>KZ613475.1:630520-821059 GCA_002865625.1 Hyaloscypha hepaticicola
GTTATTTTTAAATTAATTATTTAAGTTCGGGTGGTCCTGTAAAAATAGGGTGTGCATTGACTGTGGGTGTGCATTGACTATGGATCTCGGTTAACCTCATTCTGGACAACGGAAAATGAAAATGAAAATAAATCCAAAAATCTGCAAGACAATATAACATTTGTACTCTTCAACTCATTCACAGTCGGTTATTGCAGACAATTGACTCCGGGATTCCATGCCGGTCCTTGCACGTGCTTTTCCTGTGCGGACATGGGTTCCCCGCTGTATCGTGCCTTTGTTCCTGGCTAATGGACATCGATTGGCATACTGATTAGAGTCACAAGCCTCATGCAACACTCCACGGAACGCACAATGAAGGCGGGCCGAGTTGCATAGATCTGCAGCTTGGCCACTGAGTGCGTGCTCCCTTTGGTATGCGAGGAATTGTGTCGGTCAGCGATGGCGATATCTTAGGCTGGCCATATCATAGGATGGGGCTACCCGCAAACAGCAGCAGAAGCAACCGCCAGCTTTCTCGAGATGATTCGATTCTCCCCTCTTTCTGTACTTTGTTTGTCTCTCGGGTATGCTCGATGTCTCACCGTCAACCTCCAAGCCGCCACAAAGCCGCTAAAACAAAGCAGGTCCACTTCACCTCATCGCTCGCCGCACCACTAAGGGGAGGCCCAACCTCTCGAAGTAGATCCACTACACAAGACTGCCTTCGTTTTATATAGCCCCTCGCACCGCCCTTCTTCTGCTCTGGAAGAAGGCCATTGCACAATAACGGCAACCTATTGTGTTTAACGAGTCAGCAGCACATTCACGATCGCTCTGCCCCACATTCGTTTTCCTCAGTATTACCCCAACATCAGCACCGACCTTTCCGTCAGCAACCCTAAGCAAAATTACCCAAATAAGATCCGGCTTCACGTTCAAGGAAATCAGCAGTTTCATGGCATCCCCAGAGAGGGATTGGGGTAAAGACTCGGAACGCTTCCACTCGTGCCAAGACACACCCCTCATCTCATCTCGACGCATACTTGAATAGAAAAGAACCCCGCTGCTCCCCACAGACATGGCTCCCACCACATCGAATCTCCGAAGAACCAAGAACAAAATGAACACCGCAATAACACTTCCCATGGCTTCCCAGTCTCGCTCATCTTCGCTATCCTCCTCCTTTGACGAGTCCTACTTTTCAAAACCCTACATCCCCCTTTCGAGTCTACCCACTCCGCCTCTCTCATCACATTCGAACCCAAGCACACGGCAGCAGTCTCCCGAGGCTCTTTTCTCGCCAGGGGAGGTTCCAAACCCTAACCTTCTCGGTACATCATTCCCCGGGTGTTGACCCCAGCATTTGAATTCAGGCTGATCACATACATTGCATTTTAGGTCCGGCTATCCACCTGACGAACCTGATACCATCGTCCACCTCATTAACAACTGCCTCTGTTCCGCTCGTCCATGCCATCGTCACGCGAGCAAATCTGCCCTTCGAAACCCTCGCTCTCGCCGTCTGTATCCTCGATTCGCTGAATTCTCGTTTCGCGCTGCAATGGCGCAGAGGTTGCCCACTTGTTCTCCAACATATGCCCAGCTCTTTTGGAAATATCGATGGTAGGATCGAGGAGCAACACATTGATTCTGTCCAACCCGAAATCATTGTTCTCTCGGCAATGATCTTGGCAGTCAAGTTCCTGGATGATGCTCAGCAGACCACGAAAGAGTACGCCGAGGCATGGGGTAATGGATTATGGACCTGCGAGCAAATAAACTTCACGCAGTGGTGCATCCTAGAGAATCTCGGTTACAGGCTTCTGCCATTATGGGAACATTCTATTATTCGTGAAGCGCTGGAAGATATGGAGCGAGCAGGCCGGCAACATACCCCTGGAATTTATGATCTTGACGAGGATTGGGATGCGGCAACATGCTTTGAAAGTTTTAGTGAACCAACACAGGAAAGGAAACCGAGTAATGGCAAGGCGGTTCTGGGACTTTGCGAGCTATTGACGCCTGCTGAGACGCCGATGGTAGAAAATATCAAAGACCCTCAACACGTGTCTGTTGAAACAAGAAATGCTTTCCAAGACGGCAGTGGACTTGAAGGATACCTTCGACTCCCGGACAGGAGGGCTAGTACCTGTGACCCATTCCCAATGTATGTCGAGCCTAGCATTGAGAGCATGGGTGTAGGCGTCTGACGACCTTGTGACGATGGGTGCGAATGATGGATGGGGGATGACTGTTTTATTCGCAATAGCCTTGGCGTTCTATACCCCCATTTCAATGAAATTGATAATGTCTCATACCACAGACCTTCATTCTTCGTGATCGTAAACCTTCAATTTTTGACAGAGCAGTCTCGACTGCGTAGCCAAAGTTCTCTCTCTGCTGGAGATTATTTCAGTCATAAGTCCTCGTAAGAGTAAGTGCTCTTTGCATGTCAAAGCCTCTTGATACTCTGGATTTCATTCGAACGCTATAATTAATATCTCACAAGGTAGTCACTCGTGAATACTTCTTACATTCCGTGAATGGTCAAGAGTAATCAATTTGTGACACGTACATAGCCTTTTAGTCAATTATATAGAGATGTCTCAATATTTCTTAACTTCTTGGGCTACTTCGATGACTATGGTGTGACGCATCCTGTTAATCTCTCATAGTCATTTAAACGTGGCTGAGTTTTTCTTCTCGTTGTGGGGAAATATATGGTTATTTTTAATCTACTATCGATATCCAAGCATCGAGACAATCGCTGATGAGCTCCCGAGATTCTTCATGAAACTCACTCCGTCAAAACCGCCAAGACACAAAACACCAAACACACTATCATACAATCATTGGGTAGGAATAATCCATAGAAAACAAAGTTTATTCAATGCCGAAGACCTGCCTTTAATTATCTTCAGGTGTTGGGACTTAACCTCTCAAAATTCAACTACTGAATTAAGCCCTGTTGCTGATCAACCCCTGCTGATCAGCGGGGTCAAATCGCCTCAGGGGTTCGCTAAGCCATCGTGGCTGTGCATCCCCTTCACACGGCCTGTCCTCGCCAAGCCAATCTCTATGACGTCGGGCGACTCTCAATCTCACAGCCTTCCTAAACCAAAACCTCAACACCAGACCCCCAAGATGCCCTCACTCCAACCACTCTCCCAATAACCCACACCATGGCATCCCTCCTCCGCCAAATCGTAGCAGGCCCACGCTCCCGCCATCCCGAAGCCGGACTCGACCTCTGCTACGTAACGCCCTTCCTGATCGCAACCTCGGGCCCCAGCAGCACCTACCCGCAGCGCGCGTACCGCAACCCCCTCGACCAACTCGTCAAATTCCTCGACTACAAACACGGCGATCAATGGAAGATATGGGAGTTCCGCGCTGAAGGGACCGGGTATCCAGATAGTGAGGTGTATGGCCGGATCAGGCATTATCCGTGGCCTGATCACCACCCGCCGCCGTTCAGCCTGGTGCCTATGATCGTTGCGGGGATGAGGAATTGGTTGCTTGAGGGTGAGAAGAAGGAGGGTGGGAAGGAGAGAGTCGTGGTTGTGCATTGTAAGGCGGGGAAGGGGAGGAGTGGGACTATGGCTTGCAGTTATTTGATTTCGGAGTGTGGGTGGAAGCCAGAGGAGGCGCTGGCACGGTTTACGGAGAGGAGAATGCGGCCGGGCTTTGGACAGGGCGTTTCGATACCCAGTCAGTTGCGGTGGGTTGGGTATGTGGATCGGTGGACCAAAGGGGGGAAGGTTTATGTTGAGCGTGAAATCGAGATCATGGAAGTTCATGTTTGGGGTTTAAGGGATGGAGTTAAGGTGCAGGTGGAGGGTTATGTTGATGAAGGAAAGAAGATTAAGTTGTTTCATGTCTTCACGAAAAAGGAGAGAGTTGTGGTTGAGGGGAATACACCAGGTGGTGGTGGTTTCACGGATATGATTTCTGATATGGCTGGGTTTCAAAATCAAGGGAGAATTACGGGGAGTAAGAGTTCCGATCAGCTTGACAGCGGGAAAATCAATAGGTCTCAGCCTATGAAATCAGCAGGTTCGAGCTCGACGAGTGTGGATACTGGTGCAGAGGCTGGTGGTGGCGCTGTCATCTTCAAGCCTTCAACGAGGGTTATTCTTCCTACAAGCGATATCAACATCGATTTCGAGCGGAGAAATAAAGCTTCCATGGGGTGGACGATGGTTACAGCCGTAGCCCACGTATGGTTCAACGCATACTTCGAAGGAAATGGCCCTGAGCAGAACGGCAAGGCAGACGACACCGGAGTCTTTGAAATCGAGTGGGATAAAATGGATGGTATCAAGGGATCGAGTAGGAAAGGAACCCGCGCTCTTGATCGTCTGGCAGTTGTATGGAAAGCATATGATCCAGAACCAGGACGAGGAAGGAAGGAGGACATAATCTACCAGCCAGGAATAGACTCGCCAGTCAGGGAAACGCAAGCAGCAGACTGGAAGGGGGGAAATGAGACGTCCCCTTGTCTTGGCAAAGATCTCGGCTTAAGGACAGAAAGTTCGGCGAGCGCGGATATCAGCAAAGCGAACAGTGTGAAGAGCAATGAAGCGAATGATTCTGATGCTACGTCGGTGGAAGGAGTCAAACCTAGCGGACCCAGCGGAGAGGACTTGGATGTCGATTTGAACAACCTGCCTCGGCCAGAAGCGAATGGCTCAGAACCAACACTGGCCGCCGTGAATGCGGGCCTCGATACAGCCTCTGCGACTACGCCGCACCGTGCATCTGAAGTGTGAGTGCCTACTCCCGCTTTTTAGCTTCAGGAATCCTGAGTCGTGGGAAGACATTCAGGACCAGCCTCGGATCCACAATTGGAGCTAGTAGGTGGCCCGTCACCGATATCAACAGCGGATCTTCCTGATGGTGTACCTGAAGATCAACTTAAGGATGCCAAGAATCACCTTATTGGGCATTTCTCATCGGTTAAAAGAACGATAGATTCATAACAGTACGATATGACTAGCAGCTTGGGAATGGGAGGATGATTGAAATGAAAGTTTATGATACCAATGCGTGCATGGAGGAGAAACGGCGTTCGGATCAAGGTTAATTAGAGGTTAGTTATTAGACTGAAGATCGAGACTTCCTAAGACACTGCTGGGAGAAGGAACTCTCTTTCTGCGAAGCATTACTTTAAATCAGTAGATCTAGTTTCTTGTTTTTCGTGATCTGGAAAAGCGTGAACATATCTGTAAATAGCGCTTCAACGAAGTTGAAAACAACAACGTCAAGCTCATCTAGGCGAGGAAAAATCTTAATTTCCAAGCAATCCTAGGCAAACCATAGGTATTGCTTCGCTCCCAGATGGCTGCAGTCTGGGAAGAGGATTTCCGCGAATGGAGATGGGGTCCCGAAGTTACTGGGGGATACGTGTGAATATAAAAGATACTTATACCTACTTGAGCGCCCGAGCACAGCAAGGATTGATAGTCTTCCACTGTTGAGACTTGGGGACGTACATCAAGAACTACCTGGATAATCTATGCACGAATTGGATGATGGGATTTTCCAGCATCTTTACTTTACTAGCCATGAAGCATGGGTATTTAGATTTCTGTCCAGACCTGCTTTTGGGGCTTGCCCTCAATGTCACTTTTGTTGTCACTTTCCCACCCTCATGTCAAACTGGGTCCTTGCTATTGCCAGTTGAGGACGACAGAAGAACTAACTGCCTTCACACCTCAAGTATTTGCTATGCATGCTTGTGCGTGATGCTCGGGTTGATGAGGATTGTTTTGTGCCGTGCAACAGGGACAATGGAAGAAGAAGTTGGTTGCATGATTGAACGACTGAAAAGTCGCTGTTATTGACGAGGTCTCGCTCTTTTATAGTAACAAAAAGAAGTCGGATCGAATGACCCCTAGCAAGACCAGTATTACTTATACTACTGTTCAAGCAGTAGCATTCATAAACCCTGTTCCATATTCTGGAGGAAGGACCTGCCTCGTTCGCGGATGGAAATTGACATGGCCTTGCTTCCCGCTGCTAGTATATTTAAATAGACGCATCCTGACCAATGAATCTCCGGGACACACTTGGAAATCAGCTGTCAGTAACCCCTAGGAGAGATGGTGGTCAGATATTGGACAGCCGCAAAATTCTCGCCGCTGCTGCTTCCACTCCTGCTGAAGTTCACTTGATCCCGCAAACCAGCGGCGTCAACATATTAGTTTTAGCTTCAAATCGGAACTCATCTTAATTTGACAAGAAGATAAACGTTGACAACAAAAGTCTGGCTTCACCGCAGAAAAGGCGTAATAGCGTAGTTGTAGACATGCGTTTGTTATGCTATCAATTTCTTACAATGCCAATATGAAAACTTTCAAGTTGGGCACAATGAACCAAATTCTGTGTTTGAAATGGGAATCTAAATATTTTGCGTGAACTTAGCACTTCCATAGCGCTCTTACCAATGCTCGCCTTCCGGTACGCTAATCGTGTTGTTATCTTCCAATAGAAACATTTCCGTTCTGCGCGTGCTCTCCAACTCGCGGAGATTATTGCTGCTGACACCGCTCTGATGGAGGGGAAGGTGGTTGTAGACGACGTTGTTTTGCCGAAATGGGTGGTGATGATTTCAGCCTGCGCTTGCGAAGTGAAGATATATATGTGCTTGCGACAATCAAGAAGCTTACAAGAGGAGAGAATATGTTGAGGCCGACCCCTATCTCGCTTAGTGGAATGTGTTCAAAGAACAGGGAGAAAGTTAAAGGCCTTGTACTGTACAGCTCGAAAAAATTAGTCGAGTAAAAGAAAAGAATAAGAAAAAAAGAAGGAGCGTGCAAAAAAAGAAGGAGCGCACCGCTGCTAGAGACAGTGTAATACTAGCGCAACGCGTGTTAAGGATGATGATAGTAGGGATAATAATGTGTAGTGGATGGGGATGGTGGTGGGATTCGAACCCACCGTGGAGGGAATTGAACCCACACACACTGGCGAGAATGAGGTAGTTGCGGACCATCTGTTCTCTTGAGATTTGCGGTCAGTTTTACCCATCACTGAGCTGCACCGTTTCCGAACCAGAGCCCTGAGGGACGTCCAATTAATTCGACCTAATTGGGTTGGGTGCTGCAGTGATACCGCTGCCCTGAATACCTAAGTTTAGACAGGAGCGTCTACTCAGCAGTTTCGGCGTAATCGCTCGAGGGACTGCGTGGAGTGGTTGCCTGCCAATCTAAGTTTGGTATACCCAGCCCATGCGTTTTCGCACGGAGGTAGCAAATCTTAGAGGCGCAGGTGTAAGTGGCTGCGATTCTAACGCTGCCGATGACCATTAGGCCATCTTTTTCAACAGAAAGTTTTTTTGTTATTCAAATATATAAAGGTGAATTTGACTCGCAGGCGAATCGGCAATTCAAGGCACGTGACTTTGGCAATCCTCCCAGGGGACAACAGCGCCGCATCTCCATTACAAGTAAATGACAAGAGCTAAAGCAGGATATCAACTTCGAGTAGTAAGCTTTACTTGATAACTTTTGATATAGGTAGAGACCGGTAGCGTTGCAGTGAGCAGACTTCAAATCACAATAAAGGCGATAATGTAGCAACGGTAAGCAGGGTATGACCTGTAAGCTTATGACCAACCTCGATCCAAAATTTGCTGCTTGTACAAATAATCAAGTGTCGCAAGTCGCCGCTCCTAAGGGGCTGGCGCTCAGGCGCTCAGCTTACTCAGCAGCAACCCCTTTACTTTCTTCAGATACTCCTTACGAGCTTCTCTTCTTTAGACAACCATTTATGCAATCACGGAACAGCCCAGTTCAACGTGCGATATCAAGATATCTTTAAACGGCAGGGCATAAACATCAATGGAGCTGAGACTCTCGGGCTTTGCGCAATTAACGAATACAGTGCAGGGCAGTTTCTTGCAGAGTGGTGTAGTTCATGTGAGACACAAATTTCAAGATTACCTAGGTCTGAATTTTTGAGATTTGGCTTTGAAGCCGGTCAAGACTCGGTGCTTACCTTGCCTCATGGCCCGGAAAGACTGATCGCGGAGAGCAGATACTTCAAGAGATTACACAGAGAAACTAGCAAGGTCCGCTTCCTTTGACGCTGAAAGCAGGTTCGGATGATCAGTGCTGTTTTGTTGGACAGCGATCACGGTCTCAGCTGCTGAGCGCGTGCAGCGTGGAAAATCAACGCCACTGGGCCCCAGTATAACAAATGTGCATTTCTGGAGTCTATCTACTTGATTTCTCATTCTCAATCTCCTGCTGCAACTCTGCCAAAATCTGCTGACGTGATCTCAAGTGTGATTCGAGCCCATCCACTTGCTCCTTGACAGTTGATATCTCATCAGCCACACCTTTGAGGCTTGCCCCTACCTTGCTCTTTCCCTCCCCCGACTCCAGGTCTCTCAACTCCCGCCGTTTGTAGTCCAGAAGTTGCTCCAGCTCTCTCTTCACAAGTGCTGGCTTTGTATCCCGACGTCCGCCAGATCGGCTCGCTGATGCAGCTTCAACTTTCTCCACCTTAGCCTCAAGCTCAGCCAGCTGCTTCTTCAGCCGCACCTCCTCCCAATCTTCCGTTGTTTTCGTGGCTGAGAAATCTGTCCCAGATGGCTTATAGCTTGACTTCCCTCCCATGCCCATTCGACTCAAATATGTGTCGCCAAACTTTGCTTTGCGCCCAGTACTGGTCTCTTCTCCTCCCGTAGAACCCCATCTCTGTGCTGGTGATGATGTGCGTTGGTTGTCAATCTGATAGTCAATCTGATTCCGTTCGAAGCTAGCTCGGAGAGAGGGAGGAACTGTTCTAGGAATGCGGTAGCCTTCATGGCGATTATTAAGGATGTGTAGGAAAGCCAGAGTGGCATCTTTTGAGATTGCTAGAGAAGCTGATGGATTAATTAGGTTCCAAGCTGATCGGATATCGGTGTCGGGAACGTCGAGGGATGAGTAAAGAGAGTCCAGAGATTCGACTGTAAAGTATGATGTTAGCTGTAGCCCAACGTTCTGATAGGAATATATTCTCACAAGTTATTTCTCCTCTCCCATCCCGATTGGCACTGTAAATCTCCTCGTACTTGGACTTGTCCGAAGGGCTCATGTACCAATCGAACCCGTCTTTCAGCCCCGGGGAATCATCATCGTCCTCAATTCGCTCAAACTGAACTTGTCGCCCAGTCAAAGCTCGGTTTGCCTGTACCAAATGTGCTTTTGATTCCGGGACTAGCCAGTCTGGCAGTTGTGGTGGTACATCCGCGTATTCCTTTAGGCTTCTAGTCAGCAGTGGCTTCGAGCTTCCTCAAACCATGTGCAGACATACCCCATTAACCAGATCAAAAATAAGCCTCATTGCCACGCAGAACTCCTCAAAATCCAGATTCCCATCGTTATCCACATCCGCCAGGTCCCATATCCGCTCGAGTTGATCATCCCGCAGCTGGCTGTTCTTCAACACGGGCGCAGCTTGAGCGCCGGTAAGATGCGTCCCACCATTTGACAATGACGCAAAAATCTCCCAGTATTTCTCAATTTCACTCTGTTCTATGCGTTTGTTTGACATGGTGGACGCTGTCAGATGTTGAAGCCTGTGACGCGTATTCAAGTTAGTGATGGGAAGAGGGGAGGTCTGAAATGTAGTGTGGCTGAGCCTTACAGTACTGTAAGTTTATGTAAGTTCACATGTGGCGCAGGCATAAATAGGGGTTCGCAAGCACAACGCCGTTCTTCTCGCATATGGTATCTACCTCCAACGTCATTGTACCCAGTTGCTCCAATATGTTCAACGCTCCCATTATTTCATTGTTCCACCCTTTGTGCGAACATTCAATGCTTCAATTGTCCCATAGTTCCACCATTGTGCGAACATTCATTGCTCCAACTGTCCATCGTTCCACTTCCAGTGCGAACATTGTTTGCTCCAATCGCCCCATTGTTCCATCCCCCCCATAAACATTCATCTCTCCCACTATCCCCATTATCCTAATCCTATTCGTACATCTATCCGTCATCGCTGTCTGGAGGAGGGCGTAAGAAGGAGCTAATGGGATTCTTGACATAGTCTTGGCCTACGTGGCGCTCCAATGATCTAAGGATTGCGCGACGCAGAGGAGTGTCTGTAGGGGCGCTTTCTTGAACGAATCGCTGTGCGTATTCGACGTCTTCCTGTTTGACTAGGGGACCCGCGAGCGCACCAGCTTTCATGTTGTCCATTTGCTTCTTCTCCAACTCGGCGAGTCGCTGGGACTGGACTGAACTCAATGTAGTGGCGGTGGAAGGAATGCTGAAGAGATATTGGTCATATGCTGCAGTATCGTCCTCGTATTGGATGGCTCGGGCGTACTCGTGATCGTCGAGATCGCAGAGATCGTGCTTCTCGTCGTCGTTCATTTCCAGGTATTTCATGGCTTTGTTCTGGGCTTCCACGGTCTCGCTACCGATCTCCTCACCCACCTGGTGGACGAGTACGAGCTTCATCGTGCTCGACAAGTTCCACCAGGTGGTGGGGAAGAAGCGGGTAGGTGAGCCGGGCTCGATGGCGGGGGCGGGGGCGGGGGCGGGAGCAGGGGAGGTAGAGGGGCCGGCTTCCATATCCCCTCCTCTGAGGGGTGATTGTACAGCCGGGGCTGGGACATTCGAGGAGCCAGGATCTCCATTGTTCGTTAGAGCCTGAGAAAACAGCGGCTGAGATCGGGGTCGAGAGGCGGGGTACTGGTCTTGAAAGCGAAGCGGCGTCTTGACGACCGTTCGCTTGAAGTGGCGAGGCATTGTTGATTCTTCGAGATATTATTGGTACAATGAATGAGGGATGACTGGCGAAACACCAATGAACTTGGAGTGTTGTTCTTGGTGTTGTTTGGGGAAGAAAAAAAAGTTTGCGAAGAATATACAGCAAATGGATGGAACATTGAGCTTGAGTCGAGGAACATTGTATATCAAGTGAATTAGATATTGAACTTTGAAGTTGAGACCATTATACTCAAGTAGATTAAACATTGAGCTTGATTCAAGCCCTATTGGATCTCCATTAAATGAAACATTGAGCTGTGAAGTTTAGACCATTATACATCAAGTAGTTAGAACATTGAGCTTTGAATTTTAGACCATTATACAAGGGGGCGACACCACTATTATGGTAAGTCTAGACCGATTGGTTATAGAAGATTTCTTGTTTTCGGGCATGTGGAAGGCATGCATAAAAGCCTATACTCTTGTATATGTGCAGTTTAAGGGTTGGCAGAAGAAGCGGGTTGTTATGTTCGAAGGACAATTCAAGCAATATCTAGCCAACGTGGTTGCGCGATACACTGCGGAGACAGAAAGCGACACCTCCCGGAGAACAAGGTAAACAAATTCAGCGAATGGGAAGTTGGGAACCCTCCCAATCGGATCAGGTACGAGTGGATCAGGCTTTTATGCATGCCTTCCACATGCCCGGAAACAAGAAATCTTCTATAACCCATCGGTCTAGGTGAACAACTCTGAACTTGATATCCTGAATCACATTATGGATTCTCTCCTGAGTTGTCTTCCCGAGTAGGTCATCCAGGTTGGAATCAATGTATTTTCGAATGGCGTAGTGGAGGACTATCAAGCCTTGTTTAACGTTTGAGTTTATGTATACATAATTTGAGTTCTTTAGTGTAGGGACCCCTTTCCGGTTGAAAAATAGATCCTCCCAGACGGATAGTATGCGAGGAAGAATCAGCACATACGGTTTTCGTAAAATGGATTGGAAGTCCCGATTGTTCTTTATCTTAACGGCTAACCATATTCCGAGATCTTCATTAATGTTCTTTTCGAAGTGGTTGTACTTGATTGTGACCTTTTCTGCTTCTCCGTCCGGACCGGAGTTGGGTTTCTGACTGCCTGTTTTAGGTCTAGTTTCCGCCTGCTGAGTGAGGTATCCCAAGTATGCACTTGTGATCTGATGGGCTTCCACTACGCAATCCGAAAATAGAGCTTTAATATCGAGCACAGTTATATCTCAAGTAGATGGAACATTGAGCTTGAAAGTCGAGAACCATTGTACCTGAATTACGTGGAACATTGAGTTTCGAGGAAGACCATTGTTTATTATGCGAATGGATCATTGAGCTTTGAAGTTGAGACCATTATACTCAAGTAGATGGAACATTGAGCTTGAGTCAAGAACCATTATACGTCAAGTACCTGGAGCATTGGAGCTTTGATGAACGACCGTTGTAATTGAAGTACGTGGAATATGGGCTTTGAATAGAATATCATTGCATTCAATTGAATGGAACATTGAGCTTGAGTCGAGAACCATTGTACCTCAGATAGCTAGAACATTAGGCTTTGAAGGAAGATCACTAAACCTCAAGTTTGGGAACATGGAGCTTTGGAAGAAGAATCATTGTACTGCAAGTGGACGAAACATTGGACTTTGGATGAAGGACCATTGTACCTGACATCCAGGTACAGCCAACTTTCAATCACATCCTTCAATTTCATGGCTTTGACGAGGCCGACGAGGTTTGTGTCGGATCTGACAAGCACCTGCCTTCGGTTCTCTTTCTTTCGTGACTTCATGGCGTCCCAGAAGCTCTTCTCTTCTTCTTTAAGTATAACTCGTTTGATTAGTACTATGGGAATGAAAGGCACCGGGATTGTGGGATATTTTCCCTTGGTGGTCTTTAGGAAGTCCACAAAGAACTCCAATTTAATAATAGCCTGTACAGGTTGGTAAAGAGCTTAACCTCGTTACACGATCTATCTTTTGCTGTTGGGATGCTTTCATCGTCTTCAGTATAGTTTGGGCTAACGAGAGCGTCAAGTTTGTCCAAGGACTTTGGTATAGGGCTTCTCTTTATTGGAGACTTGCCAGGCGTGGCATCTTGTTCAGCTCGGACTTTGGTTCGTCGTTTGTAGGCAAGTTCTGGTGGGAGCGTTCGAAAGGAACCAAAGAGCAGAGACGTATGTTCCAATACTCTTCATCATTGCAGAATTCGAATGTGCCAGATTGTACTCGAAATTATGGGACATTCAACCGATCAAGTCAAATATCTCATTGTTTTTGAAACTTGTAGAACATTCAACTCGGCACACTAGTTGGTTTCCAGCGCTCTGGGTACATTGAGGAAGAAGACGGATGTGCAACGTCAGATAAGGGCAAACAAGACCCATTAAGATTTTCTTAACTTGGCTGGAACATTCGAGACTTGCCACTCAAGTGCGAAAGAGCTTTTGCTTATTTGGATTGCAGCAAGTACGTTGTAAGTGTGTGTATGCATTAACGATGAATAGACTCGCTTCAAATCCGATTTTGGAATGCATTGGACGATACGAGATGAAGTCAACAGGTTAAAGGAGGCAAGATGCAGAAGGCTACCTTGAGCAAAAAGTGAGTTGGCACGAGTAAGCGCGAGTGCATAGCAATTAGGGACCAAAGAAAGCAAGGCAGCATCAGAACAAGAAGGGAAATACTGTGACAAATCTCATGATGTCTGTTCTACATGACGGTGACGCCGCAAGTCTTACTTCCCGAACACCATACAGAACTTCAATGCTTATCCCATGGGTATTTCGTAACGCCAGCCCAAGAAGGCAAATGCAAACAACCTCCAACTCCCCATCCAGTTCGTGACCATCGCTACCCCAATGCAACTAAACCCTTCCCAAATAGAAAATGCCCTAAAATGCTTGCAAAGAATCAAGATGCACCATTGTCTTGGAAAGGGACAAATCCACCACGATTGGCGAACCTCTCATCATCTGAATCGTCAAGACACATCTCCATATCGTCTCCCGAGGACTCTTCTCTAGGTCTCTTCGGCTTTGCGTGATTCCGAACACTGGTTGTCTGCGACGTCATCGTTGCTGCTGAGACACATCGTTGAGCCTTGAGCAGCTCTTCATAATTCAGCAGCAAGTTCTTAAGGCCATCGTCGAAGGCAACACAAAAGCGTTGGGACTGGACATATTGTATTGCCGATACCAGATCCAGACCAAACATGTTCATGAGATATGCTGCAACGACAGCCGCTGATCGTTCATTGCCAGATTCGCAAAAGACAAGAACCTTGCCTTGGATGGCTCCTGGTTCAGGGTTCGTGGTGTTTTTCGCCATTCCTTCGCGGAAGCGAAAGATAAGGTGGTCATTGATGATTTTGCAGGCTCGTGGAAAAGCCGCAATGAGCTCTTGGTTGCCAGCAACGTCTACAGCAGCGGATTGGATTCCTAGTTCTCTCGCAACTTTCTCTCCACTCAACAGACGTACCGCCGCAGTCATTGTGTTTCTGATCACCAGCAACAATGTGATACCTTCCCTCCGCAAGAAGTCCAAGTCGCGCGCCGCAGAGGAGGGCCCGAGGTAAAGAAACGGTTGTATAGCCTGGGCGCTTCTTCTCATTTCATATTTCCATTCCTTGACTCCGGCCACGACCTTGTGGTTCTGCGTGACAAGCTTGAGGATCTCCCGCTCCTCCGAGGCGCAACTGATGCCATTGTACGCAGGTAGAACTAGTTCACGGTCCTCTGGTGCTTGCGGCACATGAATATGAGGTGGTGATGGCGGCTGTGAACAAGTTAGCTAACGCACATTTCCAAAAGGTAAATAAAGACATACTCGCCAAGAGTATCCGCCCACAGGAGTCGCACCTGTTAACTGTGATGCGGTAACCATATGGGCTTCCGGTCGGCTGTTATTTGAGAATGGATGATTGATCGGGATGCCTGGTAAACCTGAATTGTTGCGAGTATTCGGTCTGCTTGCGTCCATGATGCTGACGCAGTGTAGACACAATCTCTACAGATCTCGAGTCGATTTTGTAGACGAGGCTGAGACAGTCTTGGTAAGTCCAAAGAGTCCCAGGTGATTGATGATTTTCCTAGAGCGCAAACAGACGAGACAACCGTTCCTTGGCTAAGAAGCTCAAGTTCACGGATGTTCGAGGATTGGACAAAACATTCTTGGAAACAGAGGGATGCATGTACGGGCGGAGGCAGACGAGCCTCGACATTAAAACGCGGGCCGCGGTACTGTACCTCGCGTATGATCAGCCGCTTTCGGATATAACCGCATTTATCAATGCACGGGAGGCCTCGATAAACTTGCAAATTCATGAACATATCCTTTATTCATTATCTAAGTCTGCTTTGTTGCTCTACTGGAACTGGGCTTCCTTGCCGGGCTGCCACCAGGTTTCGCTGAAGCTCTCAGCTTTGAAGTTTCCCCATCCCCTGTCACAAGAGTTGAAGGCTGTTCACTGTCACGAGAGGAGACACTACTGATGCTGTTCTCTCTGACCAGTGGGGAAGGCACTTCGGGAGTTGCAGACCTCGACCCAGCGGGCGTAAGTTTTTGAACTCTTGCTCCCTGCGCAGTCTTCTTCCTTCTCCTATCGGAAGCATTTGATCCTCGCCGCACATGCCCTCCCACAGGGCCGTCTTCCAACTCCAGGGTGGGCGTTGTGCTTCGAGACGAGGTTCGGGAATGAGATCCAGAACGAATACTCCCACTTCGAGTACGTTTTGAGTCCTTTTCGTGGAGCCTATGAACCGCATGATGAGTCTTCTCCAGATCATGTCCCTTTCCACGCCTCCAACCACGATAGCCTGTCCACCACAGCCACCCACCTTGCTGCTTTGCAACCTTCCTATCCCTGTCCTTGAGCTTCTTGCGTAGTAATGCCCGACGCTCGTTTTCTTTCTCCCAAAATTCGGTACGGTATATATCCCAGTTCTCCCTAAAGTTTGGGGAGAAGGGCTTTGGAAGCAAGAGTAGCTTGACATAATCTCCTCCCGGTGCAAGATCCTCCTCATAACCGGCTGTCTCATCATCTTCGTGAATGTTGGGAAGTGCATGGTGTCCTCCGTTTTTCTGTTGAGCCTTCTCGGATTCGACCAAAAGCGACTGATCCACATATCGATATGAGCCCCTGCTGCTGCTTGAAAACAAGCCGTACGAGAAGAAGAATGATAACGCAGACAGTATTTCCCTCCACCAAGATTGCTTGATGACCACCAACTTGCAATTGAACCCTCTCAGACCCCTATTTGTTGTGTATACCCAGCGCCTGGGCCAGCGTATTCCTCTCTCCCATTGTCCGGTTCCCCAGATCAGAATTCCCGTCACAATACCCCCCATAAAACAGACTTTCTCCGTAACCTCAACTACCCAGTATATAGAACCACCTACACCACTGCCATCTTCTCTTGGCGCAAGAAACAGCGCATAGCCAAAATAAAGATTCCATAGCCCAAGCAATGTCAAGAAGAAGGTATGCTGTCGCCGTCTAGTTCTCAGCTGCAGCCATTGCGCTCGTAGCGATGCCTCCAGAATGAGAAGATTGAGGTAGATCTGGGGAGGCGAGGAGGGGAGAGATGCCAATGGGTCTGGCAAAGAAGCCGGGTTGGAGGTTTCGGGGGATACTATGGGACTCGTCGAGGGGATGGAATACTGGTTCCCAGGAGGTGGGGCACCCTTGACCAGTTGATCCAGATTCGACATGGCGATTGGGCTGCGAAGCTCAGTACTATTGTGATTTCATGGTGGGAGGTAGATTACTGTTTGCTCGAAACTGTAGGTGAAAGCTTAAGCATTCAGCCTATGTTCCGGGGCTTCAAAAGGAATTGGAGAGAAGTAGCAGCTGCGCCAGTCAGAGACCCGAGTCGATATCAGGGAGGTGTCGTTGCGATCGGTAAAGGAAGCCGCGGTTGTCTTTTGAGAAGCACGAGATGTGGAAAGCTTTGGGCCGTCATCAACACTCACCTGCGCAGGGGTCTATGCGGGTTCACAACCTAGACATCTTGTCCTTGCACAAGACCAGCTTCAAATTTCAACAGTCAAGAGCTCTTATAATATTACCATTCCAGCTAGATACGAGTGTAGACATAATGTAATTCAGAATGCGTGCGCAATTACCAGCATCATCGGCTTTAAGAAGGCGGCATGGGAAATGGCCCCCGGTCAACAGTTGCGCCGACCGCCGGGCTGGAATTCGACAAATTCCGGAGGAGGACTCCATGAATCACATCGAAGCTGCAGGAACGACTTTCTCTCTCTTCCATTTGTCTTTTTCACATACGTACACTACTTGATTACAGACATCTCCTTGGTCAAGCCCTCCTAGACTTTATCCTAAATCCCTCGGACATTGCCACAACACCAACACAATCGTCATCACTTTGCTGCATAAAGGCACGGAGTGCGCTTTTCTCTTAAATCCGTCTCACAAGAAGCAATCTCTCCTGATACTTGAGAGGCGCCACTGCCTCTCTTCCTCTATCTTCCAAATTGTATCAATCAACGAGCCTGCCGTCGCTCTTGCGATCAACGGACACACTCGCAGGCTGCACTGCAATTCCTCATCTGAGACACATTTACAATACCAGAACCAGACTTGACGGTCCCACCTATTCCACGATGTCTGCCCCTACCAGCTCAGAATCGCCATCAGACCGAGGTCAACAACCAATGTTGGCTTCTCAACGCGCTAAAGCGAATAATGAATCCATGAAAAAGGGCTATTTCCCTTTAGGATATAAAGCAGGATTCAGTCAGTGGTGGGCAAATGTCACACCAGCAATGGCCGAACATAACGTCCTGTCCTTTATTCCATACCTACAGAAACCTCCCACCCATACGCAGACCGGCTCAGCTCCTGTCTCCGCACACCAATCTACCACTTCGATCAACACAGATCCCGCGAGAGAGTCTACACCCATCCGAACCAGTTCAATAACCGATCCATATGGTCCCAGATCCTGGCATTCGAACCTAGTCCAATTGAGTGGAAAGAATAGAGCACTGAACGAGTTCTCTGTCGAACGTGTTGGAGAGGAAGTCGAGGAGAATCTGGTTATGCTGCACGGGTATGGTGCGGGGCTTGGATTTTTCTATAAGAACTTTGAAGGACTGAGTCGAGTCAGGGGCTGGAAATTATACGCACTGGATATGTTAGGAATGGGGAGAAGCAGCAGGCCTCCATTCAGAATTCACGCCAAGGATCAAGCAGGCAAGATAGCGGAAGCTGAAAACTGGTTCATCGATGCCTTAGAAGAATGGAGGATCTTGAAGAAGATAGACAAGTTCACACTTCTGGGACATAGTATGGGAGGCTACATGGCAGTAGCATACGCACTGAAGTATCCTGGACATCTCAACAAGCTCATTCTTGCCTCACCTGTTGGCATTCCAGAGGATCCTTACGCAATGGCAGCAGATATGCCAGAACCAGAAGACTCAAGCATGGCCAATGAATTCTCACAAGACCAGGAGGATGATATCGTCAACAGAAACGGGAATCTTAAGACCAGCGGAGACAACAACAACTTCCTGAACGCCCGCTCGAAAGCGGAGTCCTCGAAGGCTAAAACGACCCCTAATGCCCCTCCCCGTCGACCCATACCAAAATGGCTGAGCTATCTCTGGGATGCGAACATCTCTCCGTTCAGTATCGTGCGCTGGTCTGGTCCATTGGGTCCCCGGTTTGTTTCAGGCTGGACCTCCCGCCGTTTTTCGCATCTTGCAGAAAACGAATCCGAGGTGCTGCACACATATGCTTATTCTCTGTTCCGGCAAAGAGGGAGCGGAGAATATGCCCTTGCGTACATTCTTGCCCCTGGAGCATTTGCTCGAAGTCCATTGATCAGACGCATACACGGAGTGGGACGCCAACCACTTCCTTCGCCAGCGCAATCACAGCTCCCTCAGAATACTTCCGACGCCATACCATCTGATTCGTCGTCGGCGACGAGCCAGACGTTGGCCAGAGAGACTGGTATTCCGATTGTGATGATGTATGGAGAGAACGATTGGATGGATATTGCAGGTGGATTTGCTGCGGAGCAAATGTTGAAGGAAGAGCAAGAGAGAGTCTTAAAGACGGCAACCGAAGAAGAGAAGAAGCGGGAGAATGGCTCCGCAAAAGTGCTGATCATCAAGAAAGCGGGACACCACGTTTATCTTGACGGATGGGAGGAATTCAATGAAGTCATGAGAAAGGAGATGGAAGAGACAGCTAGACAAACGAAGAAGAGAGAAGGCAAGCTATAATGATGTGACGACTCCAATGGAGGGACAAGTAATGGTTGATCAGTAAGGATATCTTCGAGGTTTTTTGAGAGTGGATGTAATGGAGTTTGGGCGTGATTGGAAATGCATAGAGGCAGGAATGTACCAGCAGTGATCGTGTATTAGCACGGAAGTCAGACGGGATAGACGGTCCTGGCTTTCGTAGATATTCTCATTCAAGTCAAATTAAACATAAATAATTTTAGACATTCTAAATTTTGAACCCCGGCAAACCCGTCTACCATCCACATCGATCACGTACTAATTCTCTAGATCATAATTATTAATCGCCTCCACTTTCGATGCTGAGCCCGAGTTCTATATAAAAATTAGTCCCTTCCCTCTTCTGAGCTTCTTCCCCATTTCTCAGGCATAACTCACAGGATCAAACCGATACCCCAACCACTCCTTAACCAACCGTCTCGCAAGCTCCAACCCAATCACCCTCTGCCCCAAACACAGCACCTGCGCATCATTACTCAACACCGCCCTCTCAACACTAAAACTATCATGCGCCGTCACGGCTCGGATCCCCGTGACCTTGTTCGCAGCAATAGCAACACCGAGCCCGGTGCCGCAAATCAGCAGTGCGCGGTCTGCCTCCCCTGATTTTATGAGCTTCGCGGCGTCGACGGCGAAGTGTGGGTAGGCTGTTTTGTCGGAGGCTGAGTGTGGACCTGGGGTGGTGTTTAGTAGGGAGAATGGGGGGATAGAAGGGGATAGGAATGGGAGGGGAGGGCTCACCGACGTCGACGACTGAGGCGACGAGGGAATTGGACTTTAGGTCTGCTGTTATTGCGGCTTTGTAGTCGAATCCAGCTAAGGAATGGGTCAGTATATTTTATTGAATGGTTGAGATGGGGTGAAATACCATCGTCGCCACCTACTACTATTCGCAACGGCTTGGCTTCTGTCATATTGTGGAGATGCGGGGTAGCTCGAGATGGAGATTAGATGTGTAGTTTATAAGGGAATTATTTAGATAATGGAAGTTTGTCTTTCAAGGAGGGATGAAAAATTGAAAAATAAAACGAGGACTAGAAACCCTCAACATATTTGCTTACTGGTAAGCTGTCATCGTGCTTTTGCTGTATGGAATGGTTTGTACCCCGCGAAGTGGCAAAGCCATCCGCGCCGGAAGTCTCAAATAGGGAAGCCGATAGTGGGGGTATAGCACTCTACTGAGCTAGGGAATGTTGTTGTTAAGCTTTCCATGATGTTGGGTTGCAGATTTCGGTTCCGCTTCAAATTTCATCAATTGCAGGAGGTACAGCTTGAAAAACACTGAACGATTCCAGCCAAGTACCTGAGCCGCCTAAGTTCAGCATTCATCCTGATTTCAACAGACGTCATGGCAGGCCACGCTCCCAAAAGAACAGTGGGAGTCTCTCTGAAGATGTATTTGGACTTAGAGAGAACCGCCCAGTATATCAGAGGCTGTGCACCTCTTGGTCCCCATGCATTGTCACACAATGTCGAAATCTTCATCATCCCCGACTTCCTTTCTCTCACGGCCGCAAGCACCACTCTCCGACTCGAGGCCCCAACAATAAGACTCGGGGCTCAGGATTGCTTCTGGGAAGATGAAGGAGCATATACCGGGGAAGTGTCACCTGCGGTACTGAAACATATCGGCTGTTCACTGGTCGAGCTTGGGCATGCAGAGAGGAGGAGACTATTTGGAGAGACAGATGCTCAAGTTGCCAAGAAAGCAAAAGCTGCTGTGAGGAACGGCATGACACCACTCGTGTGTATAGGAGAGAAGACAAAGGGCACAGTTGAGGAAGCAGTGGCAGAATGCAAGCCTCAGATCGAGTCCATTCTCGAAGTCACTGAGGAGGAAATCATATTCGCATATGAGCCCGTATGGGCAATTGGACAACCCAAACCTGCATCAGCAGAGTATGTGGTCAGTGTGGCGAAGGAGCTTCGGAAGCTTTGCGGGACAAAGCCAGTGCGGTTCCTGTACGGAGGATCTGCTGGGCCAGGGACTTTCGAAGCCATGAAGGAGGGAGTTGATGGTTTGTTCCTTGGTCGTTTCGGCCATGATCCTAAACGGTTCTTTGAAGTAATCAGCGAAGTTGGCGCTCCATAACAACCTGAATCCTTAGATTTGACGAAGGTCATTTCGAAACCTTGAAAAGTCATGATTCGAAGCTATCTTGTTGTGATAATAATTCTCTAGGTGGTTTGCTTTTGAAATTCATGCAGGACGGACCTCCGGTAGCTCGTTTAAAGCTCCGCTCCGAGATGTGCTGACAAGTGATTCGTCGGATGAGCGAGCATTGCGGCAAGAATATGCCCCAATTGAGCTAACCTTGAAGATATTACTTCCTAAAGTAGTTTAACTCATACTAACAGCGCTGCCGTGCCCCGGACCCTTACGCTTCAACCCACCAAGAGCCAATAAGACGCCGTCTGTGCTACGCCACGCAAGATATCCATTGCTAAATTTTGGGGAAAGGCTTCAGCATTGACAATGGAGAAGTCCACAGCTCGGTCTTGCACAAGTCAGGTCGCTGACTTGCGCTGATAAATTGTAACCAACCGGACATTATGCTGTGTCCCTAGATATAGCCCGAGAGCCTCGCTCTGCGAGCTTGAGGTAAAGAAAGTTGTCAAGCTGTCACATTGTTTTTTCCCCACCGTCCCCCATACCATATACTCTGTTCTTCCATTTTGCCTTCTTTTTCACTTTCAACAAAAAGCTTCCACGAGCTAGGTATTGCCCCAACATGCCGAAAACAATCCTCATTCTCGGTGCCTCATTTGCAGGCCTGCAAATAGCCCACAAGTACAGCCCTCACCCACTCCAATTGCAACTCAGATTACTGACCTAGATCCCCAGACTTCTCAAACACACTCTCCCTAGCGTAATGGAACCATACAAAGTGGTCGTGGTATCTCCAACAGACCACCACTACTGGAATCTAGCATCAGTCCGAGGTAATCCTCCCACCCACCCCCTCCAAGAAACCTCGAACTTAAACCAAAAAGCCATCATCCCAGGCCAAATCCCCGACAACAAAGTAAGCCTTCCCCTTCATGCCACAAATCCAACCCCTCAATCTAATTGTCTTCTCTAGGTCTTCGCCAGCATCACCAAAGGACTCGCCAGCTACGGACACAAAGCCGAATTCGTCCTCGGCACAGCCTCAGCCCTCGATCCCGCCTCCAAGACCGTGATAATCTCCACGGCGAGCGGAGAGAGGAAGCAAACGTACGATATCCTGGTTCTGGCGACTGGGTCTCGGACCAAAGGTGATGTGCCGTGGAAATCTTCTCTGGCTGGGTACGAGGCGACGAGGGATGGGCTGCATAAGATGCAAGCCCAGGTGAAGGCTGCGAAGTCGATTGTTGTTGGTGGTGCTGGTGAGTGGTGTTATTTCTTAGGGGTTGGTCATGGAAGAGGCATCTTCTTTCAAAGCTAAACTCTCAAATCCCATACATCTCCCTAAACGGAAGTAACAATACTAAACCCATCCAGGTCCAACCGGCGTCGAAACATCCGCAGAACTCGGTTTCGAATACGGCAAGACCAAAGAAATCACACTGGTACGTACCTTCCCTCCTCACCCCTCCCCACCCAACCTACCCTTCACTAACAACCCATCAGATAACCAGCGGCGCCCAACTCCTCACCGGCGTCCCCGCCCACGTCGCCGCATTCTCCGAAAACGAGCTCAAGAAACTCCACGTCAACCTTGTCAAATCCACGAGAATCGCCAACGTTTCTACCACCGCCGACGGCAAAACCGTGCTCTCGCTCTCCAATGGCGAAAAGAAGGTCGTCGATTTGTATATCCCTACGATTGGTACAATCCCGAATACGGAATATGTGCCGAAGGATTTGTTGAATGAGAAGGGCGATGTTATGGTTGATCAGTTTTTGGGGGTGAAGGGGGTGAAGGATGTCTGGGCTGCCGGGGATATTGTTGATTGTCAGCCGGGGCAGTTTGTTTACACTGGTTTGTGGCTCCCTTTCCCATTCCCCTACCCCTTTCCCTCATTATCAAAACTCAAAGCGTGAAACTGATTCTTGGGACCGTTGTAGAAAAGCAAGCAGCAGCAGTAGCGAAAAACCTCGATCTCGCGCTCAAAGGCAAATCGCCAGTAGCCTACAAGTCAGACGGTGACCGTACGTATTCTCCCCTGCCCTTCCTCTCTCCTTCATAACCATTCTTACAAAAATCGCAGCAATGCTCGCAGTAGCCCTCGGCCGCAGCAGAGGCACAGGTCGATTCGGAAACACGAAGTTGCCAAGCTTGATTGTGTGGCTCGTTAGTAAGTGCATGCACTCGTAGACATCTCGTTAGAAGGGAGCTAATCTCAGGTGCAGAGGGTCGGACTTTGAATGTTGGGAAACAATCTGCGCTTGTAATGGGAACGGCTTTTTAATGGACAGATGGAGTAGATAGGAAAAGAGAAAGTCAGACATGAGCTACAGAGAACTAATCGTGGTTGTTTTGTATACCCTGGTTCGATATTGTGTTGTAATTCCCATTTGAATATCCACTTCGAAATTAAATTCAAGGACTTCTGTCTATTGTAGAAAGCAAAATACGAAAGCATTGACTTGGTAATCTAAGTAAAGAATTGGCTACTGTAGGACAATCAACAAAGCGTGCGATTCAAAAAAATCAAAGCTGCTACAGTACTCCTACCGGCTAGATCCGCAGGCGAACCACAACGTGGTGGGTAACTCAGCATATGCCGTGCCCAGCCAGAATCCTCTCTCCTCGGCTTTTTAGTCGGCAACACTGCGGTTGCTTACTGTTACTTGTATCAGTAGCGGCTTGTAACACTTGTCTAGACACCCGAGAGGCCGGACCTGAGCTCGGTAAACATTCGGAACTGCAGTTTGCCGGCGGTTAAGCATGTGGTATGTTGTGCGAGTCTGTTTTTGCAAAGCTTTCAGCAGTCCAGGGAGCTGGTTGCATGTTAAACGAGAAGAGTAATGCTGTGCTAGGCAAGTCTTCCTCGTTAGAATCGTCAGGAGTGCATCGAGAACTTCGTGCAGGTCCCAGACCGGCGTCGGAAGAGAAGCTGTTATTCGACGTCGATTGATGCTTTGTAATAGTGTTCTGAACTGAATATCCAATAGTTCGTGTAGACTAGATGTAGATCAGGTTGTGAGATTTACTTTAATCCGTTAAAGGGGCAGTTCTAGCTCTTGCTGAGATACAGTACTGTGTTGCTATTAATTGGCTTCCGTCCTGTCCAGATATTTCGATTTTGGTTTCGTGGGAGTTCGGAGGCTATGCATAGCCGGTGGTAAGTGCATGCAGATGAATCCTGAAAGGCTTGAAGGGTGCCTGTCGTGAAAAGTAGCTGAAAGCGTTCAAGTTACACAGGCTACGAACTGTTGTCCCAGTGAAGCGTGCCACTGGTACGGGAACTCCCGAATAACGGTAGCACAAGGCTCGAAGATGCGTTTCGTGTGAATGGCTAAATAAATCAAAGGAGCGACGAGCTGGTGTGTATTTCAAATGGCAGAGACGGACCGATTTATCAAATCCAACCTTCGTAGCTGGCTGGAGATACGAGGATCAAAGAACGAACAACGGCCTGTCGCGTTGGTGTTACTTGAGAGCGATGTCCCAATTTCTACTTTTGATCGGTCCAGAAATTTGCTCGACGGCATCTGCAGACATGTCAGTCCAGACTTGCAGATCTTCAAATATTTCTTACTATCATTGATTGCCATGACTTCATTGCTTTTGTAGCTGACAACGACATCGACAAATTGGACCGAGGACTTGAGTAGGAACCTCTTCTGCTGTCATGAGTGTTCAAGAAATTTGAAAATGCTTAGATGGATCAGAAAATCTCGGGCCAGTGGGTATGTCGTCCAAGTAACATTCGAGAGACCTTGAAAGAGTAGACCTGCAGGATTCTTGTGCAAGGAGAATGCACATATCCGCGGCTCGAGCCGAAGCATGGTTGTCATGCCGGGTATTCCTGCTACTACGAAGGAATATTTTGCATGTGCTACTTTGACATAGAGCAAAAATAGCCAAGATAACGAGAAAAACTCCTCTGCATCACGCCAGAAAAATCCTTTTGGGCCCGAGGATCTGGATGATACCAGGATTCTTCTGGGTTGGTCGCGTAACATGTAAATAATTAGCCACGCTTCGAATAGCCACCAGAGAAACGCACATATGCATCAAAAGAAGAGGTTCTCACTAGACTCAGTACCCCACTTGGCACATGTCTGTCAAGACAAAGAGGGCGAGCGGATGCAACTTGAGTGACACGGAAGCTGCAGATGCTTGGAGAGGTACTGTGGTGCAATCTTACTACATGCAATAAATCGTGTCCAATCAAGGCTGTTGTAAATAAATGAGCCGCTTCGTTTCTGAAACGGACAGCACTTTCTGAGGCGATGGCTGATAACGGCAAGCAGGAGGAGCATGACAGAGGGGAAGTAACCACCACTTATGGCTCTTCAGCCACACTACTACCTGCCATGCTGCGATCCACTTGTTCTTGTTCCCAGAAGTCAGGTTCTCGCTATGGCAAAGATAAGACCCGAGTTGCTGGTCACGACAGCGCTATCTTCCCGCCATTCGAGCTCGTATAGGGCGACCCCGTCCTAACGCAGACGACACAACATCCGTCATGTAACCACGGCCGACGAGGTGCAACCGCAGCCACGAGCTGGCCTCACTGTAACCATCGGCTGCCACTGCCATAGGTTTGACACAGCGCTTCGGGCCGGAATCATCACGTGAAGGAATCGGAGGCGTTCTCGAAGGTTTAAGGGGGGCAAAGGGGTCGTTCGACGGTGACATGGTTGGATACTCCGCAGTAGTTAATCGAGGTAATCAAAACTGGGGCCGGCTTTGCAGTCCAGGGTCGCCCGCACCAGCAATGCAAGCCCTCAAGCCTTCTCGGTGCCGGCTTGACGACCCCTGCGTAGAGGTTTAAATGGGATGATGGGAGTCTGTCGTGTGCCGTGGCGCGTGAGACCACCAGGGCTTCTCTGTCAGCGGAGAGATCATCACGGACATGCCATTCGTGGTGCGCACACGCTGCGAAGGTCGGCCATTGGCTTGAGTGTAGGTCGCACGCCGTTGAGGTTTGACAAGAATACGAATCGGTAGTGGCGGACTGGCGATTGCGCTGGCGTTCTATGTGGATCTTCAAGCTGCTGCTCTGATGTTGCCCCGCGCCCACTCTTTGGAGACAGCATGAGAAGTGTAACCATGAAACATACGCCGCAAGCCAGCGTGGAGGATAAGGCTCGTCGACAGATCTCTTTGGTCTGTTGCGGGATGCAGCAATGACAGTGGTGTTCGATAAACAGCTGCCAAAAGTTGAAAGTCCAAATCAATCAAAGTTTCTTGCTGTGGCGGCGGCTCCTGCTGGGGCAAGCCTGGCCAGGTATCACACGTTACATGGAACCTAATGATCTGCATGGATTAGCCGTGGGATGGAAAAGCCTATGCAACCAGCCACTGGGGTAGGGTTGGTAGCTCTTTCTCTCGCCCACTCAGCGCTGCCTCTGCAAGCCCCAGGCCCCTCCCTAATCAAGCCCAACTCCACTCACGAATTGAGTACGTTGTATGTGCGGAGAAGGCCCTTCTTGGTCTCCTTGGGTGCAGTGTTATCAGTGCGAGCTGTGAGATCCATGGCCACTGAAATATTAACCTGAAGAGAAGGGGTGAAGTTGTATAACATCAGTTCCACCCCCTCGCCTGCTGTCCCTTTTTTTTTCCCGTCCTCAAGCGAGCTCGGAACAACAGCCTTCGTCTGTTGTCTATATTTCCCTCGGCACACAATCGTTTTTGGGAACCCTCCGATTATCTCACCACACCTTAACCTCGAGGCATTAATCGCGTTCTCAACCTCCAGCACTTGCATCCAACAATACCAAGACTGCAATTCGAGATGGCGGAAAAGGCTGAAGAGACAGGCCATGTTCCTGTCGAGACAACCGCACCCGTGTTTGACTCCTCTGCGATTGGCCACGGCGAGGACAACCTTCCCCTTGAGGACATGCTCCCTGGCGGATGGAAGTACAAGGTCTTGAACTCGAGATTCGGCATTTACTATGCTTCCCCAAAATTCCAATTGACCATGGTCGCCCTCGTTTGCTTCCTCTGTCCCGGCATGTTCAACGCTCTTAGTGGAATGGGAGGTGGCGGTAAACAAAACCCCACCCTTGCCGACAACATGGTAAGTACTTGTTGATCTCTGACTTCTGTGAGCTGGCAGCTCATGAGCCTCATAGAACACTGCCCTTTATAGCACCTTCGCGGTCTTCGGTTTCTTCGGTGGAACTTTCGTCAACAAGCTCGGTGTCAAGGCCACCCTCTCCTTTGGTGGTATTGGTTACTGCATTTACACCATCAGCTTGCTTGTCTCTGAGCATGCCTATGTTCCAGGTTTCAACATCTTTGCTGGTGCTCTTCTCGGTGTTTGTGCTGGTTTGTTGTGGACTGCCCAGGGCACCATTATGATCTCCTACCCCCATGAATCTTCCAAGGGACGATACTTCGCCTGGTTCTGGGCAATTTTCAACATGGGAGCTGTCATTGGCAGTCTGGTAAGCATCATTTCTCGTTTTGCAAACGTTTCTCCCCTGACGCGTAGTGCGCTCAATTCCGACCCTTTTTTTTCACATCGTCGAATTTGGCTGACTTTCTCAGATTCCACTCGCTCAGAATATCCACCAGAAGAAGGCCGGAAATGTCAATGATGGTACTTACATCGGCTTCATCGTGCTCATGTTTTGCGGTGCTTGTCTTGCTCTGATGCTTTGCAATGCTAAGGACGTCATTCGGCCAGACAACACCAAGATCGTCCTGATGAAGAATCCCACTTGGCAGACCGAGATCTTTGGTCTTTGGGAGACCTTGAGATACGAGCCTTTTGTTATCTGTCTGTTTCCGATGTTCTGGTGCTCCAATTGGTTCTACACCTACCAACAGAACGCTGTCAATGCCGCTCGCTTCGATGTTCGTACCAGAGCTTTGAACAGCCTTCTCTACTATGCGGCTCAGATCATTGGTGCATTGCTCCTAGGCTATGCTCTTGATCTCGAGAGATTTCGCCGATCTGTTCGAGCCAAGTCCTGTCTCGCTATGCTCTATGTCACTACGATGGTAATTTGGGGTGGTGGTTACGCCTGGCAAAACTACACCCGATTCGAGACCGATCGCAGTCTCGATGAGGTGACCGGCCTACCCGTCAACCCAAACGCTCTTCCGGCCCTTGATTGGAACTCTTCTGGCTATGTTGGACCTATGTTCTTGTACTTCTTCTACGGTCTCTATGACTCCCTCTGGCAAGCTTCAGTGTATTGGTACGTCTTGAAACCCAGATGACCTCCTCCATCGAGTATTAACTTCGAACAGGTTCATGGGAGCTCTTTCCAACTCTGGTCGTCGTTCTGCCAACTATGTCGGTTTCTACAAGGGCATCCAGTCGGCCGGCGCTGCTGTCATGTGGAACCGCGACGCGAACAACATGAGCTACAAGGCCGAATTCGTAAGCAACTGGATCATGCTGAGCATCGCCCTCGTCTGTGCCACCCCCGTTATCTTAATGAAGATCCGCGACACCGTGGTTCTTGAGGAAGATCTCAAGGGCACTGACGAGACCGCGCAAGACGTGATCCTCGATTTCAACGCGAAGCATGCTGGTGACGCTTGATCTATTCCAGCTGCTTTGAGACCGTAAGATGGTGGATGTTTTCGCATAAACTTGATACCATGGTGGAGAAGCTAAGACGTGATGAGAGCACGATAATCCTGTAACTTGCAGAGATAGAAGTCAGAAAATGGAGCCTGTTATGGCTATATCCTTTTTCCCTCTTTGTGAAAATGACTGAACATAAGATCGCAGGCAATCGAGTGATTGTATCTGCAGTCCTGGGGCATTGCTCTTCAAAAAAACTCCCTTGTGTTCAGCTGACCAGCAGCACCATCCCTCGAGCCCGCACTTGGGCGTTTGTTGCTTGCTCCTTGGCCAACTAGAGCCTCAACTTGAGCGCTCTCCTTAGAACCACGAGCATCAAACCGAGACAGACGCGCACTGGCACCCCATATCCTCTGAACACTGCGTTCCACTTGAACTCGCAGATTCCCTTCTGGCTCAATCGTTCAAGTCCCTAGTCCCGAGTTCTAACCCACTCTAGCAAAGCTGTCTTTGCCTCCTATGTACGCCATCTCCCCTCCACTTCCACGTCAGATCGGAGCGTAGAGGCTCTTCCACCCTTGTCTTCAGGCCTCCCTTCCCTTTATACGAAAAAAATATTGTTTCCCTCCCTTCCGCAAGGCATTCATCTCTGGAGCGCACTTGCACTTGCCCACCACATATCCCTTGCCTGTCGTTGTTCGTTATCACTCAGATGGAAGCAGTTCACAAAAGGACGCGAAACATTCACAAAGGTTTAAGTTTATTTTTCAGGGTTCATTGTGGGTTCGATTAGAGTTTGCTTTTCACCGCCCATCTGGTCTTTAGGTTGATGTTCGAGCGTCCGTTGATATCCGTTGCGAAGCGAGGGCGGTGAGGGGTGGATGGGGGATTGTTTGTGGGATGGCGGGGAGTGAATATGGGGGGAATGGGAGGATAAAGGGGGATGGATGGGCTGTATGGTTGATTGGAGGGGAAAGAGTTGTCTTTATATATATCCCTAAAGCTGCGCACGATCTTCTCTCCTGCAGGGCGAAGCGTACGGAGAGAGAGTGGACACTGACGGAGGAGAAGGTAGCAATGAGTACAGTACGAAGACGAGGAGCAGGAAGATGATGAAAATCAACCACTTCTGAAAACTTCAATTTCAATATTCTTAATGCTCTTGGTACTCTTGTTGACCTCAACCGGTGGTTTTGTTGTCAAACTTTATTTGTTGTCACTGCCCTATAAACTGAAAGGTTTGTTTGCCTTGTTTTGAATATGAGGAGTGGTGTACGTTAGGATCTATCTGGTACTTGCACAGCTCAGGTCCTCGTTGTTTCCAACACATATACGAATTCCTTTTTGTGTGTGTGTGTATGCTTCATGGAAGCCTTCCTCATCAGGGTCGCAAGGATCTTGGACATCCGTTGGCCTGCAAGTGCACTGAAGGATGAGTGTTTATATATCCGAACCACTAGCCGCTTCAAGCACTGCGAATATCCACATCCAAGTTACAGCTCTAACGAATCAAGACTACGTGTTCCGGAATTCAACCGGTGCTAGTGCACTATTTTGCTTATAAAAGAGCTCTTCACTCCGAAGTACATTGTTTCTCCATCCGCCGCAGGAGGTCTGGGATAGGAATCATCAAGACCTCGACCAATCTGGCCGAAGACGATAGCCCAAGCGCCTCACTTAATAATTGTATTTTCCAAGAGTTCCTGGACTTCACGAACACTTCACAAATACTCGAAAAGCCCTTATACTATAGACCTGATTCAAGTTTCGTTGCCCTTCCGTGATTGGTGGAATGACAATGGTAAGAATCTTGACAACAAGGAATTTTGGCCCGGTGGCCAAGAAAGAGAGCAGCTGCAGTAGATCCGGGACAAGGTTTCGACTTTATTTACCCTTGTGAGAGATGGTGGGTGGTTGGGGATAAGCGCTGGCAAAGAATAACGTGAGGACTGTTCTTGTGTTCATCCATGGCCAGTCTTTCATGTTTTTGGTATAGATCTCGCTGAGGGGGAGTAGGTCACGTTTATATATACAGACAGTAGACACAAGGCCTCTTGGTCAAAGAACGGAATGGGGAGGCGATTAAGTGACTGCAACCTTCCGAATACAACTAACTGTGATACATTTATTTATACAAAAGAAGTAGCAGCTAGCTGCCTCGAAATCCGTATAAAAGCCTCCTTATCCTCTACTGAACCACGACAGCGCAACCCAAAACTGATTCCTCTAGCATTATGGAAGCAGTTCAAGGAGGGCAATCAGCATAACCAAGACTATCTACTCAGCCGCCACACTCCCAGGCTCTCGTCGCTGGATCTCTTTAGTTCCACCACGAGTAAAGATAGTAGCAGCATTCTGCCCACATTTCATGCTCAGCAGCTCAAGTTCTTGTTGTCAGTCTGGTTTTTGCTGTTACTCATCTCAGTCTTCCGCGTTCTTGAAATCTGACCAACTCCATCTCCGACTCCGTCTCCAGACTTCTAACTTGTGATGCCATCTGTCATTGCATTGAATACTCGCGGAAGCATGGGACAAGCGAATACGCAAGGCTGTGTCTGACTTTCTTCGTTGGATAATGTTCTGGATGTCTCGTAACAGAGAAGTACGAGCCCCCTTTATATACCTGTGACCTCTCATTTAGAAGATCTACTGTAGGTACGCCTCAGCTCACTGGAACCAACATCCCCAACCCTAACAGCCACACCTAATCCTTAGCCACAACCATGCAAGACAATTACCGTACCTGCTACCCCACTACCCGCTACGACGGAAGTCTATAAAACCTCCCTCGAATCCCACCCTTTCAATTTGTGGCAAATCTCGATTCGAAGGCACAGTGCCATGTTGGGGACATGAAACTTGTAAATGATCTTGTCTAGATCTTCTAGGCAGCCGTAATAACGCTACCCTAATTATAGATATACCCAGCAGTAATAGCTGCAGCTGCAGCAGCTTTCCATAAAACTAGTGATTGTCTTGTTGTCAATTTTATTTTGTTGTCATTTGAGATCTTCTGTCTCTTGAAAGGCAACACCAATCCGAGATTCTGGGGTTCTCGTGTAAACACATGGCTAAACCTCACATACTTGACAATTCGTGCCTTCAAGGACATCTGCTGAGCCTTAACTACACGTTCAACTGTACTAGTTGCCAGCCGTGGCTCAGTCGGACTTTATCTTTTCGAGACATGTTCGTGAGGAGAAGTTTCTATGAGGGGGTGGGACCTCTCCTTATATACGGTACTCATGAAAGCACGTTAATTGCTTCTTCCTAGAAATGCTTGTCAATACTCCAGTTGCTATAGGCGATATTCGAATCGAAGGGCAGTGGAGATTTGGCGTGGAAACTAGGAATCGCAACCCAACCTGATTCACACAATGATAATTTGAACATACTCAGTATCGAAGCTCGAGCTGACAGGATCCAGATATGTATGTTCTAGATGCTCGAAACGAAGGGTACATCGAAATTTTACATTACATTCTATTCTCTATCAATTCTATCCTACAAGAACGGTTCCAGCCGAGCACATATTCAAACACAGCCCTCCAGCGCCTCACCTCTCCTTCTTCCCACCCATCCCGGTCATCAATCCCGCGGCCTTCGTCTCCACGATCTTGAAGCCCTCCGCATCACCCAGACCCTTCTCAGCCCTAACATAAGCCTCCTCACTCCTATCAGTCAACACATCTAAATCCGCATCACTCAGAATCTCATCTCCTCCTTTATACTTGTACACTTCTCCATCCTTCAACAACAGCGCTTTCAAAGCTTCCTTCGACATAGCCTCTTCGTTTTCCATTTTTTGGTGCATAGTCTTGAATCCTCCTTTCTTGATGACTAACTTTTCTAGGCGCCGTTTGGCGTCTGCGGAAAGCAGGAGATCTTCTTCTACTGTTCCTTTCGTAGCGAGACGGTAAATGACCACGGGATTCTTCTGTCCGATTCTGTGGGCTCGGTCTTGAGCTTGAAGGTCTTGTTGGGGGTTCCAGTCACTATCAAAAAGAATAACTGTATCGGCGCTGGCTAAATTGATCCCTTGACCACCGGCTCTCGTCGAGAGTAGGAAGAGCTTGAATTTAGGATTCTCGTTGAACTCTTTAATCTGTTGACGTCGATCGTCTTGTGCTACTGAACCATCGATTCGGCAGACGTTCCACTTTCGTAGCTCGCGGGCGTAGTCTTCGAGTATATCGAGTTGTGTTTTGAATTGTGAGAATATAAGGACTTTATGACCACGCTTGAACAGAGATGGGAGTAGTCGATCGAGGAGGAGCATCTTGCCGGATGACATGACAAGTGTTTCGTCTACTGCTAAACCCGAGTCCGCAGACCAAGGATTGTAGAAGTTGTGGGGTGAGTTGCAAACTAGTCGGAGCTGCATGAGAGGGTTGCCAAGTTTCTTGGTTCCGATTTCTCGTTCTTATTTCATTTTAGTAAACAGCAGATGCATAAGATAAGGGTAACTTACTTGCAAGCTCAAGAGTCTTGGCTCGCTCAATCTCCTCTGGACTTCCCTCACTGCCTTGGTCTTCATCCTGAACCGCAATCTCTTCTGCTAGCTTCTGCTCAAACTCATCATCGCTTAACTCGTCCTCGTCCGTGGCGTCTGCCTCGGTGTAAGACTTCCTTTTATTAATCTTTCTGCCTCTCACGCTGCTCGCTGGTGTAGATTGCCTACTCGATTTGGATGATTTGGTGATCGGTGAGGAGAGTGGTTCTTGCGACTTCCGCTTCAGACTGCTGGCTTTGCCTTTCGCACTTGTGGGTGTCTTCTTGTGCATCATTTGCTCAAATGCATTCTTTGGAGCGGCAGATTTCGGTGGTCGGCCCCGTCCTCGTTTTTTGATGGCCAACTTGCTAAGCGGAATGTCTTCCTCGCTGTCCGATTCCTCAGGTTTTGATACAACAGACCTTGGGCTTGCTTTTCGAGACATTGCTGGTGTGTTTGTGGCTTCGGTCAGTCGCTCAACTACCTTGTCTTCGAGATATTGCCGGGTATCGACGTTCTTATCGTTTATGACGTTATAAAGGTCTGTTTGCTCCTGGGTCATGGGCGCATACAGAACGTATTCTCGCTTCTTTGGAAGTAAGTGCTCGACATCAGCTTTGATTCGACGCAGTAATAGGGGTTGCAAGATCAAGTGCATCTTCTTAACCAGATCTTGTTTGATTTTGTCTTGTAAGAACTCTTCTGTGCCTTCTTCGTCCTGGAGGTCGCTGAAGTCGAACCAGCTCTCAAATTGTTCCCAGTTGGCGAAGATGGTGGGAAGCAGGAAGTTCAGCAGTGACCAAAGTTCCTTCAAATTGTTTTGCAGCGGGGTACCAGTAATGAGAAAACGTGTGACGGATGTAAAAGTTCGAAGGATGCGGAACAGCTTTGATTCTGAGTTCTTCAAACGATGACCTTCGTCCTTGGATTGAGATTAGTAATGCACACTCGAGGGCTACTTTGGAAGGACTTACAATGATGATGAGCTCCCACTTTATTTTTGCTAGATCATTGGCATCCCTAATGACAATTTCAGGTGTTGTCAAGACCACAGGAAATTTATTGTTGACTCGACCACCAACGATATTCTTCATCAGTTCTTTTTGGTAGATTTCTCTTCGGTGAGGAGGAGTACCATGATAAAGAGCAACCGGGATACTGGGAACCCATTTGTTGAATTCGTCCATCCAATTCGAAAGTGTACTTAAGGGTGCCACAATCAAGTGAGGTCCCATATAATCAAACTCTTCTCGCAATTTAGCAATCAACGAAATTGTCTGGATCGTCTTTCCAAGACCCATCTCGTCCGCCAAGATGCCTGACATGCCTTGAGAGCAGATTTCGTACATCCACGTGAGACCTTCTAATTGGTAATCCCGCATTGTACCACCAATCATACACTTTGGTTGTGTCGCCATGACCAGGTCATGTTCACCAAGAGCTTTGCCGTCGAAGCCGCTTCCTACACGGCCAAGTACCTCGGTCTTCTTTGTCAGGATATCCGAGAATTTTGCACAGTGCATGAGTAGATCATCGAGCTGTTTAGCCTTAGTCTCTCGCTCGGCTTTTGACTCTTGAATTTGGTTCTTCTTTTTCAGAGCCAGTTTTCGACGTCTCTCCTCTGCTCGATCATTCTCAATTTGAGCCTTCTTCTCTTCTTCGTACATAGCCTTCTCTTCCGTAGTGTCAAACTTCATTTCGTCGTCAATTTGCTCTGGGGGCGAGGAGGGTACACTTGTGGGAAGTCTAGACTCGGGATCCGGGGTGTGGTCTCCCACGCTCGAAGGTGAAGCCATTTTGCAAATGGATAGTTGACTGAATTATTAGAACAAAGAAGGAAGTGTAGATTTTGACAGAGTCGATTCAGAGGATCCCTTTGCGATTTGAATGCAAGGTTCTCGTTCAATGGGAGTTGGATATCCGATCGAGAGTTCAATCGGAGCAAAGGAGCTCCTCTGACAAGGTAGTTTGGGAAATGGCAGCGAGGATGCTAGATCCTTTCATGTCAGTTACTACGCATACGATTGATAGAAAACAATCAGACCCGCCACTGTGAAGCATGGGGAGACTCACCGGCAACGGCACCTTTTTCTTCCGGGCCGAAGGGGCTCGAATCCGGTAAATTCGCGGGCAATTCGCGGGTAATTCAAGCGTCCTGGACTTCCAACATCCAATAGAATTCTGTCAAATGCAATTGAATCGATTCAGAGCTCAAAAAGTATCGTCGCAAAATGCAGCAAATGGATGGCATGGATGTGAAGGAGGGTTGGTGAGGACGCGTACTTTTGGCGTAAATTATTGTCGCGTCGAGACGCGACTCACCCTTTGGGAGAGTCATGAGGTCACCAGGCAGCAGTCCAAAAAAGCTAGACCATATTCGGCTAGTCAGGGGCTCTAGCGAACTCCGATGGACGTCAAAGGTCAATTGCCTCTTGGTTTCCTCCTCTGAACTTTGCAGTTGAAACTAGCTATTTTTGTGATGTTTTTTTTTTCAGAACTAATCTGATGCCTTCTCTTTGTGTTGTACTCAGGTCGGTTGCCCCTGCATTGTTTCCAGCCGCTCTTCAACTATGCAGGACTAGGAGGACAATTGGCCACAGGCCAAGTAAATTCTCAGAATTCGAGGCCACCAAAACACTGAAACTCAAAGAGGCACTGGTCATTCAGAGCTCAGAATTGAGCAAATTTGCTAGTGCATCGAACCCGGTACTGTACTTGGGCACTCTAGGAGTTGTAAGGGAAGCTGGCAACCCCGATTTTCATGTAGGCATTGAAGATTTAGTAGTATCACTTTCCTAATGTCCCAGAACAAGGTGGAACAGTTCTCTGTGTCCATTTCAAATATTCCAGTGGGATATAGTTATTCAGGGCACCAGAGTAGTGAACTTTAATCAAAAGTAGAATAAATTTTCAAAGAATGCAGAACACAGTGAATACTCAATTACCGTTATTCATGGGATGCCAAAGAGCTCAGATACCTTCGTTTATTTCCGCCATTGAACCATTCATTCTCTGAATAATAATAGCTTCTGAGCAAGGCAATGAAACCAAATGTTTATAGAACCTTTAATTTGCGTGATTGATTTAATAAACCGGTGCCATCCTGAACAATCACAAGCAATATACCAGCCCTTTAGGGAAGATCAAAATTCAAGTTATGGATCTAGTAATACAATGCTTTAAATGTTCTACAAGAACTAGGACATTTGTTTAGAATAAATTTTGAATGTTCAAGAAGTAGTAAGAGATTGATCAAGTACATATTTTGAATGTTCAAGAATAACGGGAACATTAATCAAGAATAAGCTTTGAATGTTCAACGGCTGGTAGGAACAATCTCTTGTGTTTATTCTTAGCCAAACTTTGCTTTCCTCTAAGCTTCAGAAATCTAGTGGCTCCAATGTTCCACAGTCCGTGAAGCATTCATTTGAATGTTTAGAAGCTAGTAGGAACAATCCGGGTAATGATCTTGGCCAATCTTTACATTTTGTTAATCTTTACAAAGTTGCTCTCTTGAATGTTCCTATGCTTCGTGGGACATTCATTTCAATGGTCCTATACTTCATGGAACGTCCATTTCAATGTTCAGAAGCCAGCAAAAACAATCTGGGTAATAATATTCGCTAATCTTTACAAAGTTACTGGCTTGAATGTTCCTATACTTCGTAGAACATTCATTTCAATGTTCAGAAGCCAGTAGGAACAATCTCCAGGGTTCGTTCTTGCCAATCTCAGCTTTCCACTGATCTGTAGAAACCCCAATTTTATTAATCTGAAGACTTCGGATGAGAATGGGTTGAGGATGTTTATTTTGTGCTAAAGTCTAAAATCAACGATTGGGTATCTAAAAAGCAACGGAAGGTGCAATGCTATGTAAAGCTCAACGATGAATGAATGTTCCACGAATTGTGGAACATTCAAGCCAGTAAGAAAGCAACGCAAGTCTAAAAATGAAAAAGCCACGCAATCTAGCCCCTTCCTTTCCACGAATCAAAGAATACGGTGGCGGGTAGCGCATGCCTTCGCATCCATATCAACGCCAGTCTTCTCTCTAAAGATTGCCGCAACTTTCTCCCACTTGCCACTCTCCCATTCCTTGACAGCCTTCACCAGAGCCACATCCAGCTCATCAGTCCATGGGGTCCTAGAGTTTGGGCCCGCAGAAGGGGAGATGTCATCCATTCGCTGACCCTTCTTGCGCTGACCAAGTGGAACGAATTCTCTTCCTTCGGCCTGGAAGAGGATAGGAGCATTGCGGTTGTACCGAGTCTGAACACCGTTGGCGCTGAGACTGGGGTCTTTGCCGTTCTCAACTCGATCAGCATTGAGCTTTTTATAGATCTGGTCGAAGCTCATGCGATCAATCTCGTACATATTGACGATAGCAATGTTCTCAGGGTCATTAGCCCCGTAACCTCGCTTGCACACCTCGGCTCCGTCTCCGCGCTTCAAACCGCGCTTGAGCAATGCAGCATCAGTAACTTCATCCTCCGGAACCAGGGGCGGCTTTCGATTGACTCCCCAGTTGTTTTGACCACCAGAATAGCGAGACTGGCTTAGATTCTTGCCCGGGCTGTTGAAGTACTCATCATCTGGTTCTTGGCCAGCTTGAGGACGGACCGGGCCCCGCTTTGCAGCAGGGAGAGGGCCTTGAGAGAAGCGCTTGCGGGGTTTGACGGGAGCACGACTGGCACCAGCTGGCTCGGCCAGACGGTCTTGGACGTAGATACCTATTTCTCATTGTTAATCATACGCACGGAAGGGAATGGCTATCAGGTTGCTTACCACTCTCAAAACCACCATCTCCAGCCTCATAATCTCTGACTCCCTGATAATTTCCTGCCACATAACCTTCGTGTCCTTGGTCATCCATGGCCTCAATTCCTTCCTTGGGGTGGCTGCGAGTGTGAGGTACAAATTGGGGCGAAGGTCCGTAAGGCTGGTGATAGATCTCCTGTTGCTGGAAAGATATGGGATGTTGACGGCGAGAAGATGGAAGACCAGAGCCAGATGCGGACGGTAGAGCTGTTTCCTCAAAGTCAGATATGTTTGGCTGAGCTGCCAATTGGCGAGGAGAATTCAAATTGAAAGGCCTCCAAGGCGAATACATCTTGAGTGCACGTAGGTGATATCCGACGGGAAAGAAAAGATGCGACGGGTAAAAGACAAATATGTTTGAGGGGAGATGCGACGGCTAGAAAAGACGAGCGGAAAGGTGAAGGTGTGTAAGGGGAAAATGCGGCTGATGAAGTGAAGATCCGAAGGTTAGGAATAAAGGTACGACGGTTGAAGATGAAGCAGGGAAGAAGATGAAGATGTGAAGAGTAAGATGCGAAGAGGGAGATGTGAAGAGGGAGAAGAGAAGATCTAACGGTTAGGGAGGAAGATCCGACGGTTAAGGAAGGAAGATCCGACGGTTAAGGAAAGAAGATCCGACAGTTAGGAAGGAAGATCCGACGGTTAAAGATGAAGTGCCAAAAAAGATAAAGATGTGAAGAGGGAGGTGTGAAGATGGAGATGTGAAGATGGAGATGTGGAGACAGAGATTCGATGAGTAGAGAAGACACACCAATAAGTGAAAGATAAGTCTTTGTATGAGGAAAATTGGCAGGGGAAGAAAATACCTGAAGGGAAAGGAAATATCCGACGGGTAGAGATTGAGATTTGAGGTGTGAAGAACAAGAATACCTAGGTGATGGGTGAGGTATAAATATGGGTGTGGGGAATAAGGTCTAGGGATCTTGTGATATTTGAAGAAGGAAAGATCCGACGGGTAAAAGATAAAGAGAGGACGGCACTGGATATGGAAGTTGCAATTCCTGGAAAAGGAAAGAACTTACAGGTAAAAGATAAAGATAATGAAAGACGGCGAGAGTTGTGGATAGGGTAGAATTCTAAAAGGGGAACAAGATCGGACGAGTAACTATATCCGCCCGAACTTTCGCTATAAGAAAGAAAAATCAATTGGACGGATATCTGTGTTCGCTCGATCTTTTAGAAAATGAATTGGACGGATAACTGTATTCGCCCGATCTTTCACTATAAGAAAAGAAATGAACGTACCATAATGAACATTTCCCCCAAGCTGGCTGGGATTGTAGTGGCGGCTGATTACACGAGCAACAACACGATCTCGACTGAGATCGCTTCTTGGTATCGAGATAGTACTACCATAAGAAGCTGCACTTGAAGGTCTGGCAAGCTCCCGAACAGGCTGGTGGCCATCAATAGGCACTGGAGGTAGCACTTGGCTGGAAGATTGGTGGGAGCGGTGTAGAACCAGTTGTCCTGGTGGTGGGGGAGAAAACTGAAGCGGGGAGAACCCGCGTAGATCGTCATTGGCGTGGTTGGCGTGGTTGGCACGAGCATATGCTACAAAAATATTAGCCATGATGTAATTTCAAGAAAATGTAGCTTTTACCACGAGCATATTGACCCGTGGGGTCATACAACTTGCCCTCGGGCATCTCGATGTTGGAGGGGATAGAGGGCTCCGGAGTCAAGTGGTCGGACATATTTTGCAGAAGAGTTTTGTGTGAGGGACAATCGACAACGGGTGAGCTGTCGACGCGGGGTTGTTAAGGCTAGAGTAAAGATGGGTTTTAAGATGATTAGCGTCTGTGCAATGATCGCTCCCAGGTTGAGTTGCTTCGCTCCGAAAGTTGGGAACGAAGCTGTTGTAAGAATTGCTTCCAAGTTAAATTAGCTTCGCTCTGAAAGTTGGGAACGAAGCTATCGTAAGAATTGCTTTCAAGTTGAATTAGCTTCGCTCTGAAAGTTGGGAACGAAGCTGTCGTAAGAACTGCTTCCAAGTTCAATTAGCTTCGCTCTGATAGTTGGGAAGGAACCTAACATACTTCATTCAAGAGTTGTCGCTCACCTCAAATATTGCTCGACACACAAATCAGCGCTCACCTCAAAGGTAGATTTCAGCAAGGGAGATGAGCGGCTGCTAGCCCGAGGAAGATAATCCGTAGGACAGTGCACTAGATCTCCTGGTCAAATTGGTTTCTTTGAAAGAATACCCAAATAGCAGGGAACGTCTCAAGGTGGTCTGATTAAAGGGCCTTAGTAGAAGAAAGAAGCGCTGGACAGTGCATCAGGATAGAGCGGTCGAACACCTTCGGAGAATGAACGCTAGTGGCGGATGACTTGTTGAAGGGTCTTAACGCAATAGCTTCAGGTTGTTTTGCAAGTCAGCCGCCCGCGGTATAATTGATGGTTAGGGATAATGATGTTGTGGGGTGAAGGATTGTTGAGAAGCTCAAGGTGGAGCGACCTTTAAATATCTTTGCCCGCGGCCTAAGCGAGGCTGGATATCGTTGACAGCGGAAGGAGCGTCTTAGTAATTGCGGAAGGAGCGCCTTGTTGACAGCGGAAGGAGTGTCTTATTGATAGCAGAGTGCCCTGTTGATAGCGGAGTGTCTTGTTGATAACGGAGGGAGTGTTGACAGCGGAGGGAGTGTTGACAATGGAGGGAGTGTTGACAGCGGAGGGAGTGTTGACAGCGGAGGGAGTGTCGACAATTCAGTGACAGCGGAGTGTCCTGTTGACAGCGGTGTGAGTTTTTGTTGATAAAGGAGTTCTTGTTGTCTTGTTCAAGATCAACTGAGCACTGGTGGTTGTCACAATTTGTGACGCAATACTGGCTTTTAATTGTAAATCTTACCATTGCTGGAGGTACATTTAGAGCCCAACTGCCACTTTGCGTTTTTAAATGTTCCCTGATCTGAGGAACAATCTGAAAAGTATTGCTCGCCCCTTTATGAATGTTCCATAAGTTATAGTATATTGAAATGCAGCTTTGCGCGACGAATTCTGACAACCCCTAGTGGAACGCTTTATGTATTTTTGTCCGCAGCTCCAAGCGAGCAGAGAAATAACTTCTGATAAACTTAAGAACTGATGCAAATTATTAGACCATTAAAGTGGAAATGGCCCCATTTATAAACGAAACTTCGCTTATGCCACTGTAGAAAATTGTTGATCCATCTTGTTATCTAGCACTTGCTACAACTATGCCCTTGACATAGAACCACTTCGAGTCCACAATGCTTTTGGAAATTGAAGATTGAAAACAGTATTCATGCTACACCTTCAAACTATCCAAATACGAATCGATGCCAATTCTCTCCAAGCCTTGCCACTCCGTCTTCCAGACTCCATTCTTTGATTTCACAAACCTTTCGACATATCTCTTCCAACTTGTTATCCATCTCATCGCCAGCGATATGTAGGTCGCTCTCAACCAGGATACGATCATCGGGTACTTCCATGATAACTTCAGTGGCTTTTGAAGTGTTTGGTTTTGACATGTTGATGACAGCAGAGAAAGAGAAGTAAATATCTGCAGGAGTTGATGGATGGAAATACTGCTTTAGCGGCTCCGGCGGTCCTGAATAGGAATGGAGGCATATTCGGGGAGGAAAGGGTTTTGGTCGTCTTTCTTTCGAGCTTAATTCTGGTTCATCGTCTTCAGGTAGTGGTATTTTCTCAATTTTCCTCCTCTCCTTCTTGCTGAGAACGTCTTTCTCATAGCCTTGCCATGTCTCCCGCAGAGTTTCGAACACTACGCCGTGTGATTGGACGCCATGAACTGATACGGCACGGTTCATCTCCCCTGCGAGCTTGAGCTGTGCTTTGAGAATTGTCTTTTGGTGACCCATCAGGACTCTATATGGAGTGAGTCGCCTCCCCTCTCGGCCGCCGGGAGTGAGAGAATGGTCCCTGGATACCTCAGAATTAGGTGACCAGATGCCAGGAAGACGAAAGGACTTATCTAGCCCAATCTCACCAACCAATGCAATCTGATATTTCTCCAGATATCCCTTTGTTTCCGCAAGGTATGCTTTTAGCGAACGTGGTGGGGGTAGGGAAGCCAGAAACGTAAAGTCTTCAGGCTTTGGTGTTAAGACAGACTGATAATGCCGAATCTTGAAATCCTCCAAGCTAATGTTTGATGCGGTCCTTCCAGTATCATCATACATTTGATGAGAAAACCACGGGTGCCAGCCAAAGCAGGGAACCAGGCATTCGCTCTCCATTTTCTTGCTTGTATCAGAGGACTTCAGCCCATACGTATCAGCAGCTTGAGCAACGAGCTCTTGGTCTTGACCTCGAGTAGCCATCACTGTCAAGACTCGTGCTTTCATCTTTGGGATTGAAGTTGTCGTGCTCATGGTGTCGGTTGGATGGCAATGAGCATCATAAACGCCGAGATGCCAAGGAAAGGCATTGAAAGCTGGATCGGAGGCCATTGCGTTTCCTGGTCTTTAGCATCGATCAATTCAAACCAACTGCTCTTTCAAAAATTAAGCGTCCGTTGATTGACCTCGAATGCCTACTCTATGTTAAGGCAAGGATGGAGAAATGGAACTAGTACGGAAGTACCTGAATTGAAAGTCGAAGGCAACTTTTAGCGATTGTAACGCCTGACGCCACATAGGTACCTAGCCCAGGCTGGCCTAGGCTCAAGCTACCCCACACTTGCCTACGCTATCACATGCAACCACGAGATTCAGACCCTCACTCAGCAAATAATTCCTATCTCTTCCATAAGATACTCTGATCCCCTGCCTCGTTTTCCGCACTTTGGAAAGCGACATCGACATGAAACCTGCCTCATCGACGAGGAAATGGCTCTCCTCAATCCAGTCTATAGTCTCATCCTCCCCTTTCTCTTCTTCTTCACCCTCCCCGTTGCCATGTTCGCAAGTCTCACCACTTTCCTCGCATTCTCGATCCTCGCCTTCCGAGTTATTCTCGTCTACATAGAGCTCGCTCTCGCAGTAATACCATACTACCTCCTCGGTGCTCGCCCATCGTCTACGTACCTCAAACGAAGCAAATCCTTCCAGAATCAGCCCACAATTTCTTCAGCAAGGAGAAAGCGGCGAGGCAGTACCAGCAGCTCATTGTCAGCAACTGGCTCACTTACGCCTATTTCGAGCGAGAATGTTATGGGACTTAGTCAGTCCATTGGCCCAGCACGAGATTACGAAGGTGTAGGGGGTTGGCGATTGGACAAGAGTTCTGATGATGATGATGCCTTGTGGACGAACATCAATTCGAGACTGGAATTGCCCGCTGATCAAGCAAGGAGACACCATAGGAGTTTGACTGGAGGTAGCATGCCTGGGGATTCAAGAGTTAATAGAAGTTACAGCCCAGAGACGACAATGAACACTTCCAAAGCAAGGACCCCGCCAAGTTCAATGGTTGGTCTTGGTGAAGGATATTTTCCCCATATTTCGAACAGTCCCAAGACATTGAAGAGAATACCCTCTGTCAGCTCTGGCAGCTCGAAGGGATCTTCTGTTTTGAGTATGAAGCACAGGTAGCGGGGCGTGGAAATGACTTATGATAATGAATCAAATGGAGGCGCTCGGATTTTGGGTCATTGGCATAGGAAAGGAACCTGTGAAGTAATCTCTGCACAAAATGAATTATTCAGTCATTCGTTCTATACAAGTTTCTCCCTAAACAACGTTTTTCAATGGTATACCGCGCGAGAACTCTGCTATCAAAACACGCCATCCAACGCCATTGCCAAAGAATATCCTTTCCAACCACCCCATTCGCCATCCAACTCTACATCGTCGACCAAAAGTAGTTCGCATAAAAGAACTGCGAAAATTTCCCGTCCATATTGATCACATGAACATCTCCTTTGTTTCCGTTCCGAATGACAGCCTTGGAGTACTGGCCCTTCTCGTCCCTGTCCACGTCAACACCCAAGCTTCTGTAAACCTTCAGCTTTAGGCTGATCTCATCATCCACTAGTCCTCTCCTCGCATTGTCTCCTCCGTCAACACCCTGTAATTCCAGCTCTTGTAATCGTGCTTGAAGATCTGCAAGTTGTGAAGACAAACGCTCTGACTCAATTTCGAGATCGTTCGCTGACTTTGCGATTCTGAATTTCTGTGTATCAAGAGTCGCAATCTCTGAAGCATGTGCAGTAGCTGAATGCGAAGCGATCGTTTCGAGGTGGTGATTGTTTAGTGTTGTGAGGGTTCGGGAGAGTTCTGTTTACAGTCAGCGCTTGACATTGACGCAACGCATGGAACCCGCACTTTTTAATGCACTTTCTGCCTCTCGAACTCGCAGATCACGAGCCTGTTGCAGAGTGGAAAGCGATTCATTTATACGTAAAACTGCAAGCTTGTCGGGTGTAATGTTGAAGTTGCCAATTGTGTGGTGAATGAGCTGCAAATGTTAGCAATGCGCCTCGGGCCATATTCTGGTTTCTTACAGTCGCGGGATCCTCATCAAGAAGCATAGTGAAGGTATGTATGCGCAGATGTTTACGTTGGGTATTGGGAGCAGTGAATCAGTGCAAGGATACAGAGCGTATCTTCTTTCTGTCGTTTGAGAAGTTCGATCTCTAAGAAGAACATGTTGTTGGCGCGCCCGTTGCCGGGCAACCACGAAACCTTGGCCTTTCAGTGACGTCGCCTCGGATCACAAGCCACAGCAGCCGCGAACCCACGCCACATGAGAGGAACCTCAAAGGCACTCCACATTGCGGCTTCCTCAGTGCACAAACTTCGATACACATATTCAAGAACAGGTTTCGGAATCATGGGCTCCTCACTTCCTTGTAAGTATGGCAAACAACGTCTTGGATACGAGACTCCACACCCATTTTGCCATCTTCTTGTACGCTCTTCGACTGGAAACAGCTATGCTAACCAAACGTGTGCTCTTAGATGCTGCTGATGCAGAAAGGTGCGTCAAGTTCTTGTCACCTACAGATCTCGCTTTTCGATTTTACGCAACCCTTCGAGGACAACTCTGATGCTAACATTTATCAGCCCACTGAAGCCGGCAGAACTCCAGGTTCTACGATCACAATTCGAGAAGGAAGGAGAGCATGTCGGGGTACAAACCAAATTCAATTTTGCATGGGTAGGTGCTGCCTCAAGATTTTACGATCTAGACATGCTGATATAGCTCTAGGGTCTGATCAAATCGAATGCCCGCCAAGATCAGCAAGAAGGCGTTCGCCTCCTCTCAGATATCTTCCGCACCTCGCCAGAACGAAGACGAGAATGCTTATACTACCTGGCACTGGGAAACTACAAACTCGGCAACTATGGTGAGGCTCGAAGATACAACGACTTACTGCTGGATAAGGAGCCAGCCAACATGCAAGCAACTAGTCTGAGAGAGCTGATCGATAACAAGGTTGCGAGAGAGGGGTTGATGGGTGTTGCCATCCTCAGTGGAGTTGCTATTGCTGCTGGCGTTGTTGGAGGGATGATTTTCAAGGGCGTTGGAAGGAGAACGAGATAATGCGGGGTAGAGAGGGAGAGGATGGAGATGTACTTGTCTTATATACCAATAACAGCCAGATTAATGTATTGATAAAGCGTTTCAACTCTTCATTATGAAGCTGTGGGATTTGAACCTGGCGTTATCCACAATCCTAAAAGTTGTCTAAACTCCTTCTCATAAGTCCGGAAATGCGAGATCGGAACAATTTTATAGAAGAATCCAAAAGAAGACCACCGAACACGAAAATGATTCGGACACGTTGACCTTGCTGGCTAGAGCCCTTTAAAACCACGCTCACTGGAGGGGAAGCTGAAACACCACCTGCACAGCCTCTAATTGCCGCCGAAAGTTACGGGCAGCTCCAAGCTCCCAGGCCTAGGTCTCTGTCGGCATCGACAGGGGTTCTTACAGTAGTGATCATTTGTGCGTCACCGAGACCCTCCTCCCCTCGCCCTCAGCTTGTCTCGTTGACGACCACGAGATCGTCGACCTTCAGGCTCAACATTGTACATTGCTCTTCAATATTCCCTCCTTCATCACCACAATACACGAATACACAAAGCCCGACCGCTTCTTCAACTACTCAAGGATTGATTTCTGCACCTCTGAGGCCCCTCATTTGATTATTAAGCCGGCTTCATTCAAGGTCAGTCGACGAGGCAGCTTAGAAGCTTGCGCCACACAAAGAAGTGCGGCTTGCTATTCCCAAAACTTGGTCCGGCTGCTTTTTTCGAACGAAGGCAAAACATTTCCTTCCGAAGAACCCCATAATCTGACACTCTGGCGTTCCGAGCGATTCGAAATACTGGTCTGGCACTGAGTCTCGGCCTGACTGCCCTCGCCGCCTTTCAGGGCATTCGAGACGCCATGGCAGACCATCCCACTCGATCTGGTGGCGGCAGCAGGCACCTAGACGCTTCGGGCCCACGAGAAGTGGTGTATTGCCATTCTTGCGACAACGAGTGGTATCAAGATGAGAGCGGCTTGACCTGCCCAAGATGTCAAAGCGAGATCACCGAGATTGTAAGAAACTCTGGCACAAATGTTGGATTTCATGATAGTCTAACAACTTCACAGATTACAGCGGAGAGTGACCCTCGGCCTGCCAACGATGACCCTCAAACTCCACCTGGCTTTCACTCTCTCCATAACCTTCGCAATCACAACCCCTGGGCAGATCCCGACTTCGCAGATCCCGACTTCGCAGATCCCGACTTCCCAGATCCCGACTTCCCAGATATTGAAGAGCATGTTACACAAGGGCCAGGAGGCTCTGTGTTGTTTTCTCGAACCATCAGGACGAGTAATGCCCCTCGTGGACCTGGAGGCAGCAGGCGACGAAGAGATCCGATGCCTGATGAAGATCCCGACCATGTCATGCGAGACTTCCAAAATATGATTGGAAATATGATGGGCCCTGGATTTCGGCCTGGCCAGCCTGGTAGATCAGGTCCCGATACATTATTCACGCAAGGACCATATGCAACTGGATTCAGAGTAGGAGGTAGTAATGGAGGACCCCAAGTTGTTGGAGGACGGTTTACTTTTACCACTACCACTGGTCCACGCCTCCGGCCAAGAGATGCAAATGGACCTCAGCGTGGAAGCCCCCCACCAATTGATGATCTAGCTACGTACGACTCTCCTTCTTCTCCAACTTCCCCTAATGGCCGCTCCCTACTTGTGATTAGTATTAGAGCACCCCCTGACGAACTCGCTAGGCTTATCGGAGGCATACTTGGTCCCATAGGCCATGACGGTCAACCGCCGCTTACTGCCCCTGGGCTACCTGCATCTTTCCAGGCTCTTTTCTCAGCAATGCTCAACCCAGCAAATGCACGCTCTGGAGACGCCGTCTATACGCAAGAGGCCTTGGACCAGATCATCTCAACGTTGATGGAGCAACACCCCACTTCAAACGCACCAGGGCCAGCATCTCCAGACGCAATTGCAGCACTTCCGAAAAAGAAGCTGGATGAGAAGTTGCTCGGGCCTGAAGGCAAAGGAGAGTGCAGTGTTTGTATGGATGACGTGGCTATCGGAGACGAAGTAGTCCTCCTGCCATGCAACCACTGGTTTCATGAGACTTGTGCTGGGGCATGGTTGAGCGAGCACAATACCTGCCCAATTTGCAGGAAAGGAATTGATGGTGAAGCCGCCCCTTCAAACAGCAGAAGATCAAGCCAGAGCGCGCCTAACTCTCGGAACGAATACAGATCTCGAAGATTAAGCGCTGCTCGAATGCCTCTTCGCCGTGCTGATACTGGTGGTTCAGCTAGGAACCAGGCGAGGTTGGATGCAATCCGTGGTCTCGGAAGAGCCACACCACCAGAAGAGGGCATCCCAGGCGACACGAGAAGATGGCAATCCGGTGGGGAAGGCCGAGAACCCCAAGAGAGCGATGACTTGGCGACACGCATGCCTGGCTCCTTCTCCAACCCCTACCGCCGACCCTCAGAGACTAGTGAGACTCGTAGGAGAGGCAACACTAGCGCGAGTGACCGCTCGGGAGACTCACGACGAAACTCGCATTCTGGAGGGAGTGGTGGTAGCAGTAGTGGCGGAGGTCCCATGTCCTGGCTTCGAGATCGTTTGGGAGGCTCGCATAGGAGGAATGACTAGACCTTCCAATTTGGAGCCACTTGTGAGCTAGGCTCATAATGGTGGTCATGCAGGATGGCACATAATTCTCTTCTCCAGTCAATTTCAAATTAAGGTCTTTAATGATGATGAACGCATGGAATTAATCTCTTTCAATCACGCAGCGTTCGAGCATTGTTGGCGTTTGCGGCTGCTTGGGAAGGATTGCTCATGAGCAACGGGTGGTGGACATGAAGTCATTCAAGCAAGGAAGTAAAGGAGCAAGCGATGATAAACCATTTTTCATTTGCATGAAAGCGTGCTACGACGATTATCGCATGTAGCTACGCTGAGTTATGTTGGTACATGTTCGTCGGTGGGTACCGGTAGATAGGTACTCAATACAAGAAGACTCTGGTCATTACTCAATACAAGACTCTAGTCAGTACTCAAAGCAAGACTCTAGTTATTGCCACAGCGGACCACGGGCGACGAACGAGTTATGTTGGTACATGTTCGTCGCTGGGTACCGGTAGATAGGTACTCAATACAGAGACTCTGGTCATTGCCACAGCGGATCCGTGGTCGCCTTCACTCATTAATTGCATGATTTCGATCATTTTCACTGTCCCATAATTAGCCGTCTCCTTTATCCATGTAAGTTCTTTTGTGAATGGGGTACACACCAATATCAGCCTTGGCCCTCAGGAACAGAGGATCCTTCAGCAGTGATTCCTCCCCACCGTCCATCTTAGCTTCCTCACGCAGTATATTCCCAATACACATGGCCTCCAGAAACGCCCTGTGATTGAAGACCCACCACACCCTCGCCTCACTCTCAAAAAACTGATAGAGCAAGAAGAAAGCATTAATCGCATCATGTGCCGCCTCCAGGGCGCCCCTCACATTGACCGGCACCTCTGGACTCGAACTACTGTGCAACAGCATTACGTTATGGAAGTAATTACTAGTTAAGAAAAGTGTTTGTCGGACGATGCGCTTGTTCGTACCGCAGAGCTGGCTAATGGATTCGGCATCCCACGAACGAAAGATGTCTGGAAAGGAACGGTACACAGCGCGGAAATCAGCGAGGAGTTTGGATTTTTGGCGAGGAGTGGCACAGATAGGGAGGTCGAGAGAGCGAGGTGAGCAGATGGTTTCTTGCACGAGGTTGGCGAGCGTCCAGCAGCCTCGGATGTAGGCTGTGTCTGTGGGATTACTGTTTGCGATGGATGAGGAGTCGTCGATAAGGTCTTCGACACTTACGTCTGTGTGGGTTGCGGATGGTGGGAGGGAGAGGAGGACCGTTAGGAAGGTGTCTTGGAGGAGAACGGCTTGCCAGAGTTTGCGTCGGATTTGCTTCTCGAAGATGCTAGCATTGGGACAGACAATGTTGGGGTCGCGATGTAGGCCCATGGCATAGGCTTGTCGGATTAAAATTCCCGCGAAAGCCCAACCGTCAGAGGCGTGATTGTCGTTTATGAGGAAGTAGGTGACCAGGACCATGGCTTGGATGGAGCGAACGGAAGCCTTGTTGAGGTAGGAACTCATTCTCAAAGACTGATGAGCCGCGGAAACATAGAACTCGGCAGTTTGTTGTCGTTCTCGATATGATGTTGTGGTCACGAATTGTGTACCCATTGCTAGCATGGCAAACGTCAAGGCAATCAGTGCACCGTCAACCCTATCCTTTTCATCTTGAGGAAGGGACCAGAAATGCTCATAATCGGCGTAGAATGTCTGTCTATGTATCATCGGATACACTGGATCGACACATTCAAAGTACCGCTCCAGGAGAATATCCGCCTGTAGCTTCTCAGGCAAGACAGATATTGTCTCTGGTAAGCCTCCTTGGCAAGTCCAGTAATTTGCAAATGGATGCTCAGAGCCGATGCCGAACACGTTGGAAGCAGTAGGATGCGAATATGGAACGTTAGAGAGTAAGCCAGTAGATGAGGATGTTGAACCTCTGGAAGCACTTCTCTCGAAAGGATTGGGTGCTTGCTTAGGTCTCTCGAATCCATTTGATAGTGGTGCTTTTTTCTTCGGGGGCTTTGTCATCCGTCTGGCATTAGCGACAGAGCGAGTTGTTTCCCTGGTATCGTCAGTCTAGTATACATAAGGGCAGTGGCCGAAAAACTCACTCGAGGATATTCGCAACGGTGGCATATTTACATTCCGTTTGGCGTTTGATACCTATCATCGTCATCAGCTATGATTCACACACTTTCATATTATGAATACGTACAAGCAAGACAATGAGGTCGTCCTCTGTCACACTGTTCGTTTGGTTAGTACGCGTTCGTGGTCTATCATTTTTACGAAAAGAAATATTCAACGCAGCAGAACCCAGGAAACCTGGATGAAGAGCGACTTTTGGAGCGTGAAAGACGACACAGCACTCGAAGCTCTGAAAGTTTCAAATGAATAAGAAACATGGATCATGATGGTTTACAAGATCCACTGGAATCTGAAAACGGATTACCGAAGAAGTGAAGTTTATCCACGCCAACTTTGACAACTCCTACACGCCGAAGCTCTAAAAGCGTCGCGACGTCTTCTCCCATCGCGGTCTCAAACAGGTGCCAGAACCCTTGAAGAGCAATTGACTAACCTTGGTCTTTCTCTCTACACATTCGAAGCAAGATAAAGTAGGTTTGTTTCGCTTTTGCTTCTTCTTTGGCGGCTCGTCCTGCTGCAATGATGCGTCCTCGTCTTTGAGAAGCGGCGATCCGAAGCAGGTGCTCTGGGTCGGCGTAGGCGATATTGCCGTGTAGAGGGGCGGGTGCCCGGGGACAATCTGATCCATGTTTGTTTTGGCCAGCTGCTGTACTTACGCTGTAGTACGCTGCAGTACGCTGTAGTACGCTGTAGTACGCTGTAGTACGCTGTAGTACGCTGTGGTCTGTGGGAGCCCTGAGCAGTAGCACAGATTATCTGAGCCTGAGTAACGGTTGATGGGAATAAAGTGATTTTGCGGGAATATCCCAAGTATTTGAGGAATGTTCGGCTGGAGAAAATGCGGGGAAGGCTCGGAATCTCGTCATCCAGTTCCAGGTCCGGCTCCGCTCCGACCGCGCAGCCGAATTTGCTTGGCTCGCGTCTGAAGTGCGCGTCGCCACTCGCGTCAAACGCGTCCCGCTGATCACCTACACAAATCTGAGTACCTGGTGTACTGTCAATGGACTCAATATCGTCACCAGTACTGCCATTCACCTCGGACCCGGCACTGCATGATTGGGAAGAAGAATTTGACCCGGAGATTCTTCCTTCCAGCACAAATTCAGACGATTTTGAAGCTCTCCATCTCGTGGACCAAGAAACAATTGCGAAGAAGAACAAGGCAGGGGAGGTCATTCAACACCGAGCCTGGCAAGTTGGAGAGGCGTTTCGCAGCGAGGCAGATCACGTCGAAGGTGCCATTGGATCCTGGAGGAAATCTAGTTTCCAAATGCTAAAATATGTCCCAGAAACTCCTCTCAGATCAAAATCGAGGCTACAAAGCGATACGGCTTTTCCATCCTCCACGCCAAGCCTCAAGATGCCTCATGTATCTTCTCCAATTTCATATCCCCAGAGCTCCTCTCCGCCAATTGCCAAACGCCCACGTCCTGCGAATCCAGCAGACGCGCCAAAGCCCAAGACTGTCAGTGGTTTCTTGATTGAGGAGGACTCAGATGAGGATGAATTTACACAGGAAGAACCAGCGCCGAAGCGGAGGATGCTCGAGGACTCCAGGCCTCAGTCTCCCCGTGATTCAGTTACCGAAGTCAATAATGGAGGAGGGGTAGAGCAACAACTTTCAGGGGCGGGCAAAAGCTTCCAAGAAGTACTGAACAAAACTTCCAATGCTATTCCAACGAGCGCTCAAAATCTCGAAGATGCTGGGACACCTCACCTTGTCTCAATGCCTTCCTCCCTTAACAGGAAAATGATGAAGAGTGCGGATGTTGTAACCTGCTCTGGAACCACAATATCGATTCAACAGCGGAGGAAAGCAGCCCCAGTCCCTTTTGAGCAACTAGTTGCAGCAAGGTCAACTACAAAAACTGGACGCGCAAAGAAGAGTTACTACGGGATCGACATCCACTCGCTGATTGACGAAGCAAACAAGGAGACGGCGGACAGAGCCAAGAGAGCTCAGAATGTGGAGCAACCTGTACCGTCTGTGGAGAATACAGGAAGTGCCGCGAAAACACGAAAGACTCTGATGTGGACAGAGAAATATCGAGCTAGGCATTTCATGGAGCTGGTTGGGGATGATCGTACTCATCGTCAGGTACTAAGGTGGCTAAAGGCCTGGGATTCTCTTGTTTTTCCGAAGTCAGGCAAGGCAAAGCCCGTGGCAACGAAGCGGCCTGGAGCAGAAGCAGAAGAGGAGAAGCCTCATCGGAAGATATTACTTTTGTCCGGTCCGCCTGGGCTTGGTAAAACGACTTTGGCACACGTTTGTGCTAGACAAGCAGGTTACGAAGTTATGGAAATTAATGCTAGCGATGAACGAAGCTCGAACGTCGTGAAAGGAAGGATACGGACCAGCGTTGGGACAGAGAGCGTCAAGACTGGCTCAACCATAACAACAAAATCTGGGCAGGTGAAAAAGATTGCTCATCCCTTGTGTGTGGTTGTTGATGAAGTGGATGGCGTGGTTGGAGGTTCTGGAGCCTCCGGAGAGGGTGGCTTCGTCAAAGCTCTGATTGATCTTATTCTCTTGGATCAGAAGAACACTGCGCCAATTGGGTCTACACAAACCCAAACCAGGAAAAAGAAGAAAGGGGATGATTTCAAACTGATGCGACCTTTGATACTTATTTGCAATGATGTGTATCATCCATCTCTACGGCCTCTCCGCCAGTCTAGCTTTGCGGAGATTATCCATGTTCGGAAACCTCCTCTGGATGCAGTCATTACTCGGATGAAGTCAGTCTTTGAGAAGGAAGGAGTCTCTTGTGACAGTGACGCTGTTCGAAGGCTTTGTGAAGCAACTTGGGGAGTGAATGCCTCGGAATCTCGGAAGGGTAGAGAAGGAACAGGAGAAGGTGATCTCAGGGGTATTATGGTCGTTGGAGAATGGGCCGCAGGGAAGCTGAAAGCTTCCACAAAAGGTGGCACTGCACGCTTGACCAGGAAATGGGTTGAACAAAACATGATGGCAGATCTCTCACACGGCGGTGGAGGCGCTCGAGGAGTTGGAAGAGGTGGTGCCAAAGAAGTCGTGAACCGAGTTTTCTTGGAAGGAGCCGGGTTTCCAAAAACTGGAATCGTCAACCCAATCCCTGATATCACGGATGACCAACCAAAGACTCAGCTAGGTGTAGCCGAGTTGGCGAAGAAGGCTGGTATGGATAGACTGAGAGAAATGGTCGACACAAGTGGCGATATTGATCGCATCGTGACCGAAATTTTCAGCCAGTATCCAAGCCAACCTTTCAATGATGACTCGATATTATCAAAGCCTGATGCAGCATACGAGTGGCTACACTTCCACGATACATGCTCCCATCGAGTTTTCACGAACCAGGACTTCGAATTAGCACCATATCTTAGCCAACCTGTCCTTGCATGTCACCACCTATTCTCATCACCTGCTCGACATTACTTTGGTGGAGCAACTGAGCAGAAAAAGTGGGGAGAGGAAGAAGAGGTAGTAGAGCCGCTTCCTTTCACTGGACCGAGAGCAGATTACGAGGCTCACGAGGTTGAAAAGTCAAACCGAGCGACTATTCTCACTCTCCAATCCAGTCTGAATGCCACTTCGTTGAGGAGTTTCAGAAGCCCTGAAGATATTGCCACGGATTTATTGCCATATCTGGTCAGAATGTTGACCCCTGAGATCAAACCAATCATTGTGGGAGGGAGTGGTGATCAGAGAGGTATTGCAAGTGTGCGAAAAGAGGCTGAAAAGGCAATGGTCAAACGATCTGTGGATGTAATGGGCGCTGTGGGTGTTATATTTGAGCGTGGTAAGCTAGAAGGAGAATTTGGAGGCAGGACGCAATGGGTGTACCGAATGGAGCCGTGAGTTCTTTCCTATTTCCAAACGATAAACTACTAACATCCTGTAGGCCATTGGATACACTGGTCACGTTTGAGACTGGGATATCTTTATTGGGGGCGCCTGCCCCGGCACGATATGCAGTGCGCCAAGTACTGGATCAAGAATACCAGAAGAACATTATTGTTCTGGAAAATGCAGCAAGGCAAGCTCGCTATAAGGCTGGAAATCCCGATGATGATGTCGAGTATTCGATATCGAATAAGGAGAATAAAGGACATCATGCGCAAGAGCGAGTTTTGGGCGCAAAGAAAGACTTCTTCGGGAGAGTCGTCAGAGAAGAAGTGCAGCCTCTCGGAGAGATCGACGGCAATGCTCGAGCAGATGGGAAGTTGAGCAAGAAGAAAGGAAAAGACGATAATAAGGTTTGGGTAAGCTTTCATGAAGGTTTCTCGAATGCTGTTAGGAAACCTATAACGATTGATGAGCTATTGAAGGGTCTGTAAATAAATGATTGTATAAGGATCTCAGGATAGGAAGTCTCATTGGCCTTGCTAATCACCATGCGTTCTCGCTTATGTTGGTCATTTACTGTTGACTTCGCTTATCTCTGGAGTCAAACATGCTTAATTCTTCCACTGTTCATTCGAATTTCTAGTTCCTTCTTCCCCTCTTTGACGGAAATATCCTAATTGCCGGCTTGGATTACAAAGCATGAATAAAGTTCTGGTGATCGGCAGAATCGGAGCGGGTCAGTGGTGGAGCCGCCAGAGAAACGTCCGCACCGTCATTGACTTGCCGAGTTTAAACTGTGAGAACTGGGGTTCTTATGGAGAATCTCGCCAACGACAGGTCCATGATCCGGGGACCATCGCTGGAGGTACGTAAGGGGGTTGTAAGAAAGAAGTCATGAACACTCCCCTGGTTCTGCCACCGCTTAGAAGTAGAAATTTTTGGGGCGGAGGCCAACATCTTATACTTTTGATTGGCCCAAGTCTTTCAACCCCTTACAGCGGGTGTTCTTGACTTCTTATGACCCTCTTACGTCCTTAGACTCCTTACAGTCTGGTTACGATTCGGCAACATTCCAGAATTGAGGGGTCTTCGGACCCCACATGAAGTCATGGGTAACAGTTTGGTGGGGTGAGCCTGTGTATATAGCGCTGTCCCACGATTTTGCTTGTTCATATTCCTTCCTTCTAAACAGAAATATCGATTTTATTTCCAAGTATCATCAAACAAGCAGCAATCATGAGCAAGCCCATCACTCTCTACGGCTACGGTAGCTATACCATTCTCATCCAAGATAACTTCACTAACACGTCTCAGCCACGGGGCCAAACCCTTGGAAGGTCGCCATAATCCTCGAGGAGCTCAAGATCCCGTACAACACAAAATTCATGGGTACCTCTTCCCGATCTCCCTTCCTCAAAGTATAATCTAAGTTCATTTGCAGACATGGCCGATCTCAAAAAGCCGCCCTTTGAAAAGCTAAACCCCAACGGCCGGGTCCCCGCAATCGAAGACCCCAACACCGGCATCACGCTCTGGGAATCCGGCGCCATCGTCGAATACCTAGTCGAGAACTACGACACTAAGCACTCCCTGACTTACGCCAGCTCCCCTGAGAAGTATTTCGTAAAGCAGTGGCTTCACTTCCAAATGAGTGGGCAAGGGCCTTATTTCGGCCAGGCTGCTTGGTTCGAGAAGTTTCATCCGGAGAAGATTGAGAGTGCGAAGGAGAGATATAAGAATGAGATTAAGCGGGTATTGAAGGTATTGGATAAGCATTTGGAGAGTAGTGGGAAGGGGTATCTTGTGGGTGATAAGTGGTGAGTGCTCCTACTTTGTGACAAACAGGGGATGTGGAGAGGCTAACATTTGTGTAGCACATATGCAGACTTGTCCTTTGTCACTTGGGATATGATGGTCCCCTGGATTTTCGGTGACGAGACCGCAGGACTCCAGATTGAGAAGAATTATCCTAGTTATCATGCCTGGAACCAGAGACTTATGCAACGTCCTTCGGTGCAGAAGATTGTTCAGGATAAGCAGAAGGCTATGTCTGCAAAATAGATTTATAACGAGAACCTTCAATAGAGTCTACATAGATCAACAGAACCACGAAGTTTCAAATGTCACCCCATCATTAAGTTAGAAATGACAAATGACATCAATAATCCTCCCTCAACCTTCCAAGAACCCATTTGCCTGTTTAGCGAATTGTTCTTGGGATATTGATCCAAAAAGCCCCATTGTATCAAAGTATATCAATAACCAAGCATGTGAGAGTTTCTGAGAAAGCTAGTATCTGCTGACAATCGAAGGCTGAAGGAGTTTGAGAGATTGCAGCATGTTGGAAAAACCAGGGAATGGTAAACTGGCCAAACACGGAATGCATCAAGAGCGTCCTCACGCTGAGGAGTGCATCGAATATTAGACAGCATGTACTGATAGAAATGGGCATGCAGAAACAGAACAGCGAAACAATATATAAGCAATAACTTTATAACTGAATTGACCATGAGGTGGAGAACCCTCTCCGCTGTCAATCTCTGCGGCCTTCGATACAATCCGGCACACCATGATGACCTGGTAAGGACACAAATCTTACAACTGTGTCACATAACAAATGGTTGGGGATCACATGCTTGGAGTTGTTTTCGTTCTCACTCGTGGATCATCGATATAGTTTGGCGCTCTCTCGCGGGGTGTTTCTCATACTGTAATCGAGTAGACTGTAGGAGGATGTTTGGAGGCGAAGGAAGGTGTGTTTCGAAAGTGGCTTGCTGACCCCTGCCAAGCGGGAGGCGAGGAAGGAACGACCTCAACCTGTCACCGTCAATCGTTCACAACCGCATCATCGAATTCCATTCTGACCCCTTTTTGTGATCTTCGATTCTCAGTGCTATGATATTGAGGCTTCACATCCCCAGAACCTATTCCCTTGCTCGCCAGATCCGCAGGATGAGCTCAGACTCTTCGAAGCTCACGTACTTCGGGCCGTACGAAGTCACAAGCCAGGTAGGCATTCTCGGGACATCAGCACTTTCACTTCTCTCTAATAAAGGGTTCCAGGTCTTTTACAATACCCCATTCTCCTATTGCTTAGTCAATATCAAGCCGCTCCTTCCAGGTCACGTGTTAGTCATCTCGAACCGCATAGTCCCACGGCTCACAGATCTCACCACCAATGAAGTCACGGATCTCTTCATGACCGTTCAGAAGGTGCAAAGAATGCTGGCTAAGGTCTACTTCAAACCGGAGGCAGAGGTCGGTAGAGTAGGTACACCTGAGGATGGAGCCTTCAATGTGGCTATGCAGGATGGCATTTCAGCTGGTCAGACTGTACCGCATGTTCATGTTCACATCATCCCAAGACCAAGAGACTCTCCACAAGGAGATGAGATCTACGACAGGATAGAGAGTGAAGAGGGCAATGTTGGGGGTGCATTGTGGGATAGGAGTCGTCCTATCCCGGGAGGCAAATTTGCGAAGCCCGAGGAGTCGGACAGGAAGAATAGAACAGAGACAGAGATGGTTAAAGAAGCCAACTTCTTTAGAGAGCAAATGGAATTGGTGGATTGAGTAGGTTGCAGAAGAGACAGAACAGATTCACTTGATATTCCAGCATAAACTTTATTGCGACCTTAATGAAGCCTACGATATCAGATGGAAAAGGGGCAAATCTTTGCGGGAGAAATTGGCAAGGACCCCAAGAAGAATTTGGAATATTGATGCACTTAAGTGAGCCAGACACCGAGCTTTACTTGCTCCGCTGTCAAAACTGTCATGCAATTCGAATATGACAGCACTTGAGTTCCTGAAATAGGGAAATGCGTTCGTTCCCACACCAGTCGAAAGAGGACGAGATTTTGAAATGGGACACAAAATCTTTGACGAACGAATATTGAGCTGCATTTCTGTTTTAGGCATTATCTTTTGTTGGCCGTAATATACATTTGTGGCCCATATACTTTCATTTTTCACTAGAAGACTGGCAAAGTTGTACTCACCGCACCGCTGACTTGGAATGGCAAGGCCGAAACATCGGAGAAGGATTTGCCATGGGAGAGGTGCGATAGTTTGAGGGAGGCGACCGGGGCGGGTGGGGACGGATTGTGGTAAAGCAGCAGACGATGTGAAGTGTGTTAAGTGTCAACGGACAATTCAAATATACAAGCAGATTGCGGAAGATAATGGGAAGAAGAAATTGAAGTGATATTTCTTCTATAAGCCCAAGACAAATTCGGCTGGAATTGAGGATATGATAAGACTACATTTCCTTCTCATACAAGTCGTTATTGACCATACTCGTACATAGCTGATAAAGATAACCAATCCATAGCTACTGGTGACACCTGTGTCGAGAGCCCGATGATTAACCAACACTTTACTCGGTGAAACGCTCATGACCAGTATCCCTCATCCTCTCTCCCTCCGGCTGCAGCTATGGATTGTTCCTGCTGTACCGACTTCAACTTCGCCGCTCTTCGACAAGACTGGAGTAATTTAGCAAAACTATTTACTGTCAAGGGTGGCAATTTACCACACATAGCCCTTTGGTATTCTCAAGTTCCTGTCTCAGAAAGACCCCGCCGCATTTGCTGGTTGGCTTTTTGCATTTCACTCTTTTCGATGGCTTACTATGTCCGCAATCGAATATTTGAGTGACATTGTGGCACATGGCTATGGCTTAGACTCCAATTAAATCCCGCCGTTGTTGACTTAGAGGACCGAATCCAGTTTTGTGACAATATGATAGAGCGTGGCTGGCGTGTGTCGCGAGAGATGTCATGGAGAGGGACAGCAGGGCGCCTTTTAAAGCTGCTGGCTGCTGGCAAGATAGCGACGAGACGGACCAGATGGATTGTCTCTTCCAACGGAGAGCAGTCAAACACTCATGTTGGGTCCTAGACGTTCAAGGCAATCAGTAGCGAACCTCATTGGGAAATAGGCTCCCCTTTCCACATCAGCACGACCTCCTTCTCATTTCGTTCCCCACCAGCATACTTTATTCCCACATCAATGCCTTCCAACCCCTCTTGCTCTGCTCTTCTATTCCATAACATCTGTAAAATCTTCCCATCAGGCCCACATAGCACATAGCCCATTGGCCATCGACTCCTGCCTAGAGCATCCCTCACGCCCTTCGTAGCTGATTTCTGTGAAACCAGTAGACCAAGCACACCAGATCCTCTCCACCCGATAGGAGCACCCACAAACGCGCCCTCCAACTCCCTCGCCTGAGACGGCTCAATCTTCCTTGCAAAAGCTTTACACTGAATGAGAACCTTCAGCGGCTCGGATGCAGACGGAGCGGGCCACGTGCCAAGAAGGTCAATCCCATAGTCGGACTTCCCGCCAATCCGTTTGAGAGACATTCCAAGCCGTTCTAAAGCGTTTTGAACGGTGTACTCATAATGTGTTCCAACATATGTGGTGCTTTTCGGGTCCATTCCGATCCGGGTGGCGTATTCTAGGAAGCTGGGGAGGTCATGATGATTTGGGCTTTGTGAGTCAGGATAGACTAACTCCTCCGTGGCCGCGTTTGTTGAGTATTTCCATTGTGATTGCTTTGCTGTTCGCAGCACCCACCGATGAAAAGGTGCTCGAAACATATGAGAAAGGGCTTCGTTTGCGTGAACTCATGGGCGGATCTTCATATGAAACTCAAATGTGATTACAGATTTCAAGTACTGTCAAAGGAAATGCTGTCATCCAATTTTGGGTCGTTTTGACTTTGTGTAGAAGGTTTGTTTGAGATGAGATGAAAACTGAGGTCGGACATTTGCTCAAGATCACTTGCTTCTGATTGGCTGCTCATGCACTAGATCAACTTCAGCCTTGCAGGCCGTTCGCATGTTCAACCACCTCCAAACCCACAAGCACTTCACATTCCATCACGTCGCAACCATGAGTGACATATTGACTCAGCTTCAGGATGCTGTGGACCAGGTGGGTATGCCTCCAACTTTGCGAGGATCTGCTAATAATATTGGCAGCTGGCCAACCAATTTGTCGCATCCATCTATTACGTCCACAAGCATCATGACCTCCAGACCTTAAGCAAAAACGACACAGTCCGTCAGCAACAGAAGAGCGAAGGCGAGGATCCAGGAGATAAGATCGGTAAGGAAAGCTGCTATTATCGTAAAGCGTGGCTAGGGGCTGATGTTACACAGTTGATCCATTCCCTGCGGACGTCTTCAAAGACGGACAAAAAGAACTAGCCACAGACTTAATCCTGAAAGAGCAACAGATTGAATACTTGATATCGATTCTTCCTGGGCTGGAGAACAATGAGAAGGACCAGGAACAGATGATTAAGCATTTGGAGGAAGAGCTGATCATTGCTGAAGAGGAGAGGAAGGCGGCCGTGAAGGAGAAGGAAGCTGTGCTTGCCAGATTGGACAATGTCTTGAGGAGTTTGAAAAGGCCATGAGAATCGCAGTTATGATTTGATGGTCAACATCAATATCGCTCTTGCGCTCAGGCTCGAGAGCAACCTACCTCCCCTGCTGGTATGTCCCGGGCGAAGGTCCTCTGGTGCTTGGTCTTTCGCCGTTCATTCGATGGATCAGTCGCCCTGGGAGCATTAGAGGCCATAATACTACTCACGAAGATCATTATCAAGCATTGCCTGGCGTTTGGAAATACCCTTGGGCGGAGTTTACGGTGGATATATCTGAGCAAAGCGTTTTGGTTCAAGAGCAAGGAATCGTACTCTTTGAGGTGATCTATTCGTGCTGTTCTAGATCTAATCAAAAACCAACGCCGTTTAGAACTCTAGAAACTCATCTATCCAAGCGATGTGACATGCTATCCGATTCGCTTTGCAAATACCATCTATTGAGCCTTGAAGAAATGCGGAAAAAGCGTCCTGAGTTCCTCCAAATGCCTGATCTGATGCCTACAAGCTTTGACCGCCGGCAATGGATCTCTTTCTTCTACAAGATGAACAGTTGTCCACCCAAGCTCCTCAGCCTTACGACAATTTAGAGCAGAATCGTCTGAATTTGTTAGCCCTTAATTACTATCATATCGGTTGTAGCTTGTACTTGCCAACAAAGTAGCAATCCTTCATATCCTTAACATTGGCTTCCTTCATGGCCTTCTCAAACATTTCAGGGTGAGGCTTGCATATCATCGTATCCCTCGCATAATCACAGTAAGTCATACCCTCAAACAAATCGTCCACTTTCAGCAACCGTACTACTCGCTGTCCATGGGTGATATAAGCGTTGGTAAATAGCCAAAGTTTGACTTTGCTTTTATCAATGTCTTCAAGAAGTTTCCGTAGATCTGGGTCCGGGAAAATGATTGACTCAAGCGGAAGAGCGTCGTCTACTTGGCGGTTGTACTCCAGAGGATCGATTTTGTGATGACGGACTAATCCTTCAATTGCCAGACCGTAGGTTTTGTAGTATTCCTGATGAAGTTTGAAGGCATCGTCTCTGCTCAATTCCAGGTGTTTCATGAAGTATACGTCGATGAGCTCACTCATGTGGTTATGAACCTTTTTGCCTGCAATAATTAGTAAGAATAGTGACAACTATTCATCCGAGATATACCAACTCTTGGGGTAAAGCTGATCACAAAACCATTAGTCAAGATTACAATGAGGAAAAGGAATAAATTACACAATTGTCAATATCGAAGAAGAAGACCGGTCGATTGTCTGCCATAGCTCTTGCTTTTGAATTTACCCCTTTCACAGAAACAGAGCTTGAGGAGCTTCCTGCAGGTAAAGAGTTTCTCTTAAATAGATTGACACGCAAAACATTCGTAGCATCAGCTGCCCTGAGGACGAGAAAGTTGTACGGAATGACGAAGTCACGAACGGGCTCAAATAGGCCACTTAGTCGAAGCTCTAGCCTGGGCGGAAATTGCCGCCATGCAAAATGTATCCCGTCAGCCCCGACCTCCTCCTCCTCTTTCCTTCACGGACTCCAAGACCATCAAACCCACCGCTCCTTTGGCCAGCTCATCGACATTTCGCATTTTGCATTCTGCGTAATTGCTTCTGCTTTTTGTATTTCTTTGGCGGATCGCTTGTTAACAACATATTTTAACCTGTGACTAATTTGTAGCACACGATGGCGCAAGTCGCAGTCGCTCCTGCGGCAGCGAATGGAGGGACATTGACAGCAGAAGAGCTTCGTGAGATTTTGGAGTACGAAAGAATTGTACAGTTCCGCGATGCTGTGATGGCAGGAACCCACCCTCGCGTAAAAATTCCATCACACCTGCTCTCGAAGCAAAATAATTCACTTCACCTTACATCCTCCTCACACCACTCGACACCTCGCGCAAGCTTGCCTGCGCACCCAACAGCTGGCAGCGCCTCACACTTCGAAGCGTCTCCTTTATTCAACACCCCCCCAAATAATCAACGCTCTGCAGGTGGCGCACATATTCAAAAGACTTCTAAGGCTGAGATCAATCCTATCCTACTGGAGAAGAGTGACGATCTTATCAAAGCCGAAATGCAGTTGCAGCGGCAACGGATAGAGCGGGCTTTGAGGGAACAGCTTGAGCAGCAGAAACTTGCCACAAAAGCGCTGCTTCAAACGTCTGAGTCTCTTCCAAATTTTGATATTTCTGAAGTCTTGTCAAAAGCACTTGCCATTGCGCTCCCTTCCACTGCGGCAGAAGAACCTTCTGCCGGTGCTCGTTCGTCTGCAAGTGATTCCTTTGATGAGAACACTTTCTATTCAAGTCAGCATGATACGCCAGAGCCTTCAAGCTCTTCAGTGGGTCAGAGAGAGCCAGTTGAGGTTCGGTCACACGGTGTAGTATCGATTGGCGAACGCTCTGCGTTACAGATTCCTAGTCAAATCCATGTTGGTGACCCAGACGTGGTCATCACTGGTGTTTCGCTATCCCATGATAACCAACTTGCAACGCCTGGTCGTTCGCAGCTCCAGCACTCATCTTCCTCAAACCAAGCAAGGGCTTCAGATCTTCACGACCAGCATTCAGACACGGGCAAGTCTGATTCAAGCAGTTCTAGAGGAGTGATTGCTGAAGAATTCTCAGCAGAAAGAAGCGCGCAGGGCCAAGTACAAGTCAGCACACCCCAAACCATGTTAACAACACCAAGCGTCTCTTCTGTTCGACCTGGTTCTCAGATGGCTAATCTTATCGAGATACAGGGCAGACACGGGGATATCCTCAACCACCACTTTGAGAACTTGCCACGGTCGCCATTAATCCGAGGCCACAACCTGTCTCCAGTTGCACCTCAGCCGGCTCGCGTCTCTCCCCTGGCCACAGCAAGAGAGCCTCCTGTCCTGCGAGAACCTGCCGCCGTGGATGAGGCACAGCCTGCTCAAATTACCGCCCTGCGTACCAACCCGCCACAGATTTCAAGCACGGATAGTTCCCCGAATCGCACGAAAGGCTCGGAAAAGAAGAAAGAGAAGAAAAAGAAGAACAAGCGGAAGGCCAAAGACTCAGGAGACGCAGCCGATACTCCCGACTCACCGTATATCAAGCCAGAGCCTAGATCTCCTTCTCCGTACGCTGTTGCACCCCTTCCACGACCTCAAAAGAGGCAACGTCAATCTGGGCAGTTCGCAGCTGAGCTTAACTACGATGAGCCCCGACAAGAGCCGGAAGGAGAACCTCAAGAACGCGGCCCTGAACGGTCCCAAGATATCCGAGCTCTTCGACCATATGAGCGTTACGAAGATCGATACGAGCCCGAGTTACGCCGGCCAGAGCCTGCTTACCGACGTATTGAGCGAGAGGATGATGAATACCGACGTGTAGATTCTGGTCCGCATGCACAACAACCTCAGTCCCCAGCAGTTTTCGCTGTTCCTTACGGTCCAAGTGAAGTTCGTGCAGTTCGTGCAGCATCTCATGCCATTGTTGATCGCAGAGTTGAGGAGCCCAGATACTACCCTGTCGGAGCCAGCGTTCGTGCAGATGCAGACCGGGAACGTTCTAGATCTCCGATCATGCGTGAGAGACGATCCCCAGTTGCCATGGCCCCTCCTCGACAGGTACGCATTGTGATTGACGATTTTGGCCGAAAGTACTATGAACCGGTCTCAGCACCCATCCCTAGACAGTCTATTGCGCCTCCCATAAGATACCGCGATTCTGAGGTGCTCTATGAGCGAGCACCAGCCAGAACCGTGTCAAGTCGTATTCCGGTCGATGCTTATGAGGAAGATGCGGTTGTTTATCGTCGACCTGCATCACCGGCTGTTGTTCCTCGACGTGTCGTCACACAGCCAGAGTATACCCTTCCTGCCCAGCCAGAATATCGTTCGTACCGTCAAAGAGAGTACTCGCTCCGTCCTGTAGGACCCCATGGAGATGAATACAGGCAAGTCAGAGACAGAGAAGCAGCGGAGCGTCGTCAGATGAGTCACTTTGAAGAAGCACCGCGTGATTATATACAGCAAGCACCAAGTACGAGACCAGAGCCAGTTAGGTATGAGATTCCTAGGGAATACGCAGGAAGAGTTCAAAGCGTCCGGCCAGAGGCACCTCCAAGAGAATACGCAGCAAGTGTTCGCCCAGAGGCCCGCAGAGAAGTCATTCCACAACCACAACGAGAATTCAGTGTTAGACCTATAGACGCCATACCTCGCCGTCAAGTCCCTATGGTTGATGATGACCGATACTACGAGGAAGTTCCCAGTCGGAGACCAGCTGAGATTGCATTTATCGAAAGACCTAGAGCTAGGGAATCTTCTGTTCTCGTCTACTCTGATGATGTTCGGAGGGAAGTGTACAGATAGGGAGGACGAGGAACAGCGGAGCATGGGAAGCTAAGCTAATAATGGGGCTACTAATTGCAAAGCGTCGAAAGCGCAGATTTGATGCTAAATTCCAACGGTCACCGAGCGCGGATTGTGTGGAGGCCTTCAACCGGCACTCTTCACCTTGAGCTCTCACTAACTTGCACACTTTCATCAAATGAAGGTGTTTGTATGGCTATCGAATTTATTGTATATAGCAAGCCATCACGGTGCATTCAATAATAGAATACTTCTGAAACCAAGTCCCATCCGATTCATGGACCCGTGAAAGGTTCTGAAAAATTCCTAGAAATCAAGTTCATCAACCTACATAAAATTGAGCTACAATCAGTCACGAAAGATCTCGTATCTGAGAACACACGGTCTTAAATATCTATATATAAGAAATTTGTTCTCTAATGGTCCTTTGCCGATCTCCATACATCTAACTAGTTGTCACCCGTCAGCATCAATGTCCGTACACGATGTTTACGCAGAAATTCGGTACGGCAAACCAACCCGAGAATGCGAAGAGGATGTAGAATTTGATATCATAGGAACCAAGGTGCATTATTAAGCCCTCGGCACTAGATCCAACATCTTTCTGTTCGATATGGAGAAAGAATGGTGGGCGGGGGAGCGGCCGCGGATCCCTACCGATCCAACAAATGGCTTGCCGTTCGAACCCTGACGATCGATCCATGATTTTAAGCATAGGTATGCAAAAGTCATCTACAGAGCGGAACAACAAAGTCCTCATCTGTGTGAGGCACTAGAACCATAATGGTTATTCTCGTTGGAAGTTCAAGTGTTTCTGGCACTCGAGATGTTTCTGGTCCGTGACAACGTGACATCTTACCAAATCTGCTGCTCGAGATTCCCATAGACTAAAAATACCTAGCACGTTAGGAGCTTCAGCTAACGGTTTTGGGAGTAAAGCTTCGATGGCCCCTCCTGGAGCTACAACTCCCAAACCAATGATGTGCACGATGATGCGTGGGCGTTCGTTGCTGGCGCTGCTACGAAGCTCTAGATCAGAATGGGGAGGACAACAGCCAATCCGAACTGGAATCCAAGATAAAATGGATATGGTTATTAACATCCCATGATGCTCGATAGCTTTAATTTGCTCTCAGCCTGAGAATGCCTTTGTAATACCCAGTTTGTGTCCTTTTCACCTAACCCAAAATCGAGCGAACGAATACGGGGAAGAGCTCCGTCATCGCACCAACGTAGTCCATTGAGCAGGATATAGCTTCAGAAGTCTCTTGCCCATTTTAGTAGACTCGGAAGCTCGGGTTGTACTGTACATTACCGGCCGTGGAATCCTGGATCTGCCCCAACGGAACAGCCCACACAGGGCACACACAACCGCAGGACTTTCTCGAAGCCTCGAAACTTTGCACCTGCGACGCAGCCGCAACAGTGTCTTCCACGCCACCAATTGCTGAACATTGTGGGTAGAGTGCTTTGTTTCGAAAGAGATCTTGCCTCCACGCAGCAGAACAAAGCAATTCTCTGGGCTGCCTGCGTTTCGTACTCGTCGTCGTGTACGTGCTCGCACCAATCTCCTGGCTTAGCCCCCCCTGCGTGTCCAAGATTCTGAATTGTGGCAGTGAGGGCAGCGTGTCTTAGCTCGCTTGCGCCTCGAGAGCTCAGCTTACATTATCAACCATCAGCCGAATCGCTTTCCTCCATCTGCCCAGTGCCTGGCACGAGATCTTCCCACAACAACGCTCTCAACCCCCTCGACGAACGCCCCACGATGAACAAATTAGCAAATATGCGGCATTGGTCTGAGAGGATGGGGCCTGGCTTTGGCATGTCACGGCCAAACATGAACATGACCGCCATCACGCCTCAACACAAGCCTGTCCATGGATCCTCGCCAATCCTCTCACCGACGTCCGCAGAGACACCTATACACTACTCTTTCAACGTGCCCTTCGCCTCGGATCTTGCTGGACCAAATGTTGAGGATATTCTGTACGCGACAGTCGGAGCAGTCGAGCGATGGACTCACCCCGCAGACGCGCCAGACGACGTGCCAATTTACGAACTTCCGGTACACGCACAGAACGTCACGAACTTGAGGAAGCTCTGCAAAGACCTCACGAGCGGTCCTCTACCTATAGAAGCCTATGTCAAGTCGTCCGAACCTAAGCGGGTGAAAGGCCAGGTTACAAATGTATGCCTCTCCGGAAGCCCGGAGCTGGTCCACAAGAGCAGGGAGACCATTCTCAACGACACGCCGCTGGCACTGGTAAGGCAAAGAACCACGACAGTGTGAATACCGATACTAACATCTTCCAGCGATGTGCAGTGGTAGATGTTGAGGGGGACCTCGTCATCGACACAGCTCAAACAGCTCTCAAGTCACACGTGGTGGAACATCTCGATCAGATTGCAGCATTCTGCGGAGTAGACGTCTTCCTCCTCGGTCCAAAATTTGCCTCCCTTGTCGACGGTCAAAATGCGAACGGGGATGCTGGCCGTGATCAAAGATTTAGAGTTGCTATTTATGGAGATATGGAGAGTGCCGAGCATGCCAAAACGAGAGTGTTGATCTTCATTGATAGACTTGTATGTCATCCGTGGGTAAAATTGGAAGACAGGACAATAAATGCTAACATTCTCCTAGCTGGGACGTGTTGTCGATGGCACCATGCTCGAATTATCTCTTCATACAGTAGTGTGCGGACGATCTCGGAAGAATATCAAGCTCATTGAGTCGACAACTAACACGGCTATCTATTTCCCACCCCCCTTCTCGCAAGTCTACAGATATTGCCCTGCTGGAGCTCAACGACGCAACCCGGAAGAGATTTTCATTACTGGTGATACCGCCCAGAACATAGCCCTGGCGAAGCAAAAGATACATGAGCTCGTAACCAGAACAAGAATCTTTATGAAGGATGCAATAGTCTCTGCGGCAAAAATTGATAGTATCTTATTGAGCAGACTGGATAAGGTTCGCAAGATCATGGAGACTAACGGCACTTTTATCCAATTCCCGGCATTGGCTTCTCAACGCAGCATGATCCGAATCCAAGGTGTCGAGGGACTTCACGTGGAGCGTACTGTTCGGGATGTTATGTCTCTGGTAAGTGGCTTAAGGTATGGTAAGATATGTTGCTAACTCTTTACAGACTGGGCAATTCTACAGCGCTTCATGGTGGATTCAGCAAGCTGATACTTCTCGCCTTCCTTCACCAAATGATATTCGAACTATGCTCTCGGACATCTGCGCCAACTCTGATGCTGACGTATCTTTTGACAAGCTTACCTTCACAATTACAGGCTCTGATGACGCGGTCAAGGCAGCACTGATGGTCATCTCCGAAATCAGATTCGTCACTCGGTCCCAGTACCAGATCCGGGTTAAGATTGAGCTTGCAAATGAACACAAGGAATTCGTCAGTGGAAAGAAGAATGGCAAGATTAACAAGATCATGGGCCAAAGCAGCGTCCAGATTATCTTCGACGGATTTAACGAGTACAACTTCAACATCGATGTTTGTGGTGCGAATTATGAAGCTATGAAGTCTGGCTTATCCTTGGTGGAGCAAGAAATGCCGGCCTCGATCTCTTTCCACGTCCCCGACCAATATCATAAACGTATTATTGGGATTGGAGGACAACATATCCAGCGGATCATGAAGAAGCATTCTGTCTTCGTCAAGTTTTCTAATGCTATGGACCGTGGTGGTGTGGGCCGCGAGGACGATGATATCAAGGTCGACAATGTCATCTGCCGCACACCTGCTCGAAACGCCCAGAATTTAGAGCTTGTTAAATCCGAGATTTTGGATATGGTGGACCGAGTGGACTCGGAATTCACATCCCAGACCGTCAACGTTGATCGATTGTATCACCGACAACTCATCGCACGTCTAAGTCAACTCGAAGAACTAGAGAAGAAGTGGAACTGCAAGATCATCTTCCCCAGCACCGAAACCGCCAGTGACGATGTTACAATTTCTGGCCCTGAGTGGCAGGTTCCTCATTGTGTCGACGAATTCCTAGGCATGGTCCCTGATAACCACGAGCTGGTCCTTGCCAGTACTCCCGAATTGATCAAATTCCTCGAGTCGGCCCAATTCACCAACGACTTGGTCCCCAAGCTGAAGGCGCAATACGTCGTTGAAGTACAGGTCACGGAAGATGCCAATGAACTCACGGAGGATGGCAAACCCACCGTGACTCTCCTCTGGACCTTTACTCGGAATAATGCCGGAGGTGTTAGGGATGCCATCGATTTTCTGCACTCAAACTTGGCTGCTGCTGGAATCGAAGCAACCACGGTCAAAGGTGCCATTCCCCGACCAAAATCAGATTCATTTGAGGAATCCCTTCAGTACTTTGACTCGAAGCTTCTCCAACATGCTCCTCATGTGTCTACAGATTCGCCAACGAAGGCCTCCTTTGGTGAAGAGGTTGCCCGGGAGCGCAGCACGATCTTTGACAAGCTCCGCAAGCCTGGAAGCATGTCTTCGATCTCTTCTTTCTTGGATCGTCGCAAGAACAGCTCTCACTCACCAGCTGGTTCATTCTTCAAGAACGGTTCCAGCAACGTATCGAAATCTTCTTTGATCTCTATTGAGTCTACAAGAAGCTTCAATGCGGACCGCAACCCATGGAACGATAGTGGTGTCAACTTGCCGGACGATGATACCACTCCTTGGCCCACCCGCCACTTTGGCAATGGCAGCGGTAGCAGCAATGACCACAAACCCTCTCAACTCCAGCATCCAGGTGATGCAACTCCCAAACATACAGTTCGGGCTTCGATCGATAGCGGGCGCGATAGTGGACGCCCAAGCACTTCTCATTCTACCAACTCAGGATACCCAGGCCCTATTGGCCCACCGCGTTCTTAAATGCCTTTTCATCTCCTATTTCCTATAGTCATGGTGAAGTAACACTGGCTGGATATACCCTGGCGCGCAATACCCAAATACCAAGATGTGATTTTATTCGTTGTTTTTCTACTTTATTCCTATTTTATTTCCTTCATCCATTTCACCTTCTCGCGTTTTGCCTTTCATGAGAGAAAAGCATGAGGCGTCAGACATTGAAAGATACAACATAGAAGTTTGCGTGTCAAGGAAAGAGGAAATACCAATTTGCTTTTGGACTTTTTATGGTTGCGGGCGTGGAAATTATCGGGTTGTGTGGGTCTCTCTCTCGACTCTTCGCATGTTTATGACTGGCAGGGTTTGGGTGATGTGGCTGGGATGACAAAGGGTGGTACTGACGATGGGATTGAGGATTTGATTTTGGAGATTGGGAAAGAAATGGAAAGATGGTACTTGGTGGCGGGTGTGCTATGATACCCATGCTATTAAAAGAATGCAAAAGTTTCCACGAATGCACTGGTCGAAAGCCTGATGATCTTGCTCATCCGGCTAAAGTTTGGAACAAGCCCTTAGCCCTAGGTGAAAAGTTCCACAGTATTGTTTGAGAAGGAGAAACCACTTACGCCAACCCTACCAGCTGATGAGAAGGGACTCTCCTCAATTTTATGGTTTCTTCTTGACAACAACAAAATTGGAGAGCATCTTGTCTTCTAGTATAATGCCACTGGGTGAGAAGTAAAAAGGTAAATGGCAATCAAAACCAAAATAAGAAGCTGCTGGGGAAAGGAAGAGAACAGTGAAAGTTAAAATGTCATCTGGGACTTGGAGAGAATGATTTACACTTCAAATTCTGAGGTCCCGAGGTACAATGAAGACACCCCTTGATGCCTTTTTATGACGGGAAGTCAATTGGCCGCCTCCAAGCTCTCTTGGAACTCTCAATTGGTTGAACTGAGTTCGACGATCCATTGCTTACTGAGGGGCGAGGTACTTGAGCTCCGCTTTTGACTCTGAACGCCGATGCCGAACTCCGAAAATTCCGCTTCAAAAGCCATCCCCTTCCCCCTTCCCACACTTCTCCCTCGCTTGAGGCGAGCCGAGACACTTCCTCTCTCCTGTCAATTCCGAGCTGCCAGAATCAGACTCCTTAAGCCCAATTTTCTTCTCCTTTTGGTGGGAAAGGCATGGCTTCGAGCGGACTTGGAGGCGGTCTTCCACGACGGCGGAATGGCAAGCAGCAAGGTGAGTTTATGCCGAGGCGTCTTAGTAAGGATGAACACTTACTTGGACCCCTGCCTGCGAGCCGTGCAGGAAAGCGAAGGTTTCTTGCGACCACACACTCCCCACCTGCGACAGATGTCGAAGAAGGAAGGTAACGGCCAAATGTGTCTATCTGGCAGCGCCGATGACACGGCCTGTCCCCGACGCAAGAACTCGTTCCGAACCACTCAATACTGGCATGCCACCTACGCCTTCTACCGGCTCAAGCGGTTCTCCTGTTTCTTCGATTCTGTTCAAAGACAGTTGTCCTAAGCCTAATCCTGAATCAGGCCCCTTTATTAAGTCCGGGGGATTCTTTGGTAAGTAGCTTATGCTTCAAAGACCCTAATTTGGCGGACACTCGTTTTATATCACGCAGTCCTTGCTATTTCTTAATTATGTTGTCCTGGCTAAGAAGTCCGTTGTACACTGTCGATGTTTGCCTCAGGGTAGGACATGCAGCTGACTTCTCACAGGCCCCACAAACTTCTCTGCTGTCTTCCTAGAAAATAGTTCAAATCTCGGAAATGAAGATATACAAATCTCAACCGACTCGGAGCCATATGTGGCATCATATGAGAGCCTCCAATCCCAAACCTTCCTCATGCTAGTAGGGAAGGAACCACGAGGTTCTCCAAGAGTAGCCCTCGGTGCCAAAGTCCTCAATGCGCTTCCGGATCAGCAAACCTGCCGATTTCTTCTCAGCTGGTACATGGAGAAGTGCCACGGATGTGAATTACCTAACGAATCCTATTGCGCCTTGGCCAATTCTCTCTGGACAACGTATGCAAGAGAATTATCAGAGCCCCGGCGCCAAGAAGAGCTGGAAGCAATGTCCTCAATTCTGTGCAAGAATGCTGAGACAGCACTTGAAGAGTTCGAGCATTACGATCAATGGTTTATGTCTGTCAGTGGTGCAAATCTGAGATGGGAATCTCTCGGTGGCGTGTTTGGTGTTCTCACAAGTGCGGTACTCTCGTTGCCGGAACGAGATCCCTTCTTCTCCTCGCAAAAGGGTGATAGACGAAGTAGAAGGAGTTTTTCTATCGAGCTGAAAGATTGCGTGCAAGCTTGCATTACTTTATCAAATTATATGGATCTCATTAATGTCCCTATGGTTGCCTTGCTGTTGAAGAACTTGATCCTTCAGACAGTTATTAGTGGGGATGTCAGTAAGTATTCACAAGCTCTAGTATCTCTTGACCTTTTTAACACATGGTAGGTCTAGTAGTGTGGAGGCAGCTTGGGGACCTTGTAAGTGCCGCGACGGCTCTAGGTCTTCATCGCTTGACACCTGGTAAATCGGCTACCTTCCTCTCGGAAATGAAGAAGCGTATATTCAATGCGACATTTATCTGCAATATGGGCAATTCTCTGCTCACAGGCAGACCGCCTTCTCTGAGCCACCGCTTTTCTAATCTCCTGCTTCCGTTAGATGTCAGTGACGAGGTGCTTATGAAGGGTGGAGACGAGCTTCAAAGGGCGATTGATGCACTGGACTCAAATGGGTGGAACAGAGAGGGTAACATGCATATCAACAGCAGCGTCCGGACACGCACTTTGCTGGCTCCCATACTAAACGAGGCACTTGAATTATTCCTTGGAGACCCTCAAAATATCACTGGCGGAATTATTAAGTAAGTGTTCTCTCAGTCGCTCATTCCATAGATTTTAATATCCGGACAGAGATTTGATGATTCGGATTGAAACGACATACGATTCCTTCCCCGAGTACCTCAAATTCCACATGTCCGATGTCTCAAATCCGGAAGTTTCTGATGTAAAGGTCTGGATGCGTCTCTGTCTGCGCCTCATGATGCTCGAGCACCGCCTCCTCCTCGAACGCCTAGCATTCAAGCAGAGCATCCTGGACGGACAATCCATGGTCGACTGTGCACGGGAGATGCTTGAACTCACAGTCTTGATCTGGGTTCAGCGAGACCGATTTATTGAACACCATCACGATTACGACTGGATGCTGATGTGCTGGGGCATCCCATCCAGTGGCGTCCTCTGCGTCGAACTTTTAAAACAAACCAAGCAACCGCAAGGCACACAACACGCCCTCCGCATTCCACGCTCAGAAATCGTCCAGAACCTCTCCCTCCTCATCGGTTTCCTGGAATGGATTAAGCCATCCGCTGGTAACTACCAGCTCTGTGGGAGGATGAGGCAAATTATTAAGAAGATATTGGATCAGATTCTTAACCCCAGTCCGCCGAGTTCTGCGCCACCTGCTGCTAGTCAGGAGAGTATGAATGGGGAAGGACATGGGTTTGAAAATGGCATGCCGTATGATCCGATGTTGGATGTCGGCTTTGAGGATGGGTTGGACAATTTGGAGTGGTTGAATACTGTGGACTGGTCCAGGGGGCCGTGGGTAGATTTGCAGGACTTTTCTGCGACAAAATGGGGTTGAAAGATGAGGAGGAGAATATCAATTAATTATTTACCTGCTATCCGAGTTGGTTGTCAACTCGAATACAGAAACCATGGCTCTCAGTCAGTCCGGATGCAGCTATGAGTTGCATGGGAGCTTTGGGTATCACTTGGATGGGGCAATGGACACCGCAGGATGACGGTCATGACTGTGGTTCGTTCTGTCCAGGTTGGACGAGAAGTAATGGCAGACCCACCTTCCTCGGTTTTGGAAGAGAACTTGGTTAGATATACTACATCAACCTAAAACGGGCTGACACACTTGCAATTCTCCACTACCTCAGTGCGCCCTTACTCAGAGAATTCGAATCCACCACTCTCCTTTCTCCTCATAAACTTTATGACGCCGCATCTAGACCCTCCCATTAGTGCAGAACATACAATTGCTCCATATCGCATGTAAATGGCAACGACCAGGCTGACTTTTCTGTGGTAGCCTAACATCCTTCTGGCCCACTTCTAGCACGAACAGACAACCAAAAGCGAGAGTCCACATCGATTGAAGGTAAGCTATGACGGCAATTTTCTTCGCCAGCGGATTTTTGTTGCATATCTCAATACCGTCAAGCTACTACTTATTGTAGACTATTAAATACTGAGTGCTTTTTGTCTTCACGGTCGTTTATCTGGGTCCCTTATCTGATCACATGAGTTTCAGCAGCTTTTCAATCTCCAAGTACCCGTAGCTGTGCGATGGGCAGCTTTGGGAAGGGATACGGGATGGGTTTTGGGTATTCGGTTCATGGCAGGGTTTCTCCGGGGTTCAGCTACTTGGGCTATATGTGTAATATATTTATTATTAGTCCTTTCCATTTCTACATTTGATCAGAAAAATTCCTCGATAAGGAGCGGGAGGCTTGAGGAATGAGGAGGGAATGTTAGTTAGGGGTTTACAAACAGATGAAGGGCGGGTTGTGGGGTTGGGGATGGGGTGTTGGTTTGAAGAAATTTATAATATAGGAGAGGTAATCACAGCGCGGTGGGTTTAATTTCATGGTTGTAGAATGGTGGTTTTTTCTTTTGGGGAAAGTTCTAGACCTTGAGAGGGAAGGTGTTGTTGCACATCGAATATTTGCCCCCCATGATTGATAAATTGCACTAGATATAGAGTTTCCATTCTCTGCACTTCTCACACATAGCCAAAGACTTCTCCCACAGATAGCTAGTCTCTAGCTCAGACTCAAGGCTGGGACCGAGGCGAGACTAGCGCTGTCGGGTGTTTTGAATGCTTCTAGACCACGTAGCTAGCTTTTTAACTCACGCCTGTAGTTTAGTGTGCCAAGATGTAACGGAGCATATTAAGGATTTGTTGCACATCGAAGGTTTGAGTTTATTGATAAATAGTGCTTGTTTGGGAAGATAGGACCGTTGTGGTATCTCTTATTCTGGCAGGAATATCCCTATTAGGATCAGTTTTTAGTTCACAAGAATGGTTAGGAAAAGGCTCAAACTGCATTCTCTTGAATTCTCCAAGCAAGAGCACGATATTTGGAGTTTATTATTTGGTTTGAGACAGGACTGGTGATGTAACAAGTAACAAATCTGGGCTCCCCTATCTTGAAAGAAATGGGACGCACTAGAGCTTAGTCCTTCGAACAAGGCCTTGTATAACGGCATGAGATCGCGACTTGCAACGAACCTCTGTCATGAGCTTGCGGCAGATGGCTAGGTCGATACCAGCTTGGTAAAGGTGGGTTTTGAGAACAGAAAAGACCTTTGTTGCATATCTCGAAGATTGCCAAGCTGCTCCCGGCGTTCCGCCATCATTACACTGACCAAGAGGGAAGGAACCGGAATCTTCAAACAGTAAGGTTCGGTACAATGGCTTACCTAGTTTTTGGCCTTTAGTTATAGTAGAGGGTCTGTTGCACGTCGAGCAACAAACTTTACACTAAGCACTAGGACTCGGGTTTAAACTTAGGTATATTGGCATCATCGGAGAAACCGACGCTTGGAACATAGGGTTGAAAAGCTAGAACTAGGAAATGCACTTGCGAATTTAGGTGCCGAATTGTTAGAGCTTGAAACGCCGGTAGAGGACCGGTTGGGTCGTCTGGTGGAGAATATAGAAGTTTGACAGCCAAGGCTAGTAGGTCTGTAACGGGAAACTTCTGTAGGAAAAGGGATCATTTGACATTTGTGTCAAGTTGGAGAGAGTATGATTGGGTCTCTCGGAACATTAAAGTTTTTTGGGACCCGAAAAACGGGAAGTGACAGACACAACGTTTGTGGATCGGTTCCACTGTTAGGCTAAATCCGAATCGTACCACATGTCACTGACATTGTCAGATTGGGGTTTGCAACGGTTTTGATGCTCATCGCACGATCTGGATCGCCGATATCGACCTCGTTTTTCAAGATCCCAAGATATTTGTGAGCTGTGGCGTCCAGATGTGGAAATCGGCAAGGGAATAGGGCAGATGTGGGGTTTTTGAACGGTCCGAAGCCAAAAAGGTGAGTTTTCTGCCCGGAACTAGCGGCTTCTTCGATTCCTTCCCCTTTCTCGAGACGGGTCGAAGGGTCGAAAGGGTCTTCGCCTTCGCCGGCCGAGTGTTTCTGAGGTATGAGATGATTCGATTTAGTTTGTTGCACGTCTTGGATCTTGCCAAGAGGAGCCAAGGGCACTATGTTAAACTTGATTCTCTTTGTAGACCTGGCTGATAATATCGCAGAGGAGTCCTCGCAAAATCTCGATCGAGTGTGTCCTGGAACCTATGAAGCGCCCAATGGTTCACTTTGATGACCAATTGAGACTGAAATGGGGAAAGTGGTTGGGGTTGCGTGCTCTTGGGTATGTCGAGCTAAATTGTTTGGGAAGTGATAAATGAGTTTGTATTCTTGTATCTTGATGAGATTGTCTAGAATGAGCGATACTTGCAGTGTCCTGGTCCATTTTGATAGAACAGTGGAAAAAGTAAGTGGGTATGATCTCGCTTCGGCATGTAAGCAGTGCTAGAGCTGTGGGAATCTCAAAGAGTAGAATGCTCTGAACGAAAGAATATTCATCTGTGGCTAAACACTTTCCTACTGGTGCTCGAACTTCTGGGTAGATTTATATAATCTTGAAGACAAATACAAACGAGGCAAAATAAACAGAGCAACCTCTGACCAACAGGCCCGGATGTCGGACGATGCTCAATGTCCTCGTATCGCAGCTAGAACCTCTAGAATATCGAAGACTACTCGAAAGAAACATGAAAACTTCACATGTAAAATTGTAATTTTGTAACTTCGATGGGAGGTGGAGAGTTATGCCAAAAGTTGAGCCTCACTCGAGGTCGAGGATATTCTCGATGGCCGCTGCACTCGATGGTGGTTTTGGCGGGGGTTGTGACCGGGAGCCCGTCCCCGTCCCCCCGTCCTCGCGCGTTTGCGATGACGCGCGCTCGATGACTTGCCAGCAGCCCTCAAGGCTCAAGCATCGGTTTCTCGGCCAAAGCGCTGGGAAAGTTTGAAAAAGCCATCATCCATCGCCTTTTCACCACGACCACGTTGGGCTGCGCCCGCGTTGCGCCTTGAAAATCTCACGCCCCTTCGGGACTCATTTGCCCTATTGGTCGCTGGGAGGCTCTCTTGTGTGCATCGGCTCCTTTGGCTCTCTCTCGCTATGCCGCTCTTCGTTGCGTTGTTTTTGGAGGCAGGTCGGAGAGTAGGCTTTTGTAGACAGTGGAGTTCGGAAGGGATTCTGGAAGAAGTGACCTATCACGCGCTTCTTCCGAAGGTCAAAGCATCGAAGGACTGTATGGGGTAACAGCCAAGAACCCACGATCTGGTGTGCATGCGAAGGAGCTGAGCTGTTTTGCTGATATGGCTGATGCCCTCTTCGCTGGTCCGCGGTTGGCTGGCTGAGAGCCAAAGGAAGAATGCAAAGTGCATGAATGTACCGAACGCAGTATCCCTGCCTGCAGCCAGAATTTCATGGTTGAGATGAAAGATCCGATGACGTAGAGGGCTGCTCAACCCGTGCTGGCCCGCCGCCCTGACAATCTTGAATCTTGAAATGTCCCGCCTGCGCTCCTGAGTCCTGGTGCTTCCCCCAACCACCCTTCGAGGTACGGGCTGGCAAGGCAAAACGCACTCCAGCTGTGTGGGTGGCACGATGACCAGCTGGTCCTGGCTGAGGTTGCAAGACTGAAGCAGCAAATCATCTGCGATCCATGGCCGTCAAAATCCGCATCTTTGGCCCCTCCCCCTCCACTGGTAGACCCCTCGCACCGGAAATGCCTCCTGTGCCTCACTGCCTATGCTCGTGAGAGCACCCTGAGGTGGCTCCTGTCCGGGCCCCCACTCCAAAAACAGCGTCGTGATATGGATGGCTCTTGCCTCTCTGCGCCAACGGTCTGGATTCTTGATTGCTTGCTCCTGCGGCTGCTGCTTCAGGACTTATAATAAACCCCAGCTCCCCCAAGAGTAAAAGATCGACGTCAACAACTTAAACTTCACCGCCCTGCAAAATTTCTGCTCAAATACCCTGTGAAACAGCAGCTTTGTTGTTGACTGTCCCAAAAGTCTCTACTTCCCCACCAACTTCCACCCGTGGGACCTGACCTCACTGAATCTCCAGTCTCATCGTCGAAGTTGGATTTGTGGGCGCCAAGGTCGAGAGACCATCCACTCACTCAGTCTTTGCCGACTTGCGAATTGCCACCATCGCGCGTTGTGCAGCTGCCGTGGCATAGCCCAGACTAATTGGAACTTTGCAAGGTGAGTTGCAAAATTTCTCCAGGCAGCATCTGTCCTCAGAGCACAAGAGCACCTGTATACCGGTGCCATTCTCCCTGCTGCATCTGTTCGCCGACTGGGGTTGGCAGAGCGATTCACGTTGGCTGATTATTCAACCCAGCTACCGCTAAAGCCTTGTTTCCGCCTTAGAGGCTAGGCCATTTCCCACCTATCTTCGACAACCAACGGCCTGCGGTCCTTCCATTCACCAAGCAAAACTCTCCCTCCCCTACATCTCTCCACCTCTGTCCAGAACATTGCCCTCGCAGTCAGGACAACAATTCGTCAACATGGCGGAATTCGTACGAGCACAAATCTTCGGCACGACCTTCGAGATCACATCCAGGTATGCGGGGCCAAGCGGGGTGCAAGCCGCTTGTTTGCGATGAAGAAACTGATTTTCTCCCAGGTACTCGGATCTCCAACCGGTTGGAATGGGCGCGTTTGGTCTGGTCTGGTGAGATAACTTCTTCGGCTAGAATTGATGGACGGTGCTGATACCATGGTGAAGTTCTGCAAAGGATAACCTGACGGGGCAAAATGTTGCGGTTAAGAAGATCATGAAGCCGTTCAGCACCCCTGTTCTATCAAAGAGAACCTACCGAGAATTGAAACTCCTAAAGCACCTCAAGCATGAGAATGTAAAGCTTCAGGTTCTACAGATGATATCTTGTGCTAACTCGCCGCAGGTTATCTCCCTCAGCGATATCTTCATTTCGCCTCTCGAGGATATGTACGTCCGAGGCTATCCGCACTTCCTGAATATTATTGACAATCTGCAGCTACTTCGTCACCGAGCTCCTAGGAACCGATTTGCACCGACTTCTCACCTCAAGACCTCTCGAGAAACAATTCATTCAATACTTCCTGTACCAAATTTTAGTGAGTCCACATGGCAGATCCGCGAATTAGATCGGGGCTAATCCAGGAACAGAGAGGGCTCAAGTATGTCCACTCTGCAGGCGTTGTCCATCGCGATCTCAAGCCCAGCAACATCTTGGTCAACGAGAACTGCGATTTGAAGATCTGCGATTTCGGTTTGGCCCGTATTCAAGACCCCCAGATGACTGGCTATGTCTCGACGAGATACTACAGAGCCCCGGAGATTATGCTTACATGGCAAAAATACGATGTTGAGGTTGATATCTGGAGTGCAGGATGTATCTTTGCGGAGATGTTGGAGGGCAAGCCTCTTTTCCCAGGGAAGGATCACGTCAATCAGTTCTCAATCATCACCGAGCTTCTGGGAACCCCACCAGATGATGTTATTCACACAATTGCCAGTGAGAACGTAAGATTTGGCAGTGAGTGCTAATTGAGATAATTGCTGATCAGTTATAGACCTTGAGATTCGTTCAATCTCTGCCCAAGCGTGAACGCCAACCTTTGAAGGACAAGTTCCGTAACGCTGACCCAGCTGGTATGTCTCTCAATCAGATACAAGGTTCATACTAACATTTCTTAGCAATTGATCTCCTCGAGGATATGCTGGTATTCGATCCTAAGAAGCGAGTAAAGGCAGCCGACGCCCTGGCACACGAATATCTCGCCCCATACCATGATCCTACGGACGAGCCGGTAGCAGAAGAAAAGTTCGACTGGTCTTTCAATGACGCGGACCTTCCAGTTGATACCTGGAAAATCATGATGTACGAGCAACTTTATGAATACCAAGATGAGACGTCCTGAGGGGGTGCTTTTGCATCGCACTTTCTTATTGGAACGGAGGAAGAGCAAGAAGAGTGCATGACTGACTCGGTATGTTTCTGCAGGTATTCCGAGATCCTTGATTATCACAACGTCGAGACTGGCGGTGATAATCAAGTGATGCAAGAGTTTACGAACGGTCAATAATGTGTTTGCAACGAAGTTTATGAGATTATAAAAAACAGTTGATATGGGGTTTCTCCTAGCCGCCGGAGGGGAGGTCATCTGCTTTTTGCATGATTGATGGGCATGCCGGGAGCAGATCAGAGTTGAACTCCTCTTTTCTTGTGTTTGTTGGCGGTCTTATTGGCTTGGGAGCCAGGCCCAGCCTTTAACATTGGATTTCCTTGACGGCGTAACGAATATGCATGGAATCGTGGGCGGGCAATAGCAGTTCTTCTCTTGCCCATTCAGCGGTCAAAGAACGCAAATGCTTTTTCTCGATGTGGTAGACTCGGAATAGGAAGGGAACTGCGGCTAAACGTCCTATGAATGAACGCTATATGGTGTGTTTGGCATGCTCATGGTAAATAGAACGAATGACAAAAGAAAAGACCCATAACCATGCCAATGTGTGTGTAACAGTGACTCGTATTCCTCAGCTTCGCTGACTGCAGTGGCGACCTGAGGCCAATGTATCCTATACCCTTTACCAGAGTGGCAATATCCTCAGTCCCAATCAGTGATGTTCTGCGACTCTTCTGGAGGCAAATTCAGCAGTCAATGTCCTCGCATACCGCATGGAGATCCGCGCCGAGCAAGTTAGAACCCGGCATCCATTCCTCGACCTCCCATTGACAAAGCTCTTACCCTATCACAACCCTACCCAAAAATTACTCGCATGACCGCTCCTCGGCTCGTCTCAGAACGGGTATCGGGTATCTGGGTCTCTGGATCGGCCTCCCCTCCACTGGTCTGGGCAAAAAGTAGGTCAAGAAGACTTGCACCAGAAATCACGTGCAAGATCTCATCCCCCCCGGTCGATTGGGGCGTCGGCGTGCGGCCGTGCATCGTCCGTCATTCTCTGTGCAGTGTGCTGGCGGTGCAGCTGCGGAGCCCGCGACCCTCGCAGATTCGGTGGTGGATTGTCGGCTTGCAGCTGAAGAGATCTGGGTCGTCCAGTTCCAGTCCGCGGAGGCTTTTAAAATTCTGTTGAGTAGGGTATTTATTTTTGTCCTGCCGTGGCGGTCAAGAAATTGAGGTGTGCGGACTTACCTTGGCACCTTCATGTTTTTATTTTTTATCGGATTAAAGTAGAGAGGGTTCCGCGAAAGGTGAATTGAGGGGTGGGTTTACGGTAAGGTTAGTCAATATTTTGACGAGGGGTGCAATCCCGGACAGAGAAAGGTCAACGACAACGAATCGAGACGAGACGCCTTTTTATGAGATTGGTGTTCATGATGCGGTGAGCGCTGCTAGTCTCGCTGGTACACGTCTTGCACACAGAAGAGCAAAAGAGAGATTCACGGAAAGGGAATTGGGATTGAGGTGTTCTGCCAACCTTTGCACCGCACGCCTCGAGAAAGGATGGAGAACGCGGGAAAGGAAGCGGGGGGTCCTGCTGCTGCATCGACGAACGTGGAAGCTGTGCCGGGCAGCAGCAATGGCAATGGGCATGGATTTGTGCCGCTGGTGACGGTGGTGGGCTTCCATCATGCTAGGTGAGCCCAGCTTCGAGAAGCCGCATTGTGGTGGTGAGCTGACTGACGATGCTATAGAGGTCCCGAGGTGGAGAGCTGGTTTGGGGCGGAGGAGGGGACTGATCCTGCGGTTGATAATGAGTGGCCTCTCCTTCCCTTCATGGCATTGAGCGATGGTGCGCATGTGTGAGTCTCCCTCCTCTGGACTAGATGGATGCGGCTGAACTGGTGGCTTTGTAGGAGCACCGAGGACTTCTCATACTTTACCCTGCTTCGACCTGGGAAGGGTTCCGTGCCTGCTACGTCCCTCTTTGGCATCTCGTGTACTCGACAAATGGACGCTTCGCAACTGCTCAATCGACCGGCAGACGTGACGCGCTCCACGGTCCAGAAAGCGGTGGTTGTGATTGCGGACTCGCCACAATTCTTTGGCATGCTGAGAGAGAGATTGGGAGTTGTGACAAAGGCGTGGTTTGCACAGAGGGAGTTTACCGATACGGAGATATTACGCAGGTTTCAGGAGAGCCTGCGGGAGGAGAAGGAGAGGGGGGAGGGGTTGGCGGATGAGGATAGAGAGGAATATCTGGGGATGAGCTTGAGAGAGCTCGTGAGGGAATTCAAATCGCAGACTTTGGTGCTGTTCAAGTGTTGTTTGCTGCAACCAAAGGTACCCACTACTTGGCAGGAAGATATCGAGGATTTGCTGACAAGCATAGATGCTATTCTTCGGATCGAGGTGTGAGAGGCTATGCATGATGCAGTTCTCACTGATCTCACTGATACCTGGCCTCATACGGAATCTACAAGATTGTGCGGATCCGGACTTGGATAGTTATGAAAAGCAGCTGGTGAAGCCCACGAGTTGTAAGTCAAGTGACAGGAATTCACTGTTGACGTATATGGGCTTGCCGCTGCAGATTTTTGGCAAGGTAACAGACTTACTAAAGTGTGTGTTTACTATTTTGCTAATGCATTCCCAGGGGAGCTTATTTGGTCCTTATACTCCTTTACAACAACTTGATATCCTTGCAGATTATGGAACGAAATCATACATAGTTGGCTCCACGAATTCCCTACTGTTACAACAAAAAGATCGGTACAGCGACATCCTTATTAATCTAGACAATTCGACTATCAATATTACCTCCAGCTCTTTGCGAGCAGCGCTCGCCCTTTCCGTGGCCGATCGACGATGGATCGACTTCATCACTCAGTCTGTGAACGACACTTGGGACGAGACGAATCCTGGACGGCCGAAAACCATGGGCTATGTCGGCTCAGAAGAGTTCATTCGTCTTCAGTTCGAAGAATACCTCCTTTCTCTCATATCGGCAGTGAAGTGTCACAACTATATGCAACACCACGCCCACAACCCCAGGATGCTACCACAAGTCGAAGGCGATCCAGCTCACGATTTTGGCGATGATTGGATCGAGGCCTGGAGCCGGTCCGAAAATTACAGAATCTGGGATCGCTACACAGATAGCCATCTATTCGATATCGTGGAACCCAAACATCCTTGCGCAGGAGGATTAACGATCGACGATGTGCAGAAACGTATGATGGAACAAGTAAAGGAGTTCCACCTCGACGAACGCTTCGCCGTGGGCAAGGAAGTCCTAGGCAGGAATCTCCAAGCAGGAAGGGAGAAAGCGGGTACAGTATTCAACAAACTCTACGCTGATATGGAGGCTTTCCGAGAAACACAAAGGAAGAAACACGAAGAAGCGAGACGGGAAGCGGAGAAAAATGGAACCCCAGTCCCGAGCATGGTCCCTGATCTCAATGGAGCCCGACAGACCGTGCAGAGCGTAGGCAGCAAGGCAGGAGCGTACATTGGAAGTTGGGGTACGTGGATGGGCGAGAAGCGGAAAACAGGCTGGGGACGAAGCAATTTTGCCTCGACACATTCGCGGAAAGAAAAAGAGAATACTTCGCCACCAATCAGGAATTTCCGAGCCGAGAAGTCGCCTGAACAGGTCTCGCAACCCGCGAGACCATGGCCACAGGAGAGCTATGGGGAGAGTCTTTTTGATGCCGAGGCCGGTGCTGGGCATCCAAATCCTGGACTCAAGAAGTCTCCAGCGGCGCACCCGGCACCTCATCCCTCTAAATTTCACGAAGCGATTGATGAGCAGGTCGCTGTTCCTCCGGCGGCTGTGGATGAAGCGACGGCATCCTCGAAGAAATGGGAGGAGAGTTCGCCAAAGAAGGAAGATGCTGATAGGCGGGCGAAAGCGGTGGCAGAGGCCGTAGAAGCAGCTACTGCGGCACCGATTTCGCCATAGATCTATATTAGCATGAAAGTTCGGCAGGACCCGAGGGAATGGATAAGGACCAGGGGCGTGGGGTACGGGAAGAGATGCGGGGAGGGAATGCGGTCGACTAATTGCATAGCCAGCAGCAAGAAGCATTACAGCATGGGTCGCGGCGCCGGGTGTTATCTTGATGAAGCTCTGAAAGATGATGATTGTTATGATATCATATGTTAATTTATGAATAAGAAAGACATTAACTGTTCCCCTCTATACCTTTTATCTTGTATCAAGGTGGATTTAGTTACATCCGAAGTCTGCTTGCCAAGCTGAACCTGATAACCTCCACATCACCCCAGAAACTTTCTCTCTCCTGGATATTCACCGAAGCGCTGCAATTTACGGCTAGTTCTCGCACCCATCAAATTTCAAATCTAGACCCTCCAAGTCCTCCACCGGAGAATTCCCACTCTACCTCCCAGATCTTACAATCCACGGTACACCACGGCCTCACCCGAGCACTTCCACTCGGCATCATCATAGAACCTTCTATCATTCATTACTTAACTCCCGCGGAGATACCCAAAAATGGAAAATCCCGATCTAGAACTTTTTCTTGGCATGCGGGAAAATTGGGCATGATGACTGAGCATGGGTATTGAGAATTGCATAGATGTGCAACACAAATAAGCTTTGGGGATGTTGGGGAATTGTTTTGAGTTTTGGGGGTGTTGGAGCGGATGGGTTGAAGGCAGCGTTCGGCATTAGGTTGAGTTTCATAGGTTCAACCTAGGTAACCTACGGTAGGTTACCTACCCAAAGAATTTATTTCGGTTCAGGTTTGGTGTAGGTCATAGGTTGAACCTATGCAGCCTATCAAAATTTGTATGTAGGTTAACCTACCTACAGCTCTCAATTTAGGTTAGGTTACCTACCTACGAGAGGTGTAGGTCGGGTAGGTCCAACCTAATGCCGAACACTGGTTGAAGGAAGGACTAAGGACTTTTTGTGAATGTGAGGAAGAGTACTGGATTATGTGTGAATTGTATATGAATAGAGCGAAAAGACAGAAATGTTGTTTTCCATGAAAGGGGAAATGCGTAAAGATGACCGTACCCATCCAAACATTTGCAGCAAGCATGACTTAATGTCATGCGTTCCTACCTACCTATCACAGAGTGGCTTTGCCCTCGTGTAGGGGCTATATAACACCTTCAACTCCCCCGTCCTCCCACCACAGTCAAGGACAATCATCTTGTCAAGCATCTCGAGGAAGATGAAGATTGAATGGTCTTTGTTTTCTTTCTAGTTCAAGGAAAATGAAATGCTCTTGCTTTCTGAGCTTCTCTAAGTATAGGATCTTTAAGATATGCATGACTACATTTATTGATGGTATGACATGACTGCGAGTGGATGAAAATGTGATAATGGATGGGTGGGGGACAATAGATGGGTAGGTGATAACGGACAACTAAATAATAATGACAATGCACGGTTTAAATGAAAGCGATTTAGGTTAAAAGTACCAAGCAGACTATCTTTTACACTGTTGATTAGAAAATCAAAACTAAAGAGACCTTTCCAAGGATCTCCCCTCACGAACACAAAACACAGAATACAAAATCCATCCAACTCACCAAACTCACTAATCTCCAACCCTACCTTTCCCTTCCCTGCCTTCTCCATTAACCAAAATCAAAATAAACTAAATCAACCTCCTTAGCAAAGATTCTTCGCTCCTTTAAAGAGACCCCCCTAGCCTCGTCATCATCAGAACGCAAACCCAGCCTATAAAACCGAAAACCCTCCACCCGTCCCTTCCCCAAATCCAAACCCCTACAAATCAATAACAAAATCCGGGACCGAACCTCCACTTGACTTGCACTTAAATCCCAGTCTACATGTTAACAATTTTATAGTGAACTCGCCAGGCAACTCAGCCCCCGAGACCCCAAGCGGCCCGCTCTCGTGCATTAGCCTTAGATGTGCAACAAATGCAAATCGCGCCCCTTTTTCATGCATTAACTTTGGCAAAAGCAAACCGATGGAGAAGACTAGGAAATAAAGTATGAGTTAGTGCATGTACTAAACGGAAGGAAAGGGATGTCCGTGATCCATAGCGTATTTATTGCTCGCTCATTGCCGTGACCATCATTCTATTCTGCAATCTGCTTCCACAATCTATATTTCTCGACCAGTCCATCATACCTGCTTTCTCCGAGGACATCACTTTACTGACATCATATCGCTCCCAGCTTACAGCTCCCCTTTGCCCAATCCATCTGTTTCCCCCTTCTCCGGAGCAAGCGGCTCCACATTCCAGATACTCTCCGCGTACTCATTAATACATCGATCACTGCTAAAAAAGCCCATTCTAGCCACACTGATAATACACTTGCTGACCCACTCATCTTGGTTCTTGTACGCCTCATCAACCAGCGTCTGAGTTTGGTTGTAGCTGTGAAAGTCATCTGAGACGAGGTAGTAATCGCCATGGTCCTCAATCGCGCCGACGAGGGCGGAGAAAGCACCTGCGTCACCAAAGGTGCCCTTCTTGATTTCTTCGAAGACTTTGGCGAGATCAGGGTCGAGGGTGTGTGAGCCGTAGTTATGGGCATGACGGAGATCCTCAACGTCTTCGGCGAGGTTACCGAAGAGGAAGATGTTGTTCTCGCCAATTTCACGAGTGATTTCAATCTGATCAATTAGTCAAATCCCAAATATCAAGGGTAGAGACTTACGTTTGCACCATCACAAGTACCAATGATCAAACCACCGTTCAGGACAAACTTCATGTTCGAAGTTCCACTTGCCTCAGTCCCAGCAGTTGAGATATGTTCACTGATATCACTGGCCGGAATGATGATCTCAGCCTTTGAGACATTGTAATCCTCCAAGAAGATAACCTTTAAGAGATCACCAACATCTGGATCCTTGTTGATAACTGCACCGACATTGTTGATGAGATGAATGATGGTCTTAGCCATCCAGTAACCAGGAGCCGCCTTTCCACCAAAGATGGAAACTCTGGGAGCAAGCTTCTTTCGCTCCTCGGGAGTCATGGACTTGATAGTCAAGTATCGGTGGATGCATCCGAAAATGTTCATTTGTTGACGCTTATACTCATGTATACGCTTCACCTGGATGTCGAAAAGAGCAGAGGGATTGACAGTAACGCCGGTTGTGCTTTTGATATGCTTCGCAAGTTGGACCTTGTTAGCGTACTTGATTTCTGCCCACTCTTTCTTGAATTCCTTGTCATCGGCATACTTCTCAAGGTCATTGAGAATGTTGAGGTCCTTCAAGAATCCAAGACCACCAGTCTTGCTTGCAATAAGCTCTGAGAGTCTTGGGTTGGCTTGGTGCAACCAACGCCTGGGAGTAATTCCATTGGTAACATTTGTAAACTTGTCGGGTCCAAAGATTTTGACAAAGTCCTTGAAAATGGTAGTCTTGATCAGATCTGAATGGAGCTCTGCAACACCATTGACTTTATGAGAACCAACGATAGCCAAAAACGCCATACGAACCATCTTGGGCTGGGATTCTTCGATGATTGAAACACGAGCAAGGATATCTCGATCCTTGGGAAACTTTCGCTCGACACTTTGCAAGAAATACAAGTTGATCTCGTAGATGATCTGGAGGTGTCTTGGAAGCAAGTTTTGGAACAATGGAACAGACCACTTCTCAAGAGCCTCGGGGAGAACAGTGTGATTGGTGTATCCGAACTTCAAAGAATTAGTAGTGTTCAATGTTCTCCTGGCGGATACTCACAGTCTTGGAAACAATGGACCACGCCTCATCCCATTCAAGACCTTCAAGATCGAGAAGAATACGCTGAAGCTCAACAACAGCAAGCGTTGGATGGGTATCATTCAATTGAATAGCAACCTGATCAGGGAACTCGCTCCACGCACGTTTGGACTTTTTAAATCGACGAACAATGTCGTAGAGCGAAGCAGCAACCCAGAAGTATTGTTGTTTTAGTCGAAGCTCCTTGCCACGGTCGAGATTATCATTGGGATACAAGACAGCACTGATGGTCTCGGCACGTTGTTGATCTGCAACGGAACTCTCGTAGTCACCGCTGTTAAATTTCTGGAAATCGAATTCTCCACTGGCAGCTTTGCTGGACCAGAGACGCAGATTGTTGGTAGCAGCAGTATCGAATCCAGGAATTGGGACATCATAGGCGACAGCCTTTACGATTTCACCACCTTCCCAAGAACTACACTGCTTACCTTGCGTATCTTGAAATTTTCTTACATGGCCGTAGAATTGGATCTATTGGTGATTAGCATGTCTCAATTAGGGGCAATGTGAAGAAACACACATCCACAACGACATCATGTCTTGGAAACTCCCAAGGATTGAAGTCAAGCCAGTAATCAGGAACTTCAACTTGGTATCCATCTACAATCTCCTGCTTGAAAATACCATATCGGTATCTCAATCCATAACCCCAAGCTGGGTAGTTGAGGGACGCCAAAGAGTCCAAGAAACAAGCAGCTAATCGACCGAGACCACCATTTCCAAGCGCAGCATCGTGCTCTTGGTTGATAATGTCTTCAATTCGGAAACCAAGGTCTTGAAGGCCGGCTGGAAAATGTGTTAATACATTACACCTGGGAAAGTGAAAGGGGAACTCTACCTTTAGCGACATCCTTCAACCCTACGTTCAACATAGCGTTGTCCAACGCTCTACCCATCAAGAACTCCAAACTCAAGTAGTACACTCTCTTGCCATCAGCAAAAGTCTGTCTCTGCTGTGTTCGATTCCATTGTGTGATCAGACGATCTCGAAATGCCAAGCTAGCAGCAGCATACGCAGCAGTCTCATCGCAATTGAACATGGAACGAGCAAGTGTGGTTTCGACATGGCGAACAACTTCCTTCTCGAAGTCTTCTTGTGTTCGGAAGCCCTTGGCAGCGAATTTCTTCCAGGCCTCGCGTTGGGGTTCGGGGATGGAAGCTGTTGAGAATTACGCCATCAGCAAGGGTTCGGTGCTCGGTTACACAGCAAAACGAATTGAAGCAATTGAAAGAAATACGGGGATATTGACTTACCCTCAACACTCTTGATTTCACCAGCTCCAAATCCAGTAAAGGTACGCTTGTGCTTTGGTCTCGTGAAGCCGGGTCCAACCGGACCCTGCAGATCAATGGGGGCGCCAGTGCTGGGACGACGCTCTCTTGGCGCTGTGGAGTTCGACATCTTGCCTAACTAGAATTGAATTGGCTTCGTACTCGAGCTCGAGAAGGTGAGAGAGGAGAGAAGATGTAAGGAGGGTTGAGAGACCCGAGAGCTGGTCGAAGCACAGCTGGTAAAGCTCGAGGGGCTACCTTAGCTAGGTGATAAGCTTGCAGAAGCGGGATGTTGGCAGTGCGGGGTTGTTCGAGGCCGTTGCAGGGGGGAATCAATAGAGCTGCAGGTCCTGATCGGCGCTGGAACAATGCGAATGTTGCGAGGTGTAATGATATTTAAAGTTGTGTTTTAGGAGGTTGAGGGTGATGAGAGATGCGGAAGATGGAAGAAAATTGTGCAAAGTTCTGCCACATACTTCAAAGCTGTCTGTCCTGCGTTCCTTCCTCGTAACGTAGGTAAGGTATGGTGTGAGCTCCAGCTGCAGCTGCAGCTTCGGCTTGTGATGGTGGGGTCAATTTTGGCGAGGCGCCCCTCACCGTCAACAACCGTTTTCAGTAGTAACAGAGATCAAAATGGCCTGTCGGTGGCAAAAACGTTGATATGGGCAACTCATTAGCAGAGACAGCTCGCAATTAATTTCATTTGTCTTATCGGGCTTAATGTGGTCTTATTCATTCACGATTACAGTTGAAAGGCAAGGGGAGGCGGGGTTGCTACACCGTTCAACAGATGCTGCACGCTCTTCGTGCTGTCAAGGAACACTTGAGGAATAAGCAGGCTTTCGTAGGGTTATCAAGGATGCTTGAATGTTGCCGCCCCACGCCCGTTTCGATCCACTCACGCGCGGGGATCACTTCCAGCTCCAATCTGAGCCTGCATGGTGAGCTGTCTGCTCCAATGGCCATCCACTTTGTAATACCTGCACTCTCGCCTTGCATTGCGAAAAGCCTTTGTCACTGCAGTCATGCATCCTCATCAGCCGCTATGATGTCAATGAGGTGGAGGTGGTACAAGCGTATATCACGGATACTTCAACTGTTCCTTCAATTATTTGCTCTACGCCATGTGCACCGCGAGATGATGCCTGCCATCTTTCAATCCTAGGCACCCAGGCACCTGGTAAATCCCCTCTGTAATAATGTAATGGAGCCTTTCATCTTGCCCCGCATCCGTGTCTTCTGCCCCAAAAAGCACATCCTCCTAAAAGGGCTTTCCTTCCTTCAACTATGAACGTGATCTCAATAGCAGAAACACCGGAGAAATACCCCGCTATGTTATCGTGGCAATGAACACAGATCGTGACTGTGCGACAGTGTGACGAGACATTCGGAAGAAAACCAAGCCATGCAGACATACGTTCCACCACAAAGCTTTGTCAGACAGCCGCTCCAGAACTCCCGTTAATTACCAAGCCAACGCCGGCGCCAATGAACGTAGGACAGTTTCCAACAGACCAAAAAAAGGCGTTATGCATCATGTTGAGGACTCAGAGAATACCAGAGTCCTTGAGAGCATTTTGGAGAATGGTCTCTTTTACTGCAGCGAAGACGAGCCGTATATTTGACGTGTCTGTTGCTTGTGTGAGGCTTTGAAAGTCAGCTAGAGTATAATTCAAGTCGAGGGAACGACTTACTGAGGATATAAGTTGAGATGTGCTCGATTGACTTGATTGAATCGCCAAAGGAGGTATTTCGAGGCTCTGTTGATATCATTCCCACCTGAGTAATCGGGGAAGTAGTTGCTAAGAGGTGATCGGCCCAACTTCTGCCTGAACAGATCCACCTTGTTTAGGAACAGGATGATACTTGTCCGCATGAACCACCGCGAGTTGACAACCGAATCGAAAAGCACCAAGCTTTCCATCATACGATTCTGTTTGTGGTTAGTATAGAAGGAATAGTCACAAACAATGACGTACTTGGTTGCTCTCTTCTAGAAGCACTTGATCGTATTCACTCAAAGCCACGCAGAAGATGATTGATGTCACGTTCTCGAAGCAATGAATCCACTTCTTTCTCTCACTTCTTTGCCCACCCACATCGAACATGCTGGGAGATATCAGCTCTGCCATAGGTTTTTCATACGGGCCGAACTTACTGTATGCTCAATGAACCCATAGAGAACCTGGTCTCATATATACCGGTCGTTTTGGTTCGCGCTCTTAAAACATCGGCCTCTACAGGTATATACTCGGGGGACGAAATTCGGGTAGCCTCCTCAAAGAAACTGCAACTGTTAATATGCATCTCCAATGAGGGATCTTTGACCTACTATGGTGCAGAGTCCATCAAGTAGAATTCACTCTGCCTTTCCATCACTGCTTCGATACTCGGGTCCCCCCATAACGATGTGACCGCCTCGCCAACCTTGGGAGCAAGCGGGGTATGAGGATCTGGATCGACCTGATATTCTAGCAAGTACTCAGTAAATTCGATATTCGCGGGATTCGTAGGTTCGATTTGAAATTGCCGCATAGCCCCAATCAAGGCTTTCGCGCAGTCGACAAGGTTCTTATATATCGTGGATCGGTAGAGCGCAAGTTCATCCACCGTGTATCCTTTTTGATGTATAATCTTCATCTGCTTGACGATTGTCGACTTGCCGCTCTCCCCGGACCCTTTGGAATAATGTTAGCGGTAGTTCCCTTCATCGTGCTTATCCGCGCGGCGTACCTAAGAGCAGGATCTTGCATTCTCGTCGAAGTCGTCTTGAATCTTCCTCCAAGGTCTTGTCAATCTGCTGACTCCTCTTCTTGAGTTCCTCCTGCTCGGAGTTCGTTGACCTAGATGACGGAGGAGTTAGCATTTCTATATTTCAGATTGGCTTGGGTAAAGTAGAGCATGATGAGGTAACCAAGCTTGTTGAGTCCCTGTTGGGAATACATGAGATGAAAGTGAAGTAATTCAGACAAAACTAAATATCTAACTCCGCTGCGCTTACATGCAAGCACCCATGGTGCACACTCTTGCCAAATTCGCTCTCGAGTCGGCTGAGTGATGCTATCACAGTGTTCCAATGTCCAGCTCGTCGTATCTCTCGCGGCTGCGTCGACCCCAGCCGCGAGCCCATGCAGCTCAGAATGGGCGATGATATATATCTCGAAGGTGCAGATATCCGACTCGAGGCGCATTCACTCTAAAATGAAGGTGGTATAATGACGAGGTCGAGGAGATAGATCCGTCCGGGATCCCGCAGTGAAGCCTCCAGCTAGCTACCTAGTCCTCCAGCTCGGGGCAGAGCGGATACCCGAGGTCGCGACGGCGCAAAAGACTCCCTGGGCAAATCGCAATGGCAAGCGTGTGTCTTTTGTCGAAGGGCGAAAGAATTCTTCGTGAGGGCGAGGACGAGGCAATGTCGAATTGAAGGTGGTCGAAGCTTTCCTTGATGTCGTGGATGGTGGGAGAGAGAGGCCGCTAGGCAGTCTAGGTGTGAACACCACCCTTCCGCACCCAAAGCACACGACGCCTGCCTGCGGTCCAGGCAGAGACAAAGAGGAGAAGAGCACGGAGGATTCCCGCAATTGACTATACTCTACTGCATACAGTATGTATGTTTCGCGTTTTTCACAAGCAGCAGACAAGACCGTGACCGTGGCAATGTTTTCCTTTCCTTTCCTTTCCTCTCTCAGCCGCGGAGATTCTCCAGACCCAGACGCAGAGCCAAAGACGGTTCAGGGCCAACACCAATGCCAGCGATGAGACGGAAGGCTCAGCCAGCGTCGTCGATTTGGCTGGTGGGCTGCTCTTGGCTCTTGAGACCCTTGGAAACAGGCCCTGGTGGCCCCAGTCTGTGCTGAGTTCGAGGACGAGGGTTGCAGGCTGATGGGCCGCCCAACTGCCCAAGCAGTGGATGCAAGCAGTCCAGCCTACAGGTTGCGAGGACCTCCCCGTGGTACGTGCAGAGGGGGAATCTCAAGGTGCAACCGTCTACAAAAGCCGCCTGATCGCCACATGTCTCTATTCTCCTTCTCCAGGGCGAGCGACTGGATGGCAATCATGGGACACGTTTCACCCCAGGCCACTGCCATTTTGCGCCGCGGCATCTTCTCGTTCGAGGTGTTCTCAATAGCCATCGCAATCTTGAAAGCCATCAAGTAACATTGCCCTTTTCTTCTTCTTCGTAATATATCTATTCGCAGGTCACAATATTGCGACCCAAGAGCGTCTCCACATTGCTTCTTATCTCTTCATGACCAGCGTGGCAATCCGATGCCATGGACGACTCCCAGATCACATGCGATGTGAAGGACAAAGCTCAGGAACCAATTCCAACTTCTATTACCTCTCCCCAATCCAGCATCTGCACTATGAAAAGCGCTGTCCCTCTCCCTATCCAGTAATATCTAATATCAAAAGGCCTACTCACACTCTACCTCTCCAGGGCGCACAATATTTTGACGAAGCTTAAATCAACAAATGTAGAAACCTCCCCTGGGCCAGAGACTTCTAGTCAACAGAATCTCATTCCTCGTTCCCCAGCCCAGCAACGTAATGTAGCACTGAACAGTGATCACCAATCCAACCGATTACGACGCACACCACCATCCCAGCCACCACGCGAGTCTCGGATCGGATGCAACCAGTTCTCCATAGACTCGGTGGTGTAGCGTGACAACCATATATTCTCCCCTTCCTCGACCTCCCAAAGCATAACCTCTGTCAAATGACCCTTTCCAAACGTAATGGCCTTTTCTTTCTGTCGCTGTTCCTTCCAGCTACTTCAACAAACGCTCTTGAAAAGCCTCGCACCCGCTTCCCGGGAATTCGTTTGAACAACGCCCTTAAGCCACACATTACCACCAACGCCCACAACCTCTCCCAATCCAGCTCTCAACCCCGCGCTGAAGCTGAACTTCTAAATCACGATATATCATGTGGGGCAGAGGCGCTCTCCATGAGACTCAACCACTACGATCATTTTACGCCCTCGGGAAAAAAAGCAACAAATCCCCCTTAACCCAGCAAACGGGAGGGCCCGAAAATGATTCGACTCCTATTCCAACAGTTCCACTTTACCCCGGACATAACCCTCCTTCTTCAGCCCCTTTATGCCTCATTGACCTTCCTATCTGAAGATAGATACACAAACCGATCAGCATGTTCCGCTTGGTCTACTACTATCCCCCCCCCTTAACAAACGTTAAATGGTCAGGAATTATGGGTCGAGGCGCTGAAGGCCTACTATGAGTGGTGAGAGAGCCCTGTCAGCCTCTTTGTACAGGCCAAAATCTGGTCTGGTGGTCTGTTGTAAAGTCCCGGGTGGCTGTAGAAGGTTCTAGAGAGGTCCTCCTCCCTTGTCGATGGCTAAAACTGAAAATTCTCACTGGGTAGACACCCTGGAAAGTGATCCACACAGTTGCCTTTTTTGACCAGATTTAACGTTTGTTGAGGTGGGAGAGTGTCGAAGCGGTCAGCACTGCAAAAGCAAAACCCTATCCATCCCACTCGGCCCGAAAAAGGAAGCCGATCCCACCCTGCACCTACCCGATCCCTCCGTGGCAAAAGATCCACAATCTCATGAGTCATGACCTAGGAATATTTATGTCTTACGAGTACCTTGCTATCAACCTTAAAAGCCTCCGATCTGCTTTATTCCAAATATGGGGGTTGTGGAGCGAGGATCGAAGGCTAGATGCCTTGCGCGCCTCTTGTACGTACTCTGTACTAGGGTCAGAGGACTCCAAGTATTTCTCTCTTGCACGCCCTTTCTCATAACCTCAACTCTTACACCTATTCAGGGATGATAGGTAATTGATACCCGACTGCTTTTGCTTTCTTCTACCTCGATGTTTTTTCTTCTTTTTTAGAGTACTGTAGGTATGGATACGACATATGATATACTTAGCCATCGAACGGGTTTGTACTTTGGATCTTTGGATCGATGGATCGATTCTCCTTCCGTCAAAGCCACAAAACCATCTTTTGCTACAGCCATCAAGTCTCTGTCTCTGTCACTGCACCTTTCTTCCCCGAAAATAGCCAGTCTCTTTTACCAATGCAGCTAAATCTTTCATCGTCCCAGCTTCTCCTAAATTGGATACGGAAGCCTGCTTTTGACAAACCCTACATTGAGGCTTCACGTGGCGTGCTTTTGCCGAGGGTGGATCTGATAAGCAATGCTCTGAGAATGAGCTAGCATTCAATGAGTTCCCGCGGGATGGGATGTATAAGCATTAGAGAGAAACGGCATGTCATGTTAAACACAGTACTTGTAAAAGGCGTAAGGCCCGTCCAAAGCTCAGAAAATGAAGACTACTCAGCCAACGCATATCATCTGATCGAATATTGTATATCATACCTTGCAACCCATAGGCACATCTTGTCACTATACCGATGTCGTTGAAAGAATGAGACCAGTACTTCGAGAGCAGCGGCTTCACAACTGCCTCAAGCCCCTTGAAGAGAAGAACTGACGTCTACATACCGTCCTTTCGCAAATCGATATACAAATCGTCCAGTTCATACAACAGTTTGCTTGTACTCACGAACTCGTTTCCTTCCTCGTAGCCTTACAAATTGCACATTCAATAACAAACACAAGCTTATCCAAAATCTTCTCATTCTGCCAGCCGCTGACCCAGTGGCAGGAAGAGAACTCATCCCATCCCATCCGAGATTTCCCTCGTCCAGACAGAAATGGCCTCATCATCTCCCTTACCTCATCCTTGCTTCAGGAATTCTTACCTAAACATCAAAAGATAGTTCTGTGATATTAATATATTTTGCATAAATATCGTTCATATCACTGAGTTCCGGCATCTGAACACGACCATGATCTCCTGAGACAGTAATGGAGCACCTGCTGTCCAACACAATCCTCATCTCTCGGAAACCGTAGGGGGTGATGTAATCTTACGTTAGCTGATAGAAAGTTTGCAAATGAGACATGAGCCCAGGAATTGTGGGTGCGAGAGGAATTTATGTATCCGAACGCGCTGGGATGTCGGCTCATGAGGACTTGGGTGACGATTTCATTGAGTTTGAGGATATCGAAGCGGGAGACATGCTGAAGAGGAGGCTGAAATGGATAAGTTTCGAGCGGTGAATGACTCCTGTATCACTCAATACCAACTGTTCCACTTGGAAGCGATAGGCGTCAGCAAGCACTTCCCCAAGAGGCAATTTTTATCACAAGGTATATCAAATTGTCACAAAGCAACAAACACACCCTGAATGTCAAGTGCCTTCGATTGGGACTGCTACTTTGATTGCCTCTCTCACATCCGGGCAGTCATCATCAATCGAAAGCACAGCCTGTACGTTCTGCACAGCATCCACGCTCGGTATCAATCAACTCCTCCCAATTTCCACCCCCAGCAATGCATAGGTGTCCATTCGTGCCATGTGCTACCGCCATCATCATCTTCATCATCAATCAATCAACGAGAACAATAAAAGACGAAAATTCCCAGCTCCCGTCATGCAACCAATTCATAGCAAGGCCACCCATATGCAATCGAGACAAAGAGACCGAGGGAAGATATTCTTTCTTGCTTTCTTTCGTGCTCGATGATGAATGATGAGTGACTCCATGACCCGATTCAACTCCCCATGCTGCGATAACGTGGCCATGATATGTCGATATCTGGCTTCCTCCAAGTCTATTTCACAAGCATTGACGAGAGAAGATAAAATGAGAAAGAGAAACAATTTTTATGCCAGGTATCCCAACTCATCATCATCAAGGCGCTCCAAGTACTCCTTCTCTAACAAGATGTCGATGCATTTCTTGATGTCAGGAATCTTGGGGACGAAGCGGGAACGAATCTGGTTGATGGTCTCGGAAACGAGCTGGGTGTGCTTCATCTTCTTTCGGGCCTTCATGATGCGGACAATGGCTGACTATAAAGGGTAAGTAGTGTCTTCATACAATGTAATCGGTCGCAACTCACCTGCATAAGAAGCTTTCTGTCCTCCTCAATGGTCTTGTGAGTATCATCAACTTCCTGCTTCTGCTCCGACTTGACTGCAATGTTCAAATTGACACGGATCTTCTTGCTCTTGAAGTCGTAGTTCAAAGCGAAGGTCTTGTCTGGGCCTGGCTTCTCTGCATCCTCCTTGGCAATGGGCTTGCCATCTATGTTGGTCATGTTTAAAACCTTGGCCTTCACAAAGATACCGAGAGCGGGGTCAAGAACATCGCCTTGCAATTGGGTAGCCTTGACAATATCTTCATAGCTGTTCTTGTCGTTCTCGTTGAAGAGGAGTAAGATTGCCATTTGATATGTCGAAACTTGGAAGGTATATGGAGTCTTCGTGTTCCTGCAGTAGTTGGCTCGGACCTCACCCTTGCAAAGTTGCCACAGCCACGTGAGCTTTCGGCCGCTGTGCTTCTGGCCGTAGAAGGACTGGAAGCGCTCGTAGGCCTTGGCGATCTCCGCTGGAGGAGTGAAATCGGTATTGGGAGGGTTCAGAGGCCAGAAACCAGTACCTAAGATGGAGTAACTAGCATCGACCGGCTTTTCGTCTCCTGGCTCAAGTAGCTTTGACTCGAATTCCTTGAAACCACTGTTCAAATCCTTGGAGATTTGGATGTCCTGGAACATACGTTGGAGTTTATTGGTATACTCGTACCCACAGGCCTCTTTCAACTTGCTGATCATGCTAGTCTCGGCATCGTCTGACGAAGAGTTGGTGTGAACCAATCTACGAGCCAACATTCGCGAGTAGAACTTTTGGAAAACGTCCTTGTCCTCGATGTATTTGAACACAGTCATGATTTGTGTCAAGGTATTCTCAAGATCACTCTCCTCGGCACCGCTGGCGCTCTTCTTGAGCAGAATATCAGTGTACTTGGCAAGCAACTCGGGCGACTTGTTTGATCCAGACTTGCAAACCTGGTTTCGGTTGACAAACTCTCTGCACGCATTGTCAAGCGACCGAGTAAATTCGGGTTCGTCCTTGAATGCTTGCTTAACCAAACCTTGATATTGTGTGTGGATCTCGAGAAGGGCATCGACATAGACCTTTGGCTCTAATTTCTCGGCATCAACTGCGACCTTAGCAACAGCAGCCAAACCAGCTTTTCGGACGTGGGCCTCGAATTTGGTTCGCAGAGGGTCGAGTCCATCAGGGATTCGGGAGAGAAGATTGTACATGCGCTGCATATCATCCTGGCGGTCGTTGTCCAACAAAATCTGGAACTCGTCCCGGAGAATAGCGGAGTGGTCGGCGATAAGGGCAGTGTTGCAGCATTTCTTCAGGGGAATGATGATATCCGCATGGAGGTACATGTTGACACGCTCTTCCTCTTCCTGCAACCGAATTTCGGCCTTTTTCATGTATTCAACGATGCTGTTCTCTGCAACGAACTGCTTCGATTCGGCCTGGTAGAAGGCCTTCGTAGCATCTAAGAATGGTCTCTCAAAGTTGAATCGGTAGACATCGAGTGTAGACTTTGTAGGATCTGCCTCATCCAAGCCAAGTGAGACGAAAGAGTCAACAATGCTCTTGATCTGGCTGTGTTCAATGGTCTCGCCATGACGTTGCTTCTCAACCATCTTCAAGACAGCTTCCATAACCTTCTCATGAACCTCGCTGAAGAGAGTCAATCGCCATTGAACCAGGTGGAGTGTGTAAACATCGTAGATATTCTTCTTCCCTTCATCCATCTCCCGCTTTACCCAATGTCGGTTGAGGTACCGGAACAGATGATTGATGTATTTCGCCGCAGTTGTGTACCGATCCCATTCCCGGATGTAAAAGCTGAGGAGGGCTTCATCAGCGTGAGTCCTTGATTCGGCAACGAGACCTGTTAGATAGTCGTTGAGGTATTTGATAAGGTTTGCGTAGAGGTCTTCTCCAAGAAGATGTGCTATTATACCATCAGCTTCGAGAGCAAGATCGTTGTGGCCTAGGAAGTTTTACCTCCACGATGGGCGCCTCCAATGACACCATGGTTGCTATTACTCACAGCCTTTTGCGATGTGCAGAAGTTGTGGACAGCCCTGGGTAAGGTCAGTATGTGAGGGGTTGAGGTTGGATCTGGATACGCACGTGTAGACTCCCATATACTACAGATCTTATCAGCAAGGAAACAGGGCGAAAGATTGAAGAGGGTACTCACTGTGGTCATATCCATACCCTCTTGAAGGTTGCTCATGATCTTGGACACTCCAGCCTCGAGGTATTTCCATCTTCAGGCAAGGTCAGCTTCAGCCTCTAAACGATGTGCTCCCATTCTAGCAGAGGCAGGAGATTAAACTCACGTTGCATCAAGATCCTCCCGGTTTGGCACCGGAGGCATCTGCGTGCCTGTGGTGGTTCTTGTTGCGACAGACATGTTGAGGTTGGAGGAGGAAAGGCGGCGGTGGCGTAGAGGGGAGGAGATTAGGATTGAGTTCGGCGTGAAATGAGGGCAACGGGGATGACCAGTAGAGATCGCGAGCTATTTACTGCGAAAGAGCCCGGCCTTCGTGAAGTTTGGAGGTCGGTGCCTTCAAGGCTGCTCAGCCGTGGGGTTAGGCAGGACGCGAACGAGTCGCGGAATACCGATCTAGACAGTGAGAGAATGGCTCAGATCTAAGGAATCTTTTCCCGCCAAAGCACCAAAGAGCAGTTAATCTGTTTCTGCACGCAAGGCCGAGTTGTCCTGCCAAAACAGAACAGGACGGTGGTGGTTGGAGGATGGAGGCGGAGAACTGAGGATGTCGATATGGATTCGTGATTCAGGTAAGCCTCCAGCGAGGCTGCAAGGGTGCCTGAGGCCTAACGAGCCCACCCCCATAAGTCTGTGGATTACAGGGCATTTAAGCGAGATTTTCAGGCCTCGCGAAATCAAAGTCGGTCACTTTACATGACATTTACTAAATAGCTACATATTCCTTTTCTTTTAAACATAATAAATGTTATAGAGGAGAAGCAAAAAAAAAAGATTCCTATCTATTTTAATTATTTTTTTCATTGCGCAAAAAGTTCGATTATTCCTTCAGTGGTTGTTTGTAAGCGGAAGGCCCTGTAATCCACAGACTTATGGGGGGTGGGCTCGTAAGAGTAAAGTGACAGGGGGTTGGGGTTGAATTTAAACGAGCACCAGGACGTTTATTCAATTTTGTTCTCCATTATCCTTCGGATGAGAGGAAGTTCCGTCTATAGATAGGGATTACTCTGCATTCGAGATCGACAACGAGAAGATATATATCAAGCGAGTAGTTTCATGCCAGTTCCCGTTCCAATGGATCCGTAAACTACTTTTTTGCAGCCGACTCTCAAAACATTTGATTTACTTACTGGTCCTCTCTCAAGGCCAGACTATTCTGAATGGCTTATGTACTGCCCTGGATTGAAATCTAGCGGCAAAAAGCTCCACCATCGGAGTCAAAGTTCACTATGCAAGCAAGAAAATCAAGGTCTCTACTATCATTGTCATTTCTTGACTTTGGCTGATCAAGTGACGTCAAAATATTTTGAAAACACTCATCCATCCCTCATTATTTCTTCCTCAACCACATAGTACAAATTTGTGTACAAATTACCCTCTTTCATCCATCCACAATGACACCGCTCAACCTCACCCCTCCTACCTCTCTCCGCGTCTCCACTCATCAAATACACCGCCACAACCTCATCCCCAACACCTCAATCCAAAACAAACCCCTCTTAATCTACCATTCCTGTATTCCCTCGTCAGCTACAGCTTCAAGCATCGAGAGTCACCTTCAAGAGACCGGAGTTGTCGTCCCACAATGGCGATATACGATGTACAGCACCAATCATTTTCACAGCACAACTCACGAAGTCTTATGCGTCTTCTCTGGCCAAGCAAGACTATGTAAGTAATCTCCCCTTCTCAGCCTTGACCGCGTATCCTTGAGCCCCATTGCTAGATTTGGGTTAACGCTTCCAGGCTTCGGTGGCGAATCAAACCCATCAAAAGTTGAAACGACCGTCCAGAAAGGAGATGTGATTATCATTCCCGCCGGTGTGTCTCATCGGCTTCTTGATGATTTCAACGGTGACTTTCAGATGGTGGGAAGCTATCCTCATGGAAAACATCCTGATATGTGTTATGGGAAGGAAGAAAAAGAAGAGAAAGTCAATGGTATTTCTGGGTTGGGTTGGTTTGAGAAAGATCCTTTGTATGGTGACGATGGACCAGCTTTGAGAGCATAGAGCAGGAACTTTGCTCCAGGATAGGTGTCACGGACAATGTACGCTTACAAAATGTAATAGCGAAAGCATTACTTCATTGGAGAATGATGTCTCCATATCTCGTCGTGTACACAGCATGCGCTTCCCAAATATGCATAGCCAGCAACGCCTTGCTAGATGTGATTTTTTGTCTTCCGCTCCTGATCAGTATGTTCAAGATCTCCATTTTTATGCAAAGAAATTCAATCATTTTCTTCTCTACCACCTACACGCTCAACGAGCCTAGCATAATATTAGCGTCACTTTTCACTTCTCGGCGATAATTAGTCTCTTACCTGAATATGCTGACGGCGAATGTCATGCTCCAAGCAATTAACGCCACCATTAAGATCCCACACAGGCCTTGCACTCTCCCACAGATAATAGAATTAGATCCGTTCGTACCCTTCTTGCAGCTACCAGTATCATCCGTAAGAGCTGCAAACGCTAGTGCTATATTCGCAGACTCAAATATGATGAAGAAAAGATCGAGCAACACTAATCGAATTTTGGCTTTTGGGGATCTCAGACCCAGGGGCTTTCCGGTATATTCGTCCCATGTTATGTAGAGAATGTACGGGATCGCTACAACGTCTACTACGATGGCCATAGTCGTGGAAGATTCTTGCGAATAATAGTACTTGTCAGACAGATGGTGGATGGAAGCTGAGAGACCGAGAGCTACCACCGAGGTAATAAGGACGGTGACTCTGAAAGCCAAGGGTACGAATGGATGCATGAGGAGATTATGCTATCCTTGTTAACTGGGATCCGAGCATAGAGAGCAGAAAACAACATACCTGTGCCTTCTGCATCATTGACCTTTGCTTCTTTTTGTTGTGAAGAAGACCTGCAAACTTCTCAGGGTCATCGCTACCCTCTAAATCACCCCTCCATGGTCTGTGGTATCCTGGAGTCTGCTGTTGCAAAAATTCCTCATCGACTCTCTTCCCATCCTCCTCTAGCGCTGGTCCATACATAGACGACTTGACAAACATCCGCCAGGGAGACGAGGTCGGAAGAGATTGCACAATTACTGGGTCACCGTCCCTCGCATGATCCCATTTTCGACCTTTCACCGGTCCTTTATGACCACCAAAGAACCCCGTTTCTTGCTTTTTCTCCAATCCTCCATGAGAGACATCGTCATAAGTATCAATATATCCATCCTGCGACACTCTCCGGGGTAAATCTGAAGGGGCAAATTGGTGCTGTGGCGGATGAGCGCGAGAAGGCGGGATTAGGAGTCGGTCGGTAGGCTTGGAGTTAACGATCTCATCACCCTCCTCATAGGAATCTATCCATGCTATCCCATAATTAGTACATTACATATCTGAGTCCATTATCCAGCCGTCTAATAGACTCCCGTGGGGCATTGGCCCTCATGCACCACCAATGCCCCCCGCAAAGTGGCAGCCAAACAGCTCAGGACCAGGTACTTACGCGGAAGAGTCCTAACATCTCTCTGGGCAGCACGATTTTCTGCATGCGTACTCGTCGAGCTCTGCGTATTCCGAGAAGGCGAAGAGTGCGCCGTTGGTCTATTCGCAGAATTGCTCTTCCCTCTAGTGGCTGCATCTGTAGATGAAGCCCTGGAGGAGCTGGAAGGCTGTCTTTGAGTCTGCGAAGCCCCATGTTGAAGGAGCTGATGTGCATGCAACTGTAGAGGGCTGTGGCTTGCAGAGGGAATGCTGTCTAAAGTCGCCATGGTATCTTTAAAACAGCTGGGACATGGACGTGAGGAAGGCTAAATAGGTGATGCCCGAGCTCTTGGGCGCGTCGAAGTTGGCGTTGGAAAGTGGCTGCAACACATTGCTCGTGCAGCAACAGTGCTAGAGAGCAGGCACGCCAACATTGAGCTGTCCCATGCATCCTCGAGCCCGTAGGTGTAGAAATGATGTCGAAGCTCACGAGGTCTGCAAAATCGGAATCGCATGCAAGACCTTGTCTTCCAGAGTCCAGACCCACACCCCGGCATCAAATTAGCGTACTGTACGACAGGGGCTCGGCAGAGCAACGTCATTGAATCGAGAATAGCTCACCCATAAGCAGCGTTTCGGAAAATCTGGTCTAGATCACTAAACTTTAATTGCCCTTTTCAACAATTCAACCGCATGTCAGTCTCACTTCGCTGCCGAATGGGAATGGAAATGACTGCGACAAGCTTCCCCTTAAAATTCTCTGAGACCTGACATAGTGCAGCGGTCAGAGACGATGCGCTTGTTCCTATTACCGGTCTCGACGCGTCGAACGCTCATCTATTGCCAACGCCTCAACGTCACAACCACCGAGCAGAAGACATATTTAGACAAGGGGACTACATGGGCGGCTAAAACGTGGGCTAATTGGGAGAAGAAGGAGTCGGGATGGCAGAAGAAGGTGGTAGATTACGGAAATCAGGCCCTGAAGAGGATACCATATGAAGAATGGGGACTGAAGTCAATACCGCCTCTCTCCGCACGCCGAAAAGCAGAGGAGGTGTCCGGTAAAGAGAAAGTTGAGGTTTCATTCCCCACGACATTGATACCGGAGGTGGAAGTGTCGAAGGTCTTGAGAACATTGGCTACAGAAAGACAAAGCTTGCACAAGAAAAGGATGTTGTGGTCGTTTGTTGCAATGCCGTTTAGTGCCCCTGTAGCACTTATACCTGTGTAAGTTTCCTCCCAATCGAAAGTCGGTATCTAACGTCCCACTTAGCATCCCCAATCTTCCATTTTTCTATTTGGTCTTCAGAGCATGGTCCCATTGGAGAGCATTAGCTGGCTCAAAGCATCTTGAATTTCTTCTGGAAAATAAGCTCCTCACAGCCAAGCCTTCCAAGGTCCTTGATGAGCTTTACGCTACGGGAAAACGGTCCTTTGACGCAGAATCTTTCGCGAGCTCGGGAGAGTCACTCGACTCAAAGCAAGATGAGAAAATGGTCCTCCATAAATCGGACGGCAAGCGGATTTCTGAAGCCCTTGGCATTCCCGAACTAGACCTCGAGCTCGATCGAGCAGTCTGGCAGGTAGAAAAGGCGCTGAAAGCCGAGATGGAACTCAAAGATGAGAAGAAAAACTTAGATCAAGCAAGTTCTGATGACAAGAAGGAAAAATAAGGAGATGTGGCTCCTGATTTTGTATAAAACATCTATAACTTGTGGTGTATAACATGGGACAATTGGGTTTACACCGTAGACTCATCTCACTCAGTCATGCAAAGAAAAGAAGGAGCGGAGAAATCAAATAAAGAGAGAATTACCGAAGTACCAAGTACTTTGTCAATTATGATTTAGTCAAATTTTACTCCTTAGGAATGATCCATGAGGCGTAATCACTTCAAATCTCTATTTCGAGTTAAGATAAATTTCAGGCTCAACTTTAATATGAGTCTTGCCCGCACGTATTTAAAGTAGTGGTGCAACCTTGTTTACTTAGGCTTGAATAATTGTCTGTGCTAAATTTTGATCCAATTGCCAACACCTTTTCGTTGTCGCAGACATATTATAAATAACCACATCATAAGTCATTAAATTTGACTCCCTGCGCTTGCATCAAAACAGTCAATCCGCCTCGCCTCTGATATTTAGAGTGGCTTCAGGGGTCGTCAGGGGCGAAACGCGGTTTCTTATCGGGACTTCCTTGCAATAAGTCGTCGATAAGCCAATTTATTCTGGACATTTTGGCAGCAGTGTTGGAGACCTTCCCCAATCACACGCACACACCTGCATTCCATCCTAACAATGCCGCCGACCCTAGAGGAGGACGACTATCACGACCATATCACAGCCGTCAAGAGCGAGTACCATTGGTCGCGGCCGTCTTCTCCAGAAAGCATGAGCAACGACATCGGTCTAGAACCGCAAGTGGTTGCGAGCCTCCTTGCGCAAATCAACACCCCTCGACAACTCGAATCTCCAGAGCCCCTCGACGAAGACGTCTCCACTCCAAATCCTCCTCCAGACCACCCCGATTCACAATTTGGTCAAGGCCCCTCCCGCCTGCCACGCCAACGGCATAGGCCGAACGTGACGACCATGGAGGAACGATTAATGATGATGCCAGAGAAGCGTCCGCTGCCCTGGAGGGATGGTGTGGAGCCAGGTGCGGAGAATGAGACAGGGGGAGAATCACGGCGAAAACAAATTCGATTTGGGTGTTTACTAGCTACGCGCGGAGACATACAAGAGGTTCCTTGCAACAGTTGCGCCAATGGGCGGGGCAAGTTCAAGGTCTGCGTCGCGTTGGATGGCTATTTCAAGGGAGCGTGTGCCAGTTGTCAGCTGAGTGGCCGGCCGAACCGTTGTAGTATTAAGAAGAACGATGGCAAGTTTATACTCGAGTCAGGACAAGGGGCGCTGCTAACTCGAGTCAAGGGGACGAAGCTCTGAACTCACCGGGCGGCGAAGGTTCGACGATAACTCACAGCCAACCACAAATACCAACCGAAGGGCCTCAAGCCAAGCGCCGACGAGTGACAGATCCAATACCTGAATGGGAGAGTGCAAGACCTCAATGGGAGCAGGAATTGGGAGATTCGCAGGCAAGGCAACATATGAACGAGACAGTACAGCGGCCTTGGACAACCGTTAACTCTCCAGCAACGATGCCGATCCCCACTTCACAGCCGATGAACGACCTGAACAGTCTAGGAACGCTTCCATCAAGAACTATTGAACAACGAAACTCAATGGGCTGGGCTACAGTAAACCAACCAACCTCTTTACCAGGTCTTCAGAAATATGAAAGAGCATCCAGCACTGCAGGCAGTTTCCGGAATCTAGAGCAAGTAAGGCGGGAGGATACAGTAATTAATGAGGAAGGATCAGTGCCTCTGATCGACACTTTGCCTAAAAGCAAACAGAGGCAGGTTTATGGGCAAGTACTCCACTTCTGCAGAAAAGTTGTGACGCTAATAAAAAATGGATCACAGGCTGGTGAGTGGATTACAGGGGGGGATTCTTACACTCCAACGAGAACTGGATTCTCTAAAAAGGGCTCTGGGCATTGACGACGCCGAAGACTAATGGGAAGCTGGAGGCCGAATAATCCTAATTTCTAGTTTTAGAACAGACTCTACAAGTCAAAGTTCTCCTATTAAATAAAGTAAATATAATTTCCAAGACAAGCTGTTCAGCCTCCCGATAAAGCACGGCGATAAGATATGTATCGTCAGTGCGCCCAAGCTCGCTCTCGTTTCAACAACACCTCTCTCAAGAATGCCTCCAGCCGTGGATGAGCTCGACATTGGCCCTCACGATCCTCAATATAAATCGAATCCCGAGGAGCAAACCCGCGAAACAAATCAGCACACCTCAGCAACCCAAGATGCGCGTCAACAAGCGAGACCTGGATCGATGCACATCCCGTTTCTAGACCGCCTACGAGCACTCCCCGAAGTACGACTGATTCCATGGCGTCCAGGGCAAGAACTACCTCCCGAGAAGTCAATTGATAGCCCACGGGTGCAGCAGCGAGGCGCGGTTCTTCTCAGCACGCGTGGAGGGGAGGCCCCATCACCCTGTTCACACTGTGCGGCTGGTTACGGTCGCTTCTCAAAGTGCATCATATTGGAACAATGGTTTCAGGGTGCTTGTTCCGGCTGCATTTTTACCTCGAAGGGCAACAAATGCAGTTTGAGATTTCAGACATCAGGTACGAGTCCGCATAAGTCTTTTAGGCAACAGATTGCTGACAGGCGAATAGGCATAGCTGATGGTCGCGCACTTCGGTACGTGGAGGACCCAGAGATTCTCAAGTCATACATACGCAATGCAGCAGAGAATCCCAAACCTCCAAAGAAACGCAAGAGGCGCTCTGCCCCGTCCCAGATGCAATCCGCTGCTGAACCTTCCCATACGAGCTCATGTCCCGACGTGACTACGCCGCAAGTGATTTCCCCAGGTACGGATCTGGATACGATACTCCAAGCCGAAATTGCTCGTGAACAATCATCTGGATACCACGATGTCATACATATAGAAAATAAGCGACTTAAGCCGCATAACCCGTCTCAGCCCAATGTTGCAAGAGCCCGGGGGCCTCTGATAGGTACTGCTTCCAGCCTCTATCCGGACGAACCTCGAAAAGTCATTCCAGATGCGTCGAGTACCCGGAATCCGGCTCATATACCGACAGAACGGCACTGGCCTGTGCAGCATCCCCTTGCTGAAGGGAAGAAGTCCGTGACTCCTGGATATGCCACCATGCAAGACACCTCGGAATATCCCAAAACCACCACAACGCCCATGATTGATACTCTACCGAAGGCAAAGCAACGTCAAATTTATAGTGTCATAAGTGGCTTGCAAGGGTCAATTGATCATCTGAAGAAGCAACTGGATTCTCTGAAAGCAGTGTTAGGCATTGATGATGAGGATCCCACTGAGCCGCGCTGAATATTACATTGGGATCCCTGTTACTTGACTTCTGTTACTCGATACGTGTACGAAGTGCTAGGTCGAAAGCTCAAGATGGGAGGTTCCACCACCTGTTCCTGATGAAGCAGCTGATGAAGCTCTTAGTGATGCTGTTTCCAGGCTTGTATGTAAGATCACGTCGTGGTGGTAACATCTCGTACCAACTTTTGAGCCTCGCGAACTCTGTTAGATGTTGCCGCAAAGTTCGTAATGCAAATCAAACCTGAAGTGGCGACAGCTTCACTATCTGCAGAGGGCATCGCCCCGTCGTGCTCAGTTCATCCGACTTCATCACAACCGGAAAAATAGCCACATGTTAGAGAACCGATTATCTGATGAAGCTCGTCCCATGAAGTACCATTTTTGTTTGGCAAGATGAAAGCAGTCTCCCAGCCGGCATTTCAGATCTGGCGGATCGAGGTTTGGGATTATTCGGCAAGCTAAGGTTTTCGGACTTGGAAGAGAGGATGGAGACATGCCATACGATCACACAAAGCTCAACACGAAGCCTTCGGAGGACGTGCCACCTGATGTTAATCGGAATTGGCTGTAATGATACCAATATCGGCACGCTTTGTGGGAGACGCCACTATACGACCCGAAACCAAAAAGCGCCTTTGACCATCACTTGTCCAAACAGGCCCCATGATCTTCCAAGCTTTCAAGAGAGCCGCAGGACGTGATACTACAGTTACAGGTGGCGGCTATGTGAAGTTGTCGATGTCGCACCGGCAGATTAGATTCGGAAACGGAAGAACCTTTCGGAAGCTGTTTGCTGCTCCCGCCTTGGCGGCGCAGGGATTTTGAGCTTGATCATTTGTTGCAGGATCGGATTTCGTCACGGCAGCAAGGGCCCCCAGCACATGCATGCAGCTCAAAAACCTGCCCACTAGAGCACAGACGCGAGATTCAAAGCTATGATTTGTTGATTGAATGGCAAGAACAACGGACATGGCCAACCCATGGGTCCCATAATCCCATTCCCATAAAGGCCGATTATTGTCCCTTGAGTTTGACACCACCAACAAGATTCGTGGAGGCCTCAGTCACGCTATCATCAAGGACCGCTTAAAAAATGGCCTTATCACTCGAATTCCCATATCAAGTGATGGCTCCTTGTTTGCTCCGTCGACGTCGACATGAACTATCTCTACTATCGCGCTTGTTCCCAGTCCTTCGCTGAACCCCACCGCACCTGCAGCCGTCAAGATAAGCATATCTAGAATGATTTCAAGTTGTTTATTTCTTATCGCCAATTGGGCCCACCTTTGGTCAAGACCAATACAAGTTTTCTGGAAGCTTTAGTTGGTCTGACCCTCGCACTCATTTCCCTCGTGAGGGACAGTTGATTTCCGCCAATCCTCTTGGCCAAGCAAGGGCAAGAACGAGCTCCCACGCGAAGCCGAACGGTAGCATCGTTGAGAGCAATGGAAGCCCTGCCGGCAGTGGCAAGGTGATTGTGTCTCTGCCCCGCAGGCTTTATTATCATGAATACCCTGAAGGTGGCCCCTCCCTTAGTCAATCGAGGGAGGGATGTGGAAAAAACTGGGGATGATTAACAAGCTGGCCGAGGAGAAACGAGTCTGGGAGCTGAGAGAAATTCTGCGGGACTTCGATCAAAAAACTTAACGACGACTGGACGGTGCAAGAGCTTGGATTCATCATTGCAAGAGAGGCATTCAAGCACGGAAGCCCAATCTTCAACAATAGCATTGAGCAGACGGGCTTCCTATGTTGCTGCCGTACCCTCACCGCTGAATACCACCTCGTCTCACTCCTCCACCGTTGACAGCAATGGGGAAAAAAAAGGAGAAGATGGAACAGAGGTGTTTCCTCTACATACTTCTTCCTCAACTGAGACGGGGAGTCGAAGCACTTGCAATGAGCCATCAATGACCGAAACATCCAAGAAAAATAGAACGCTGAGCCAAGCACAGCAGATTCTGAGACAGAAAACAGCATCTGCAGTTCTGTCACAAGACGTACGGCCCGAGGTACCAAGACCATTGGAAGATCTAGGGAGAAACTATTCCCGGTACCCAATACCGAGTACCTATCTGCATTCACATTCAAGTGAACCTGGAGCAAGAACTCAAACCTGGGCCCCCCGAACCACAACGAAAAGCTAATCTAGTGATTCGCAATCTAATATTGAGAAGTGGGGCTATCCAGATGATAGCTTGGACTCTTTTAATCCTTATGGAGGCGAAAAGGGATTCATTCTCTACACTAACGAAATCGAACCTGACGATAAATATCACCTACCTGCGGACAATGACGATGAGGTATATAAATCAACGTGGTCGGACTATTTTCAAAAGCGGTCCATATTTTCTACATTTGGAGCCATATTCATGATCTTTGGACTTCTATGCGTTTTCATCATCGTGCCTGTCTTGACTTTTGCAACCAACAAGTTCCTACCGAGTAACCACACATAATAGCACGGGATGGACAGGTCCAGCTTGGGCTCATGTTAACGATCGAACCTATGGTCTTTTGAAGAACGTTCGCAGAGGGTTGATTGACCCCGATACACCTCCCAGCGCCAAAACGAGAAAGAGTACTTTCGATGGATCAACGTTAAACTTAGTGTTCAGTGATGAGTTTAATGAAGATAACCGAACTTTCTATCCGGGAGATGACCCATTTTGGACTGGGGCGGATATCTGGTATGGGGCTACGCAGGACATGGAATGGTATGATCCCGATGCTATTACAACTGGGAAAGGGACTCTTCAGTTAAGGATGGACTCTTTTTTCAGTCACAGTTTACCATTTAGATCAGGGATGCTGAATAGTTGGAATTAGCTCTGTTTTAAGGGTGGGTTATTTGAAGTCTCTGCATCTCTGGCTGGTCCTGCTGGTGTTCCGGGCTTATGGCCCGGAATATGGACGATGGGAAATCTCGGACGACCAGGATACAGAGCGACGACCGAGGGCGTTTGGCCGTACACATACAATTCGTGTGACTTGGGAATAACACCCAATCAATCGGATCCAGACGGGGTTTCATATCTACCGGGTCAAAAGCTTACTTCCTGCAGCTGTGCAGGCAAAGACCATCCCAGTCCTGGGACCGGTAGAGGAGCCCCTGAAATTGATATCCTTGAGGGATCAGTCGACCCAAACAATAGAATCGGAGTTGTCACGCAAAGCTTTCAAGTAGCGCCATTTGATGTGTTCTGGCGACCAAGTTCAGACTTCTTGGCAATCCCAAACTACGACACTACGCAAATGAATGGGTATACCGGTGGTCCATACCAACAAGCAGTCTCAGGCACCACACTACTTAACAACCAATGGTATAATGGCACCCAGTATCAGAAATATGCATTCGAATACATTCCGGGGACCGCGACTGGCAAGATCGCCTGGTTCGTTAGCGAAGACCCGTCATTCATCATGAATGGTCGTGCCATCGGGCCTAATGGAAATATGACATCCAGAGAAGTCTCCCAAGAACCAATGTCCTTCGTTTTGAATCTCGGCATAAGTGGAGCTTGGGGTGAGATCCGTAAGGACTCTATTTCTTTGTTCCCTACCTCGCACTCCCTATCTATCTGGTCGAACGCCCGAGACCTGCTCCAGATTCTCTCTCCGCCCCCGTTCCTAACTGAACACGTTGTTGATTTCGCTCCAGTGATGGCCGATTTGGTGTTCCCAACCATCATGCATATCGATTACGTGCGGATATATCAAAAGGCAGGACAAGAGAATATCACATGCGACCTACCTGGTTATCTAACGACGGAGTATATTAAGAATCATCCAGTGGCGTATATGAATCTGAACTTAACGGTAAGAATTTCCATTGTTGAAACGGAGATGTAATGCTAATTTTTGTTAGTCGTGGAGTGCTGCGAATTATTCGTGGCCGAAAAATACTTTGACTGGGTGCTGAACCATGTTCTAAGTGGAACGCGGCTCGCGGGGGAATCTAGCTTCATGGTGTGTAAGACCACATATCGTATATACTTTGCCTTAATTTGACGGGGGCTGGAGTGAGGGAATATTATGGAGGAGTCAAGCTCTGAGAAGGACTGACGGGTTACGATAGGGTAATGGTTGTGTAATGTATATAGTGTATGGAACAGCGGGCGATCTTCGTCGAAATGAAGACGGTTTTCAGTTGCTACTCCCCAGTATTTTTGCTTCATTTAGGAGCTCCTGATTTCAAGAACAATCCAACACTTCCCTATAGAAGGAATGTACAGTACTACCGTGCGTTCCTGGCAACTCGACCCTGAGGACAAAAGATACCGGGGTAGAGGCACTCCCAAGGTTGGAGATATCCTGCCTAGATCCTATACAGCTTGAAATCCAAAGCTTATCACTGCTCTATTCTTTCCCTGCAAGATCTGTACGCCTATCTCCACATTCGCACACAAATCACGCCACAACGCCAATCTCGATACTGCAGTGCACGCGACCACCGATGGGCACAAATTTTTTTCTCTTCCAGCATCGCTATCCGCTAGGTCTAACTACTGGTATGATGGCATGCAAAGAATGAATTGACAAGGAATGACATTCAAAGACAGGCCTCCAGAGTTGACCTCTCTCGAACGGGAAATATCCCATCATGTGATGCTCTTGCATCCTGCTTCGGACTATGCGATGTAGCTTCCGAAGGTCGGGTCCCAGTGCATTGTGGAACCTCCAGACTCGAGGCTCTCGGGATAGCTTTATTTATCTCTCTGATCAAACAGTGAGGAAATCCCAACCTACAGTACGAGGACCGTTAGAATAGACGGCCCAACTCGTCAACGATTTGACTTGGCGACTAGGTGTCCCACACCAAGATCTAGATCCTGGTATGTATTCCGGTTCCGGTTTGTCAATGGAGCAGCCCCCAAGCACGCGTATCTTGGCTGGCCCGCATGGAATGCTTGTCACTGGTGCCGCCCACTGCCCCGCGCGGGCGGAACCCCTGCAAGAGCAAGCACCACCACGACCACGGGCCACGGGGCTCCATTTTCTGCTCGGCCATTCCTGGTGGCTTGCAAACATCGCTCGTGCAGCGTGCTCGACTCTGCCCTTATCATTTGCCTCGCCCCACACTCCAGGAAGCTGAATCACCCTGCGAATCTAGACATTCATATATCCTCACGGATTTATATCTCTCCTCTCTTTCCTTCAATTGTTCCTCTTTGGTGTCCTGGAGTCTGGCGGAGCATTGAAGAAGGGGTGCACAGCCCGGCGCTTCCGAACGAGGCGAATCACATTCTCGAAATCGACGAATGATTCACAACGCCTTCGAGCATCCTAGCACTGAGTAGATTATATATTCAGTATATGATTAACCGGACGGCGATCGAAAGACATAATGCCATCCTTGCAAAGACGGAAAATCAATCATGGAAGACGATAAAGAGACAGGCAATAATGGACGCAGCTTGACCGGCGGTCTCTCCTTAACCAGGACCGAGGTCAGCACGTTCAACGAAGAAGATGGAATACGAAGGATTGGGACGTTCAAGCTCAGAGGAAAGACTGATGATCTGCCTCAGTAAGTCCTGAAGATACGTTCCGTGGACGGGCAATCCAATCGCTAACTCAAGAAAAGGGACTGGTGGTTTGCCTCCACGGCCATCCCTCTCCTTGCCGCGACAATCGGACCCATGGCAAATGTACTTTCGATTGCAGCTTTGATCTCGAAATGGAGGGTCACACTGCCGAATAATGGGCAACTACCGGAGGGCACGGATTCCGCGGGGATTGATATCCCAGATCCGCACTGGTGAGTGCTCGCTCTGGAATGTTTTGGAGGGCTTGTACTGAGAGAAGTCGTGTGCTAGGGAAGTCATTTTGAATGCGATATCTCTGGCTTGTGGTTTCCTCGGCAACTTTGCCTTGCTGCTGAATTTCACGAGGAGAGTGAGATACATTGTTGCTTTGCCTATGACAATTATCGCCTGGTACTTTGCTACGAGCATTGTAAGTGTCTCGAGCCATTTTAGGTCAAGTCACTGACGGTATGTTCAGCTCATTGGCATTGTGGTGGCTATGAACAAATATGCCGCACCCATAAGACCTGGACAAACCTACTCTCAAGGCTTTTGGCATGCTATTCTCGCAGCGGTGCTCTACCTCATTAGCTCTATGCTTCTGATGGTCAACATGCTTGGCTATTTTCTTGGCCACTACCCGCAACATTTCGATCTGGACGACGACCAGCGAACTCTTATTCTTCAGACCATGATGTTCTTCATCTGGCTCGCTGGCGGTGCTGGCGTTTTCTCTCAACTTTGCTACTTCAATTATGCCGATGCTCTCTATTTCGCAGATGTGACGGTCCTGACAATAGGTTTCGGAGACTTGGTACCCCCCGATGACCGAGCCCGTGGGTTCGTCTTTCCGTTTGCAGTCATAGGTATCATCTTCCTAGGTTTGATGATCAACAGTATTCGAAAGTTTGCCAGCAGCATGTCCAAAGAGAAGGTCATTAAGGCGCACCAACTTCATGAGCGAGAACGAACATTTGGCCGCTCAGTCACCAGCGAGAAGGAACTACGAGATCGTCTGGGTTTGCCTCCACGTAGAGATTCCGACAGCCGGCGGCCTTCCAGCGCGTTTCGGAAGCAATCCACTGTTGGCACTCTGAAAGACCGCCGTACGTCTTTGGAACAGTATGGGCATTTCGACGTCCACGGCCGCACCATCACTTTCCATGAGCACAAGAGCAAAGCTCCTGCCGGCAGTGGTGGCCGTGGTGGAGCAGGTCGAACCCACAAGCCTAAAGTACCGCTAAGTCGAGATGCCAAAATGCAGATGCGAGCAGCTGGCAAAGACGCCCATACCAGGCGTCAAAGTCGCCGTGAGAAGCTGATCCTTCTCAAAGAGGAAAAGGATCGTTTTGACGCGATGCGAGAGATCCAATCCAACACCAGCAGATTCAAGCAATATTATGCCCTTGCAATGTCGGTCATGGCATTTGGTATCTTGTGGTGTGTTGGCGCTGCCGTATTCATGGTTGCCGAGCACCGAATCCAAGACATGTCTTATTTCGACGCCCTATACTTCTGTTACGTATCCCTGCTCACAATCGGCTATGGGGATCTTGCACCCAAGTCTAACGCGGGGAAGCCATTCTTTATCGTCTGGTCACTCGTCGCTGTGCCCACAATGACGATCCTTATCTCAGATATGGGAGATACCGTCGTCGCAGCAGTGAATCGCGGGACCTTCACTCTTGCAGACTGGACCGTGATGCCGAAAGCCGGCCGTTGGCGCGATTTTCTCGAAGCTCATCCCCAACTTAAAGAGTGGCTAGAAAGAAAAACCAAGGAGCGAGAGGCGAAGAAGAGAATCGCGCGGGGTTTCGGGTTGCAGAATCCAGATGAAGAAGCTAATGCCATTGAGGAACCTGAAGATGCTAAGCCAACATTAGAGAAACTCGCCGAAGAGGTACCGGAGGTCACAGAACATGAACTCGCGAGGAAACTTGCGTTGGCGATCAAGCGTGTTGCAAATGATTTACACTTTCCTCGACCGAAGAAATATAGTTATGAAGAATGGGTAGAATTCACACGCTTGATTCGATTTAGTCGAAACACACCGGAGGAAGTCGTGAATGAAGAGGAAGAAGAGGGCTTAGTCGAGTGGGACTGGATAGGAGAAGACAGTCCAATGTTGGCGGATATCAGCGAGAGCGAGTGGATACTTGATCGGCTATGCGAGAGCTTGAATCGGTACACGAGGAAGATGGCTAAAGACGTAAGTCTAATTTCCTAACATTCTTTTTCATTCCTTATATATAACCTAACACGAAATCATCAGAGTAAGAAAGCACAAGATCTTCAAGACCGTCACGACAAGAAATATGCATCTCAGTCCCCCGACGCAATCGCAGATCAGGATTACATCGCACACATTCAAGACACTAAGCCACACTACCCAGCCCATCCCGGTCCCCGTACGCACATTCACCGACTTCACCGCAACCCGGATTCTGGCATCTCTACTGTCTCTCCAGTTCTTTCTCGTGAACCATCTGGTGATCAACGAGTGCGGATCTACCACCGCAAGAAAGAGAAAGAGAAGGAGAAGGAGAATGAAGGTAGGGGTGGAAGTAGTGAAGGTGAAGGGAGCGGGACGACCGCCATTGAGGAAGAGAACCCCAAGTTAGAGGATGAGTTTGGCGGGCAGGAGGTTAGGGATTGGGCCACGAGGGTCAACAGTCGGGGTGATGAGCTGGATGAGCAGGGTCATGTTGTGAGCCCCATGAGTCCTGGGTTCGATCAAACGATTCTGGGACATGGTTGATATGTTCTATATCAACTGATCTGATCTTGCTTTGTCTGGGATGGCGTTGAGTGTGGAGCGAGAGGAGTAAAGACTGGGTAGTTGGATGAAGGATGGTTATGATACCCAGGACATGGGACGTATTTGTTGGATATGAACGCATAGTTGGAAATGCAGGACATATAAATACATTTATGTTTTACATAGTATTTACGTGGATATGGTGTTCTGTTATCCTGTCTTCTAATCGTTCAGTTACCTCGGAATATACCAATTCCTCCAATGCGGAGTACTTTTTTGTGTTCTTGTCTGGCCCAGCTTCGGAATCAGCTGAGTCATTCCGTACAATGATTGTTCCAATACTAAGTCAACATTTCTTTATTCTGTGTAAGAAGCTCGCATCTCATATTCTTGCAGGGGTTGATGTGGCCCAGGATTTGGGAGCTAGGGACCTTAGGCAAAGAGCTAGTCAGTGTAAAATCTTGAACACGATTCCTATCTTGCTGATTGATCTTAGCCTGCCAAAGATGCAGGTCTGTTCTTTATTATAAGCTCAAAGTGTATTTCAGATTCAACAACGGCAACAACGCGTATAAATTTAAATGTGGCAATGAAGTGTCACTTGACTTCCGTACTTTGGGATGGCACATGGCTCTTACAAGGAAAGATTACCGAAGTGCCCCAGGCCTAGGTAAGGTACAGGGTAAACTCTCACATACTCTCACATGCTTCACTTTTGTATATCCCTCATGGCTATCTTAAACATCTACTGAGTATGATTTCCGAGGCATTAGAATAATTCAACTTGGGGGCTAAAAGTTGGTGTGGTTGCCAAATGCCTCCGCAACCAGTTATCTCCAACACCGATACCGATAAGAAATAAAGTTAGCGTCTAACAGTAGTTTTCGTCCCCACTTGCCGAACGATAAGAAAGGGGAACGGGGGAGTGACGCTTATCTCCCACCCTACCTACCCACGTGTGGGCGAAAATTTTCCGCACTGCATATGGAGATCGAGGGGAAGAGGATCTCAGTTGAGACACAAAGGAGAGGAGGGAAAACAGAGAGATGTCTATGTAGAATCATTCATGAACTTTTATTTTTATGATTGCCTGTATTAGACACAGACCGCGTTGCGCCGTGGAAAAAGCCAGCGCTTCAGATCCTGATGCATGCATGCTTGCATAGAGATTCCCTCCATTGCCAGTTCCCGTTTCAGTTCATTTCATGTGCCGTATCTACTCCCACACTCCATTCATATTTATCCGAGAATCGGAGCCCCATGCTTCGTCCAGTCGCCGTTCTCCAGAGCAGAAAATGTCTAGATACTAGAACGAGGGATAGTAGGAAAGGCAGACTCGGAAGTTTGCTGCTGTTTGTTGTAATTAATCTGACATTATAAAGACGATTTGCGCCAGTCATCGAAAGAAGCGCTACTTTTGGTGAAAAGGAAACCCGTACGTGCTACGTAACCGTGATGGTACAACTCCCGATTGAGACTGAAGCAAGAGTCCAACCTAAGTGGATTAGCAATATTCTACGCCTGTGTTGCTATATAGAGACTTACCTGGAGGAAAAGAGTTTCGTTATGGTGGTATCGACAGAGAAGCAAAAAAGAAGAAACCACTCCGTTCCAGTGATGAATGCCGTACGCCTGAAGTCATGAAATGTCTATGTAGTCGATTGAGGAGTAGAAGACTCGGAATCGCCAACCATATCCGCAACGCGCATCTTCTTAGCACGAGGGGCTCCGTCACGTAACTCGCTGAGTTCGCGCTCTACATCGTCGAGGCGACGCTTGAGCTGGTTCTCGCGACGTTGGGACTCTTCAAGGCGTCGCATTAAGTCTTGCTCCGATTCTCGACGCATCTCTTCACCTCTCCTAGCATTGCTCTCATCTTGTTCGAGTTGTGTAACGCGTCCGCGGAACAGCTCATTAATGACTTCAAGTTCGCTGACGCGGGTCTTGAGGGCGGAGTTTTGGGCGATAAGCTGCTCGAAGGTTGGGGGAACTTCAAGGTTGTGTGCTCCGTTCAATGGAGAGGCAGAGCGGCCTGGAGATGGTTGACGGAGGTGGAGTTGTGGGAGCGATGGGGAGTGATTATAAACATCATCCATGGGATGACCGTTGAAAGTGGGCATATGACTGTACAATCCAGGCGTCGCGGTACGCGAGATGGGAGAGTTGGAGCCATCAGAGTGACCATTCGCAGATTTTTGAGAGGTTCGTCGATGTCCGATGGCTCCGGGGGGTGGTGTTCCTCCTTGCGATCGCGTCTGGTCGAGGCCATTGGAGTCGAATACGCTCTGCGACAACGCGTTAATCTTAGCGCCCTTTAAGAACTGTAGGGTGAAGAGTATTACTTACCTTCTTCTTGGCTCCTTGTGCAGAACCAGAACTCTTAACGCGATTGCGACTCTTGATAACATCTGTCTTCAGGCTTATCGGCCGAGGTCTACCGTGGAGCTTCAGGAAGAGACCACAAGCATTGCAGAGAACGGAGCCAATCTCATCTCGTCGCCAGAGTGGAGTAGTCGAGGTCGTGCAGTTTTGGCAGGTTGGCTGTGTTGTTTCGCGGTCGTTAGCAGCCATCGTAGCCATGATTGTGGTATTGGGGGATTGCGATGTTATCGTGGTTTGTGATTGTGACGATAAGAAAGGGTGAAATTTTCTGTGGCACTGCCGTGCACTGGAAGTGGCCTAGCACTCCGGTAGCCGAAGTGCGCACCGATACGTGATAGGGGCAAAAGTGACGGATAACGAGTAACTGTGAGACAGAAGACGAACACAGAAAGAGGAACTGGAAAATAAGCAGAAGGGCTTCGAGGATGAAAGAAACTGCAAATACATACCGGTGAATTGCTTTGACCTCCTCCCGAAGTTGCCGAGGGCGAAGACGTCGAGAACATCAAGGGAGATGGAACGCTGAATGCTCTGTTCGAATCATTAGCTTAGACTTCCTGCCCCAGACATAGCTAGATGTAGCAGCATGACAGCTCCGAAACTGAAGAAATAGAAAGATTTTGGACATCTGCAAGATGTGCGAAACCCAATATTTTCTCAAAATCATCCCCTTGTATTCTTCATGATCCACATGCGCCCAGCCATAAAGGAGAAGCCTCCCCCTTCAAAACCACAGACTTCCAGACACTTTCAAGCTAATTCGACACGCCTCTTTCATTTTCCAACGTACCTCAATTGTGGAGAGTTATTCGTAGACGCGAGAGACGCGAGAGTAGAGAGGCCAGGAAGTTGTGGGAGCGAAGCGCTGTGGTGGAGTGTCGAGTTTTGTGTCGAGGTCGACGAAGGGCGCGAGATGGGCTCCATCATGGGTAGCGATTGGCGTACTTCGTCGTAAGTATTTGCCATCTTGAAGGAAGGAAGTTCTCGGATTGGATCTCTCGAGGCAAGGTGGTCGATGGGCGAAGCCCTGTACAAGTTGAGTGTGGAAGCCGTGGTTGCGGTTGTGGGATGAAGCTATTCGGATGATTTATAACACGCGAACGCGTTTAAAACTAGTACGTGTATGTATTTTGAACAGGCGAGAAAGGCAGTCGGAGAGCAGTCGGAGCAATTAGTTCGTGTATGTGTGTGAAGCGGTCGGAAGATCAGACGGTTTTATGAATCGTGATGCTGGGGACAAATTATTGACGCTGCAAAAGCAAAGAACACTGACGCTCGAACGAGTGAGAGCGACCAGAGGATATAGAAGGTAGAGCGAGTGTGGTTTGCAATTCAATTATAATGTTGTCGAAAAGAGTACTGTACGAAGTATGATGCAGATGGAAGAAGCGTTGTTGCTGCTCAAATAAGGGGCTAGCGCTATCCTCTATCGCTACTATGCAGGATCTAATAATAAAAGGTTGAGCTCAGGCAAGCACAATTCTCAGCCCGAATTTCAATGGAATGGGCTTCATTTGCACGGGTGAAGAATGCATTTGAGATGAACGGTATTCAAAGCAAGCAAAGTGCACGGTTAAATGTCTACGATTGCATCGTGGATGAATGTTTTCCTTCAACCTACACAACGTTTACTAGATTTTGATCGTATCTGGACCGAGCCCGCGTTTCAGATACCAAATCGAATGAACTTTGCGATTATGCAATTAATTTAATTCTGCAGATCTGATATCGTCTACCTGAAGCGTGGGTAGAAACCTAGCGTGAGCCGCGAAAGGACGTTTTGATGTTTATCCATAGGATTTTTGTGCACTCTCGTCAGAGTCGAAACAAAAAGGTACAAAATCATGGAGCCTCCGATATGATATGATTCGATAAGTGGACGCGGGCGGAGGATCCGTGGCATGGATCTCCGACTGGGCGCTGCCGCCCTGGTGGATCTGACCAGCGACGAATCAGAATATGCGACGATTGCTCTGATAAACATGGGGCCCAGGGAGGGCTGAAGACGCAAGCAACCTGTGGCTTGAAGCCCCTGAGATCCAGTAAGATTACGAAATTTGTGCCTGGTGGGGGAGATACCAGCACGTTTACGAGCAAACACACGGCCTATGAGATGCGCCGCCGGACCGAGTCGAGATATTAGCACGTGTTGTAACTTGTAAAAAGGATCAATCAAATAGGAATGCTCTCGACCTCGCAAGTGGAGGTGCGAGATACTGTAAAACAAGTCGGCCCCAGCACTGAGGAAATGCCGACGAGTAAGTTGGACCCTCGGTACAAGAGTGGGAATTTCGGCTGATTTGAAAAGGGGGGGAGGCACGTGATTTGAGAGACCAAGGTTCGCCATGGGGATGTGAAGCGAGATCATATTCTTCAATACTCCTAACTAAAGTTAGAAAATTTATTTGGAATTGAATCGCTAGGACTTTACTACCATGATATTTCCATTTGTGCGAACAAGGGGACATTAGCCAAGCAGTTGAGACAACCATTACTACAGGTACACTTATTAGGTGATGCGGGAAGCTGCTTTCAAAGATTCCTTCTGGTTCTCAGGAGTCATTAAACAACACTGACGATGAGTTTGGGAAGCTTAATAGCTGGTGTAGTTCTGGCGTGATGAAATAGCACCAGCATCGCAGTTGGATGTGCGAGTGCTTATGTAATCGGGATTTGATTCGCCCAATTGCCCCGCAGCAAAAATATAGTGGCCGAAATGCTGGAACTTCTCCAAACTTTTTTGTACATCACCCCGACTTCCACAACTTCACCACAAACCTCAAGATGCCTTCTACACACAAGAAGGAGAAGCCTTGGGATACGGACGATATTGACAAATGGAAGGTGAGTTCTTCGAAGGTCTGCTACTTCAAAAGATTGCAATGGCTAACCATATTCAAGATCGAAGCATTTACACCCGCCGACAATGCAGGCGGAACTTTCACAGAAGAATCGTCCTTCGCCACCCTCTTCCCTAAATACCGAGAAGTCTACCTGCGTGAAGCCTGGCCTCTCATCACGCGATCGCTGGAGAAATTTGGTATAGCATGTACACTCGATTTAGTGGAAGGCTCCATGACCGTGAAGACGACCCGAAAAACTTTCGACCCTGCCGCCATCCTGAATGCACGCGACCTAATTAAGCTCCTTGCACGCAGCGTGCCTGCCCCACAAGCTGTCAAGATTTTGGAAGACGGAGTAGCATGCGATATCATCAAGATCCGGAATCTGGTGCGGAATAAGGAGCGTTTTGTCAAGCGAAGACAGAGGATATTAGGTCCGAATGGCAGCACATTGAAGGCACTGGAATTGCTGACGGAATGCTATTTGCTGGTACAAGGAAACACTGTGGCGGCGATGGGACCATATAAGGGATTGAAGGAAGTACGAAGGATCATCGAGGACTGCATGGCGAATATCCACCCTATCTACCACATCAAGGAACTCATGATCAAGCGAGAACTCGCCAAGGATCCGGAATTGGCTGGCGAAAGTTGGGATCGATTTCTGCCGCATTTCAAGAAGCGCAACTTGAGTAAGAGACGAGTGCCTCTGAAGGTTACAGATAAGAGCAAGAAGGTCTACACGCCATTCCCGCCGCCGCAAGAGAAGAGTAAGGTGGATCTGCAGATCGAGAGTGGAGAGTACTTCCTCGGCAAGCAGGCGAGAGAACGGGCTTTGAACGAGGAAAGACTTGAGAAGCAGAGGGAGAAGAAGGCAGAGAAGTTGAAGGAGAGAGAAAAGGAGTTTGCCGCGCCAAAAGAAGACGGTGAAAAGAAAAAGAAGCGGAAACGGGACAAGGGTAGAGAAGATGAGGTAAAGAAGGACAAGAAGAAGAAGCTAAAAGAGGTCGAGGTCGAGGAGGACTAGGTATTTGATGTTTGATTAGCATATTGGCGGCGGCGTTAAGGCGATCATGAAGGAGGGGTTAGTTCTCGATTGATTGAGAAGCTACTCGTACATTGTGTTTCAAATACCAGATACCTTTTTCTCAAGCCCCACGGGCCAACAAAGTTTGTGAAAATACCTATTATGGACTTGGAAATCCGGTCTCCAAAGCTTGCTTCTTGTCACAATTTGCTATTTGTCAAGATAGAATGACCCGCCCAGCATCTGGATCACTTGATTGAAGCAAGCTCTTAGTCATTTGTTTTGCTATACAACATCTATCATTCCTGTTTACCGATTTCAGTGAGATCTTGAGCCCTCTGACAGTTTGGTATGCAATCAGATCAACCAGTACTCGCATCTACAGACTCTAAAGACTTATTCATGCATTTACTTTTGTCCGAAGATCTTCAGTCATATATCATCTTACTGTCACCATCTTGCTGCCAAGAGAAATGGTCTCCATTAGGCATGCTCCGCTACCAAGAAGTGACTCTTTCCGTGCCGGCAATATCCAAGCACACCTTAGGCTTCTTGTATGTGTTGTGTGCTGCCTCAGAATGTCGATCTCGCAAGTTGCTCAGCACTCCGAACGTATCCTCTGAAAGTTTTACCCTTGTAGCTTGAAACTTAAGCCCAGTTGCTTCAAAATGCAGACCTGGCACTAGGAACTTTTGAGTATTCCTGTTTTTTTTTTTTGCAGCAATCACCAGCTCTATGAATTGAGGTTGAGAACACCTAGATTTCCAAGCACCAGAGCAAGAAATTTTAAATCCGAAGTCTGCAGAGATTTATGTATGCGCCATTCCGATTTGGAGGAGTTGTGTTGGGGTTTGGGACTCGATAGGAAGGGGAAAGGACGAGGGAGGAGCCCAGGACAGAAGGCACATAATGACTAGTGCTGATAAATACGCAGGGGTATGTCGAGAGGGCGTACTCTGCACCGTAGCCCCCAGAATTTTAAGGACTGCGACAAGGAGAATGATAATGAAGTCAAAGAATAGGAAAGAAAACATGCTGTATTCGTACAAAGTCGCTGGCCAACGCAAAATTAAAAGCGCTGACCAAGTAATCCCAATGCCTTATTCCTCCCGTTTTGTGCATATCCGATTTCTAGCGCTGTCTAGTTCTCATCTTCGCTCGCAGCCTCCCACAGCATGTCTTCACACAATACATACCCGGAAGGTTGACTGTGTGGCCTCACCTGTTGTCTTATGCTTGAACGCTCCATTCTCGCGCACCTTCTATCCTAGGAGAGGGGTTTTAGCCTCACTTTCGAAATCTTCTTTCTTATCCTCAAGTGCTGCAAATCGCGTCATCAATCTACGCCTGCCTAGACGTGCGTTCTTCCCACTTTCAACAGAAACCTTATTAGATCCTGCCAAAAGAGACAACTTATAAGTTCGTCTGTTCTCCTCGTTATTTGAACCCGTAGTCTAATTAACCTAGGTGCCGCCGACCCTGAAGGACTCGATAGTCACGATACTGATCATCAGCAGGGAGGTCCGGGTTGCTTGTCTTCGATCACACCCAACGCACGCGAGGTCCTTCCAACTTGCTATGAAACAGCGTTTAGCAGCTCCAGTTTTTTATGTTTACGATGTTCCCTTGGGGTCTGCTGCAAGTTTATCACCTCTCAGCCTCATATTTTCAAGTATGCGATTGCAACTTGTTGTCTCCAGGCATATCGACATTTTCCCCAGGAACTCTCGGACCTTGGTGCGCCAATACCTCCAAGCCTGCCTGCCGTTGCACCAGTCTGGTGTGGACATCCACTATGAACATCACTCGTCAAAATCAATCCGTCACTCCACCCACGCCCGCTGCCGGTCCGACGTCTCCGACAGCCCCGCAGGAGGATGAAAACAAGACCTTTGAGGTTGCTAATCGTGGTGGTTTTCCTTGAAATTTTTTATCTGAACCTAATAGGACTTCCATTACAAAGATAGAGGTCGACAATCTATACTGACCAGCTCTACGGAGACGAAACGAAGCGTCTCACTGTTATCAAGCGATCTGGCCTCAAATTTCCCATGTGCGTTCAAAAGGATGATACTACATTATCACTCAAGTTTGGTATTGTGGGCGGAACCGACAATCCGTGATTCGAGCTCAACCTTCGAGTTTGGGACGTGCCCGTCATCCAGCTACCAGACGATGTGAAGATTCATCCCAAGGATGGATATCTTATAGCACAGTTCCCTATCCCTCCATACTCGAACGCGGAACTCAAGAATCAGTTCGCGAGGGAGGTTGTTCCAATGACACAAGCTCACCTCCCTGAAGGCCCTCTTTGCTGCACGTCTGCGTTGCAGGACGTCACCTGGCGCCATGCAACCGTAATCTCCATTGTCACGTCTCGAGTAGTACAATGACTCGGAGAGCAATGTGGTAGTTGTAGAAGGAACCTGGGGCTTGTGGTGAAAGAGTTCGAGCTTGGAGTCGCAGAAGTATCTTTTTAGAGCTTAAAAGAACATGACTATGTCGACTCTGGCTTGTCAGAGGAGGCTGAGGAGCTATTCCAGGCCGAAGACCTCATCATGATCAGTTTGAAGACTAAGGTAGTGATCCAAAGACCTTCGATTTCGAGAGAGCTCCTGTTTCAAGCTATCTCCCAATATTGTTCCCTTGCATCCCTTTAGTTTTGATATTCGTCTTATTGTACATACTTGGCTGCCTACATGGCAATAATGAAAACAAGCTTTGATCTCAACAGTTATTTTCTTTTAAGATCCACTGGATTCCCGTCTCAACGACAATGACATTCACTGTAGTGTCTGACCCAGGTATCAGGTGATAACAAGCCTCAACCTTGCCTTAGCTCGCCGCCCTGAAAAAAAAAAACTCCCCCCTATTTTTGTTCGACTAAATTTCCTATTTGGGTTAGCGTCTTCAAGCGTAACAACAACACCGAACATAAATTCAAAATAGAATTTATCCGAGAACTCGTCCGCTCTCATCTCAAAAAGTACCTCGAATCGCTCGACATCTCGGATGGGATGAAGCAATCAACCATGGAAGACATCGCGGCGGCGGCGGTGGGCGCCGTCACGGAGGCCGTGCTGGCGGACCCACGTCTGGTAGCCAAGATGGTTGACATTCGTGCGTCTGCCGCCGGTGCGATGGATGCCGTGGAGGCACATCTCGACCAGGTGAAGGACGAGGTCGTAAGTTCTTCAATGCATAAGCCTTCGGGACCATCAACTAACTCCAGATAGATTGAGGAAGCCTTTGCTGCTGCCAAGAGTCAGGTAGCAAACTATGTCAAAGAAGAGGTCCAGAAGATGGTCCGCGAGGACGTCATGGTCTCATTCTCTGTAAGCATCTCACTATTCCCTATCTCTATTGAAATTTTCTAACAAGGAGTGTAATATCAGGCCAAAGACATTGACGAGTTGCGCGAAGAGATGAAGGACGAGCTAAAGTCCGAGATCCGGAAAGGACTTCGTGCGGAACTGAAGGAAGAACTTCTCGCGGAGCTGCGCGAAGATATTGATCTACCGGACCGACCAGCATCATTCTCTTCCGGCGGCGGCAGCAATGGCAAGAAGGCCGGTCCAAAGCCAAAGCACACCTACTTTTAACCTTCTACTTCCACACCACACACGACTCTTCATTACACCTACACAACCGACCCCTCCTCATCACGCTTGCTCCGCAGCTCCTCTTTCTTACGACTACATCCCATAACTCTCTTTTCTATTACGACATTCAGATCAGCGACAACGAGAGCTTGTGATCTCTCTTTTACTTCTACGACAATTGCGTCATACATCGGAGGCTTTCGTTTTCTCTCTTCTTCCATAGTTGTATCGTACTTCGTAGCAGGGAGTTGGGCGTTCAAAGGTGGCATTGAGAACCCGTGTCCTCTCAGATGGATTGTTTTTCAGCATTGGGGTCTTTGAAGGAGGGATTGAGAGCTCGTATTTTCCTGATTAGTAAAACACCAGAGGATCGTTCAATTCAAATTACTTCTACTGGCGCTTCTACCACGCGTTTCCTCTTTGCTTTCGTGCCTTTCTAGTTGGAATCGTATACGTGAATGTACTGCCTTATTGGAGGACAATCAGCTTTCGACGGCTAGCACCACCAAGTCACGTAATGTACCGCATATTAAAGAACAATCAGCTTTATTGAATAAGCAAAGCATCGCTATCTTAGGGTATCTCTCTAAAACGCCATTTTTGTAAAAGCTCCGCATGATGTACCCAGTGGGCTCGAATATTTGTAAAAAAAAACCCCCCCCAACGCCTTGAATCTAGCCAGCCCCGGTTGAGCTTCAAGAGTCTAAAAGCCAACGCCGCAAAGCAGAAATATCAAATACAACCCTCGTTTTCCTACCAACCCACCACTTCAATGTAGCTCACTTTGCGAGAAAGGACTTGCCAGGACGCATGCACAAGCCGTCAGAGCTGGAGGAAGATGCGGTAAGGGTTCTTTGCAAAGAAAGACTCTCAAGCTCATACTTCAGGCCGCTCTCACCCAAATCAAGTGCTGAGGCAGATGCAATGAGAGGGATCCGAGGCTTGAGCTTAGGTGGAGATGGCGGCATGATCTTCTCTCCATCAGGGTCAGAGTCGTCGCAAGTATCGTAGCCCTCCAACTCGTGTGACGGAACTCTATACTCAGCAAAGTGGCTAAGGACCTCTTGAGGCTTCATGCGATGTATCATCTCTATCGCGGCTGCCTTGTCCTGCATTCCAATGACGTTCATCATTCCTTCTACCCAAGTCTCAAGGTAACGTCGTTGATCACTGACAGAGCCAGCGTTTTCACCTTCTGTATTAGCGGACTCGACCTTGGGCTTTGGCTTGTTGCATAGCTCGCAGGTTCGCTCGGCCTCAGTAGCTTTTTCTCCTGTACGACACTTCCGCCAACCTGGGTAAAGTCCCATAGCTCGCCATCTCGGTTCATCTTCATGATACTCGTAGTCCCAAACTGGCTTTGTTGGATCATGGATAGCGTTAACCCTGAAACCACGTTCCTGCTCCTCACAGAGGACAATCTTGTTGTACAATTGGCGGAAGGTCTCCCACGGCTTCTGATACAGGTGACACGGAAACCCTGAAGTTGCGTTAGCTTAGATTATCCCGGGGAAATTCTGAGTGATTGATTTGTGAAACGTACAGTCTGGAAGAAAGGCACCACAGGTGTCCCGGTCTGGAAGGGTGATAGGTGGTCCTGGGGGGATATGATTCTCGTCGCACTTCTTGCAGTACTCATAGAAGTATTCCGGGGGGTGCGTGCGGTCGATCTTGGGGGGAATCAGCAGATGTGGTTGATCACGGTGAAAGCGGAAGCGGGAGCCTTGGAGACTGGTCTTAGCGTAGTCGTCGATGGATCTGATGAAGTCAGCGCGTTGCTCTTCTGCTGAGTAGAAGTCAACGGCTCCATGAACGGTTGGTTTCCATGCTGGCCTATTCCAGTCGATGGTGGCTGCTATCTTCTCTCCTTCGGAGCTGGGCTCCGGGCTGCTGGCTGTAACCGTGTTGTCCGTATTGGTACGAGCACGGGTAGGAGTAGGAGTGCGGGCGGTAAGGAGGGATTCTCGGCGTTTACGTTGAACCTCTGACAGGGACTCACGGCGTCTGTTCTCCTCTTGGGCCACCTGGAGGACGCGTGAATTAGCTTGTTGTAAGGGGAATTTGAGTCCGTCAAGGTGTCTAGCACTGGGAAACGTGTAGATTACCCTGGATTTGTCGTAGGCGTACTTCGGGTCGTGACCGTCAGAGGTGAGCCAGTAGGCCTTGTTGGAAGGGGGAGGATAAGTTGGACGCAATAGATTTTTGGTGTCAGCAATCTCCTCCTTGGGTTGTTCCGTGAGCCCGTCGTTGAAACCTTTGATGACTTTCGTAGGCTCAGGCATGCGCTCCTTCGTGGGTTGCCCAAACACTCCGTCATTGACTGACTCCGGCATGTGCTCAACGAAAGGTGGGAACATCTCGGTCTTGGAGGGTTCTTCGACGAGGAGAGATCCGGGGACTTCGTTGGGGGAAGGCATGTCTCGAGGCTCCGAAGAGTACTCCGAGTCATCGTCAGGCAAGAGGAAGATCGAGGTTGGCGCCATTGTGGACAAATCAGCAAGGTTGGGAACACGTGGTGATATCAGACGATTGTTCGTGTTGGTAGTGGAAGAATCATGGTGTTGTGGAGAGGTTCACATTCGGAAAGTGCGACTCATATCTGTGAATAATTTCAGATAGTCGCACGATGACATCGCCAACAAAACATTGCTTAGTCGTCGGATGCCTAAGGATGGGACGAGTCAAGTTAACAATGTCCTAAGACGATTACAAACATTTCGGCTCAGTGGCGATATCAATATCGTCGAATACCATATGGACTAGTGAGGCGGGACGTAAACAGTGTCAGTACTTACAGATGAACATGCCTTCTCCGCTCAATTGTTCCATTGCACCAGAACATGCTTGGACATTGAGTGGGGATCCTCAACAGTATCTGTTATGGAGCTCTGACAACAATGAAAACAGAAGCCCCTGTATGACCAGCTAAGGAGGGAACAATGAGCCTGAGGCGTAAGAGAAGGTCCAAGTAATCCGTTGCACAATACCTCAATTCCAATGTATGAACTGCTGATAAATTTACGGCGTGTGTGCTGCTGTTCCTGGATTTAATGAGGAATTTCGACCACGAAGTGGAGCAATTTGTTCTCTTTGCTCGTCAAATACTCGAGAAAATTGAAGCAGCCGCATGCGAAACATCTAGCATAGAGTAGAACACTAAGAATCAAGCTTGAGAAATATTGCAAATTTCTCAGAACGTTCCTGCAATTTCCATCGTCAAGATCAATGAATCTTTGGTAGAATGGGCTGTCAAATGTACCAGGAACATAAAACAATGACGGCAGCATCTGCACCACTACGCAGCCAGAAGCCGGAACAAAGCCATAGCAGCTGAATAATCCAGCAGAGTGTAGGACTTTGACATCAGACCTTGGAGGATGTCCCAAGCCTTTTGAATATAACTGACCGAGAAGCCAGATCTCTTGTTTTAGCATGCTTGTTGATCTATGCCATTCTTAAGACGCAGCTCAATAGCCTCGAGCAATGCAAAACTACAGGGATGAGCATGCAATAAATTGTACAAAGTTGAAAGCGGAGAAGTCAATTCACCATCTCCAGCGCATACGCATGTATCATAAAGTACACTTAAAATATGCAATTCGTTGGGTATCGCTGACTAGACAAAGACATGACATTTATGAAATCCAGTTGGCTCTTCTATCAATCCAAGAGAGGCCCAACGCTAACCTTTTCCCTTTCCTTCAACACCTTTTCTTGCTCTAATTTGAGTCTAGCTCTTCCCTCCCTCTTCTTCTCTGCTTCTATTATTGCAAATCGGCCCTTAGCGCCATGTTTGACCTTTGTGATCATGTCTCCAGCCTTGCCCTTTGTCAAGTCTTCCGCAGACAGCTGGTCGTCTCTTGGTCGGAGCTTGTTGAGAAATGCTAGTTGACCTTCGGTTGCTGGTCTGTTCCTCCATGCTTGTTTCCTGGAGATAAATTGGAAGGGGTATCTCTTTGAGGCAAATGTATCTGCTGCATGAATCGCATCTGGAAAGGTTATTGCTCGCGCAATCTCCCTTGGCCTCATGAAAGGGGCTTTTGAAAGTGCCCGGTTTAGGGAAACTGTCTCTGTGACCAGGTACTCCTCCTTGCCGGATGTTTCGCTGTAAGCCTTTTCCAACTTGATATATGATCCATTGGAGTTGGTAAGAATGTACTTGTCCTCAGAGACACAAACCCAAGCATGCGGAGACAATCGTCTGATGTGCAGCTCTCCAGATGTATCGTCTATTAGATCGAAGACGGAGTCATAATCGGTAAATGTAACAGTTCTGCTAACAGGCTGAGCATTATTTGAGAAGGGTTTCGAGGAATCGTTGGCCTTCTGCTTAAGCAATTCCTCGGCCTCTTTTCGAGCTTGAAGGCTTTTCAAATCATCAACGCTCGAATTCTCCACTACTTCCAATGGATCAAGCCCGAAGAGCGTTGGAGTTGTGACAATTCCCGTCTCGAGACTGGCAACCATATCTATGATATGACAATTCTTCTTCCCAGGATGCAATCTCATACCTCGGCCAATCATCTGCACTAGTAGATTCCGTGACTTGGTAGGTCTGGCCAGTAAGATGCAATCAATATTTGGAATATCTGTCCCTTCCGTGAAAACCCCACAGTTGATAAGGACTGGGAATTTCCCTGCCTTGAAATCGTCAAGTCGCTCACTCCTTTCGGATTTGGGCGTATCTCCTGTAATGAACCGAGCATCTATTCCATGCTTGCGGAATGTATTGGTCAATCCTCCCACATGAGCAAGGTCAACACAAAAGACTAACGTTGACTTTCTTCCTTGAGCCTTCGTGAACCAACTCCGAACCGTGATCTCGTTGATCTCTTCGGTGTTGACTACCTCGGAAAGCTCACTAGGTTGAAAGTCTCCGTTGGCTCCTCTCCTGACCCTCGATATGTCTGCCTTGGACTGTACCGTAGTAAAGATCACATCCGAGAGCCAGTTCTCCCCAATCATGTCTATGTAATCTTTGTGATATACAATTCGGTCGATAGCAGCCCCGAGCCTTAATCCATCGAACCGTGACATGGTCGCCGAAACTCCAACTAAGGCCGGAGAGTGTGGTTGGGCTTTCGATAACCCGAAATAGTCCAAAGTCCTCATATATCCCGGCGCAACAATATGATGTGCTTCATCGACGAGCACGAGTTTGAATCGGTCTGGATCAAATTTGAACATTCGGTCCCCGGAGACGATGCTCTGAAGGCTTGCCACTGTAATGTCTGCATCTCCACTGGCATGCATTGCCCCCATCTCTATTTCGACTCGCTTTTCCGGATATGCATTGGTACAATGTCGAGCAGCTTGCTCAACAAGCTCTTTTCGGTGTGCCAGAATTAGCGTTTGGTGGGCATCTTGTTTGTGCGGTTGGACTCGATCGATGAGCTGGGTAAAAATGACCTAAAGGAGAGTTAGCAAGTTGATTAGCCGTTAGAACTAAGTTATTCTTACAGTTTTACCACTTCCCGTAGCCAGCGATACACCAAGGCGCTTATGGCCTTGGTCTAGATGAGAAAGAACAGCCTGGATACATTCCTCTTGATACTGCCGCAGGCGAATTTTCAGTGGTGGTCCCTCCGGGCTCACGATTGAGGAGGCCGAAGCATATCGACGCAAAAGCAGAGCTCTTGAGCACAACCTCCATTTCTGAAGGCGTGATATCCATCCTCTTGATGCGGGAGGCATGTCTAGAACCTTGACTTTGTCTCAACGTCAGTGATTCCGGGAAATACATTAAAAAACGGTCTCATGCTTGGCGCGGGCCGACGCGAATCCCTGCAATAATTTTCTAACTCCAGACAAAATCTCAGGCCTCCTCTTCACCAGCTGCCTATACTTCACATTATTCACGAGAAGGCTTTGCACCTCCAAAAACTCCTGTCATTTCCGTCATTCGTCAAGACCCATTCCGAAAGATTTTCATTTCCCCTATCAGAACACGAAACTATGTGGAGAGCCACCCAGGTAGTCATCTTCTACAAGAGCCGCCTGAAGTACTGGCATCTGCAAGAGAATGGACCACGATAATGTTGATGCTCCGAGGGAGCTTTTGATTTACTCTGATGATGAATCTGGATCAGCATACGAGACTGAATCAGAGAATGGCAGCAGTTCATCACATGATGAGCGAGCGATCACTGCCCGTTCTTCCAGAGCCAGCTCTGTCAAAAGCAGAGGCAGAACGGCAAAGAAGAGAGGAAGTGCGAATTCTGAAAATGAAGAATTATCAGATGTCGAGGAGAGGCAAAGTGCTGCCCCAAATCGAGCTGCAAGCGAGGACGATCAAACCTTTCAAGACGCCCATGAATGGGCGGCCAATTTCCAGGCCCCTGAATCGCCCAGTGACGTTAAATATCCTCCAAGAAAGGAAGCTGGAAGTCGGACACGTCGGAGGAAGAGAAAGGCTCATAAGCCAGCAAATGAAATCCGAGCGAAGCGGCTGAAGCCGTACTACAACAATGACTATCGAGAGCTTTTGAACATCGATATCGAAGATACGGCAGCCGGGAGAATTCAAGAGGATAATTACCCGCTTACAGCAGGTCGGTATGGAAGCTCGATCTGGACTCCAGCCGAGAAGGATCTATTTTTCACAGCTCTGGCAAGACTGGGACGAGATAATGTCCGTGGGATAGCAGCCCGAATTGGTAGCAAATCGGAGTTGCAAGTACAGGAGTATATCCAACTCCTTGATCACGGCATCAGAGAGAAGCAGCGAGATAATATGCAATTCCTGGGACTCACAGATATGCCGGCAGCTATTCAGATCAGCAACGAATGCAATGCCGTGCTCGAAAGAGCCGGGGATGCTCTAGCAACCCGTGAAGAACGAGCTGAGGAGAAGATAGAGAAGTCCAAATGGGCAGATTCTTGGCTCCTCACCAGAGATGTCAGCCGCGAGTTAGAGAAGCGTCGAAAAGCAGAGGGTGGCGAAGAAGAGGTGGATGAGGTCTTGCCAGCTGTGAATTTCTTCAATCTCAAGCATTGGCTTCAACTATCCGAGAAAGTCTTCATGAATCCTGCCGCGCCTCACGGAGAAGACAATTGGCAATGTTTGACTGAACCCGGAGAGACCCCTGCTATTCGAGCTACTGCATTTGAGGATTTCCATTCTATTGCTGTCAATATCACGAAACGTCTTGTGTCAGCGACCCTGTACTGCACCATGTCGAAGCAACGAGCAAGGAACTCTAAAAAGATTCAGCATGCGGACGTCAGTCCTGGAGATGTGGAAGCTGCAGTGAACTTCTTGGGCTTGAAGGCCAACAGTAACAAATTCTGGATTGGCACTGCTCGGAGATGTCATTTACAAGTTGTCAATGACGATCTCGAGGCAGATGAAGAGGACGGTGAAGTCGAGGGAGATGAAGATGGAGATGAAGATCAGCTTATGACGTACGAAGAAGTCGAAGCTGTTCTGGCCTCGCTCAAAAGTCCTTCACGATCAAGATCCACCAGCCGCTTACCAACCTCCAGGCCAGCATCTCGCTCCTCGGTTCATTCAGAGCCCGACCCATCCTCAACATCCTCCCTCGAGGCAGAAATCTCTTCCTCTGACTCGTCAGGCCCTGACTATCCCGATTCAGCTGCCGAAGTCTCAGACTCCTCCTTCTCCTCCAGCTCTTCAACACATTTCCGTTTCTCCACCCGTCGTCACGAAGCAAAACTCAAGAAGAATGCAGCTCGCAAAGCGATCGAGAACGCTCAAGATGCCTACACCGAAGCATTCGACATGCAAGCCAGCCAACTAGAGGAAGCACGTCTTTGGGCACTGTTGCAGCAAGACCCGCCGTTTGAGCTGGGGAAGCTGGAGCCTTTGGAGGGGTTGGAGAAGGGGAAGGGGAAACGCAAGCATGGAGATGGGAATTGGAGGAAGTGGGTCGGCTTTTGGAGTGAGTGGGAGACGATGGACACTCCTGTGATGGATGAGGAGTTTGAGAGCAATAAGAGAATTCGGAGGAAAGTGAAGAGGGCACGGGTTGAGGATGTATCGCACGATTCTGGATCGAGTGAGGACTCTTCCGAAGATGTGTTCGGTGGGTCGCAGGATGAAGAGGAAGACAGTGAGACTGAAAATATGCAACGTCTCACTGAGACAATCGAAGCAGAAGATGATGTTCAGCAGGAAGACGAAGATGCAGATTCTGGTTCCTCCGTGTACTCATCTCCTCGTGAGTATGGCGACGACGGTCAAATCAGCATAAAAGTAGAATAGATCTTTTACTTCACTTCATAGGCACAGTAATCTCGTTCTAAGTCCACCTGCATTTCTAAGAATACACACAGAAATCCAGGGCAATGCCCTAAAGACTTCGGAAAGAAAGGGTTCCCATACAAAGTGCCTACAAATGCACAAATTTTCGAGGAGTGACCAACCGCACTTTCCCAGATTCAACCCCCAGACGCCGTGATCAATTGAATTACACCCGACTGCCAGCTTTATCCGCATTCCATTCTTAAATATCGTAGCTTTTTATTTGTCCCTCGGCACTCAACGGCTGAACACTTCCTGAAGGCGCAACTTGACCTTGGAAAGTAAGTTTCTCCCCGCCTGAGATACCGTTCTGGACCATCTTTATGCCTTGATCTCCACCTTCAACTGCTGCCATTCTCAAACCGTCCTGCACATCCTTTACCCGCTTCTTAAAGGCGAGTCGGTCAAGGAATAGCTGTTGACGACCCCGCTCAAGTTCTCGGCGCTCCGCTTGCAAGATCTGCTCCATCTCATTGAATTGCTTGAGCTTCAACTCGAGTTTTTCAAGGGTAGCGTTGACTGCGGCGGAAACTAGGCGAGTCATCTCACGTTCCTCATGTGAGGCAAGCGCACCGGCTCGTGCAGCAACGGTTGCAAGTGGGACGGTAGCCAGTGCACTAACAGACTGAGTCGTGGTTGTTGTTGTAGTGGTGGTCATCGTCATATCAATGTCCATCGAATCAACATTTTCTTTCTCTTTGCCCTTTTCCGATGATTGCGGCTTCTCAAGCTGGTTTCGCAGACTCTGTTTCATCGCCTCCACAGTCTGGTTTGCAGCCGCAGCTGTAACACTAGGTTCAGTAAGACCAGCAAGGAATCCGATGACAGACATGACTGGATTATCTGCTTGGCTGAAAGGAAGGTGGCCTTGTTGTGAACCTAACATGCTGATGCCTGTAGATTTGTTGACCGGTTCTGAATCGAGATACTTGTCTTCGATTTCGAATTGCAAGAATTTGACAACACACTCTTCCTTGGTCCTAGTGCCAACGTACTCTGCGACCTCTGTCCAGTCTTCGTCGTATCTCTCCATTGCTTCAAGAAGACGAAGGATCTCTCCATCACTCCAAGGAGAATCACGGTCCGGGATCGAGGAGTATGTAGGATTCTCCAGCTTTGTGTAAAAAGACTGCTGATGGTTTGCGGGCATACGTCCTTCAGCAAAGCAGTTCGGGCACAAATCATACTTCACCTTGCCTGCGGCAGCTCCAGAATCGGCTTGTGAGTTGTGATAATGGACACGGGTACAATCGATGCCGCAAGAGAAGCAATTGACCTTCGAGATGGATGGCTTGACAATGTCTTCAAGCAGCTTCGTGGTTGATTCGGAGGCGTCATTTGTTGTAGCAGCCTCTCCATTAGTTTGCTTCTCAGGCGACTTAGCAGTAATCTTGCTCTCCTTTGCAGATGCCTCGTAGATGTTCCGTCCAACCTCCAGATTCAAATTGGCCTTGGGAGCGCTACCCGCTGTAGCTTTAGCATCAGTATCTGCATTCTTCTTTCCTTCAATCACCACTGGGTCTGCTGCTGGCTGCCACGGTTGAAGGCCTCGAGGAGTGTCACAAATAACTTTGAAATGTCCGGTGAAGGGAGGGCCAACACTCGAGGGTCGCGCATCAGCATCAACCTGCAAAGTTGTTAGCGAAATCGTTCCAGCACATATTAATCAACATACTTGGTAGTTAATCAGGCCCCATTGCTCCAGGAAAGCATGTACACGCATGATCGCACAAACATCTCCAGCCAGGTTTCTCCTACAAGCGGTGACCGTCAAGTATTCAATTGGATTGAGCCGATACGTATTAATCATAAAATCTCTGTAATCCTTATAGACGGCCGGAGTTTTGCTTCGGTTTCGGTTGTTGAAGAATTCAGGTAGTGCTTTGCGCTCGATACTGTTGATTTTGTTCATGTCAAACCAGGTACTATAACTCGGGAGGATGATCGAGTGCGATTGGGAAATTAGGTGTTCTCGTGCTGATGATTCGATGGATGTCTTCGCAACCTGACCCTCAGCCGTGCCATTCTCTCCTGCTTCTTCACCCTGAGCACCCTCTTGTGTGGCCTTAACATCATCTTGCGCATCTCTCATTTCTTCATCTTTGCCATCACCTTCGCGTCGAGGCGCATCTGGTGCGTCAAGGGGATTATCAGAGACCACAGCTGGGGTGTTTGTGGAGGGATCATTTTTGATCGCAGGTTCCGAGCCGTTGTCTGCATTGCCTTCAGCCATAGCAACATCGGAAGCTGGGATTAGTTAGTGGTATGGAGGATGTGCAGAACTTAAAATTCACTCACCCTCACCACTTCCCTGAGCAGATGTGCCCTCCTGAGTCAAAGGAGAGCCGTCGTCCCCTTGCAGGGGCGGCTGCGCAAGAATGGAATTACTACCCGGAGTAGCGCCTGCGGCATCAGAGCCAAAGTTCAACGAATCGTCGTCCATGTCTTAGAATGCTGTCTTGCTTGAGGAATCCAACTTGTCGCAAAGAATCCTAGATCCACAGAATCCGTCCGTCTGGCGCTGTTGCCCTCGAGATCTCAGAAGGGGCCGAAAGTTATCGCATCCGTCGTGAAATTATCAAGAAATCGCTATGCGATTGTTCTCCAATCACTGTCGGTGGCAATGTTGATGAATTCGTCGCGTTTGGCGGGTTTTGGATTTCTTTCTTGAGTTTGTTAATCGCGACTGCTCGACGCGAAGACGAAGCTGAACAATAAAGTTAAAGCCTTACTGTATGCCTAAGGCTGGAATAGATGGCTGATCCCTGTCCGCCGCATCAACCCGCTTTGCCTCGGATAAAACACATACAAGAACCCCAAGACTTCTTGATTGATGTTTGCTCCCTTCTGCATTTTGTCCCACCTTTCAAGATGATTTCAAGGGCCGGCCTATCCGTCGTACGCCAGGCGCGAACTCAATTGAGACCGAGGACTGGTCCCTCACCTGTTGCTTCCCTTTCGTCACTTGCACGATTATTATCTTCTCTTGCGGTACTGGAGCAAAGGGATGGCAAGCTCAACCATGGCTCACTCGGTGCAGTGACTGCGGCTCAAAAACTTGGGGGTTCGATCACAGCTTTTGTGGCAGGCGGGAATATCAAGGCGGTAGCAGAAGAGGCTGCGAAAGTTAATGGAATTGAGAAGATAATAGCAGTGGATAATGCTGCTTATGATAAGGCAGGTTCTGATCCTCAGATCTCCTTCTCTCTTCTAACAGATGACTTCAGGGACTTCCAGAGAACTACGCTCCGTTACTTGTCGAGAACATAAGGAAGGGCGGATACACACATATCATTGCCGGCCACACAGCCTTTGGAAAGAGCTTGATGCCCCGCCTTGCGGCATTACTGGATGTTCAGCAAATATCAGACATTACAGCTATCGAGGATGAGAAGACATTTGTGCGCCCAATTTATGCAGGGAACGCAATCGCAACGGTCGAGTCATCAGACAACATCAAGATTATTACAATAAGAGGAACTGCTTTTCCGGCAGCCGAGGCAGAGGGAGGATCAGCGTCTATTGAAGATGGTGTGGATCCTAAGGCGGAGTGCAATACCGAATGGGTGTCAGAAAATCTCGCAAAGTCAGATAGACCTGACTTGGCAACAGCGGGCAAGGTCGTCTCTGGGGGCCGTGGTCTAAAATCCAAGGAGGAATTTGACCGAATAATGTTGCCACTAGCAGATGCTTTGGGAGCAGCAGTTGGAGCTTCGAGAGCTGCCGTGGACAGCGGATACGCCGACAACAGTCTGCAAGTTGGTCAGACAGGAAAAGTTGTGGCCCCGCAGTTATATTTGTGTGCGGGCATCTCGGGAGCCATTCAACATTTGGCAGGAATGAAGGACAGCAAGGTCATTGCAGCGATCAACAAGGACGCTGATGCACCAATATTCCAAGTCGCAGACGTTGGACTTGTGGGAGATTTGTTTGATAAAGTACCGGAGCTCACTGAGAAGCTCAATAAACAGTAATGTACATATATTATGACACTAGATTCCTTAGATCAGTCGAGGACGGCCAGCATATCTTCCACCTTGGTAAACTTTTCTCGCTCTTTGCCCTTCCTTTGCCCTGCGGCCTTCTCTACGGCATCTATTCTCTTCCAATCCTCCCAGCTCACTCTTCTACAGCCTCTCCTTTCTGCCTCTTCCTTAACCCCTTCCCAGCCTTGGCCACTCCCCTTTCCCTCGTTGAGAAATGGGAGATGACCATACCAATCCATCGTGATCGATTCTGCAGTAGAAAAAGCGTCCTCCATAGTGCTGGCAATAACACCAGTCGGTCCTCTCTTCACCCACCCAGCACAATACATTCCAGGTATTGGTTTTGCTGTGCTGGACTCTGACCAGCCCTCGTTATCATTAATAACTCGGCCTAGATGATCATTTGGTATAATTCCGAGTCGATCCTCAAACGGAATCCCCAGTTCTGAAAATCCAGGAAGCCCTTCTGACTTGTAACCTATTGAGCGGAAAGCCAATGATGCAGGAATATCAATTGCTTCACCTGTACCTTCTGCTTTTGCCTTCAAATCAAATGGATTTGGGACGAGTCTCGTCTGTTCGAATGTGAGGCTACCTATCTGGTTTGGAGATGTCGCACTTGAATTGAACGCAGTTGGTGAGAGACAGAAGTCTAGCGACCAAGATTTCGGTGCTGTTGACGCGGATGCACCTGAACCCTTTTTGAGAACTTCCATAATCCGGCGAGTAGGCCGTGGTAAACTTTTAATGTCTTCAGGTATTAGAGATTCATCCACTGGATGGAACGCCACGGGCGGTAATTTCATGAGTTCTCGGACTTCTTTAATGGTAAAAGCAGCCTGCATGCTATCATTAGTTCGGAGTTGAATATAAAGTAAGAGAAACAAACCTGAAGGGGGCCTCTCCTTCCTACGACCCTCACTCTTTTGACCTTGCTCTTCTGCAAGGTCTCTATTGCATTTCCAGTGATATCCGTAGACCGAAGAATATTGGGGTCTTGCAGCAGTATCCTCGCCACATCCAAAGCAACATTTCCTTGGCCAATGACTACTGCCTCTTCCCCTTGTGTGAGGTCTGGTGCCAGATCCGAATATTCTGGGAGGCCATTATACCATCCTACAAAAGCTCGAGCAGAGTATATGCCTTTCAAAGTATCCTCACCCGGTATGCCCAATGTTCGATCGCGGGATGCTCCATAAGCAAATAATACCGCATCGTAATGTGGTAAAAGAGTTCGCAGAGGCAATGCTGCATCGTGGTCGCCAATTGAAATGTTTCCAATAAAGTTAAATCTTGGAGAGTCCGCAACTTCTTCGAATTTGTCCTGGCAGTTCTGGGCTGCGTTAGCCTCCAAGATCGATTTCCGGGGAACGCGGAAACCTGCCTTCACCTCAGGATGATCCGGAGCCACACCAAACCTCACCAACCCAAATGGCACTGGCAGATGCTCATACATATCCACCACCGAGTTCTCAATTTTGGACATTACTTTGTAGGCAGTGTAAAAGCCTGCAGGTCCAGAGCCGATGACGGCCATTCGGAAAGGTCGCCCATCGTGCGCTCGAATCTTCTCTGTATATGCCCTTCGGTGTCTAAAAGCATTTGTCCGAGGGAGTCCTCGACTTCTCCGTATCAAAGCAGCCGTACATTGCATGCAAATCCAAGGTCTCGCAATTCCGTTCATTTTCTTGTTCTTGCAACGTCATTTCAACTTTTCGGATATTCTTTATCGCGAATTGATAAAGCCTGTTGCCATGGCAATGAAGCTCGTCCCGCTTGTTGACCTTAGGCGTTCCCTGCACTTTCGCACGCTTCCCTGTCAATAGCTGCTGACCACTGCACATTCCTATTCGCATTGCTGAGCTCTCTGCCCATCATCCGTCATTACTTTTCTTTCTGAAGATGGGCGTTCAGCCTCCATATCTCTATGATCCTGTCAGGACAGAGGGATCAAGAAGTCCCTACAAGGAATTCGATCCCAAAGCTGTCACTCGCGCAAGCCAAACACCCAAACCCCGCCGCCAAAAGCCGGACGGACCTTTGATTTCTTTCAACCAACATCCTGAGTACGTATTCAATTTACAATTTCAAAGAAATTCTAACATTGGTGTTCAGTTCCTACTTAATTGTGCCATATGGAAATACGAATGTAGCGGCCATGAGCCCCGCCGTGAAGAAGTGGGTGAAATGGATGCGGATCGTCCAATTGGTTCTGAGATGTTTTGAACTGCTGTGTGCTGGTGGATTGCTGGCTATGTTGATCCCCGTTAAAGGGATGGATGTATCCACAGGCTGGATTATGCGGATTGTGGTGAGTTACTCGAAGTGCTATACCCAAGATGTTCATACTGATAACCAATAGCCTGGCGTGGCAATTCTACACTCAACCTACGGAATATATCATCTGGGAAGGAAGGCAACAGGGAGGCCCCCAAGATCTTCTGCGTCATACATGATGTTCGCCTCGTTCTTCGATGCTTCCATCCCACCATTTTACGCCTTTAGCGCTCTGGTGGCCAAGACGAGAAGTGGAAGTTGGACATCCATGCTTTCGACAGGAGACATCACCATCTTCGACAAGACAATCTTTCTACTCTCAACGGTCGGTGCTGGGTTGCATTTTGTTTCTCTAATAGTCTCCATCTACCTCGCCGTTACTTTCCACAAGATTGCAAATATGCCGCCAGACATGAATCCATTGGAGGACAATCTCACTTCTCGCCACAAGCGGAACAAGTCTTCTATATCCACGGCCACAACCATGCTATCCGAGAAAGAGAAAAGGCTCTCCGCACCTTTGGAAAGCAAACGTAGTTCAGGAGCAGTGTACGAAGACCTGTCCCGCCCGCCCACTATTCCGTTCTTCCACACAAGGACTCAGTCAACCACCTCCTTTTCAACCTACAAATCTACACCTCCGCCATCCAGAGATGCAAGACTTGATTTGCCAAGCAGACAATACCAGATTCCCCCTTCAAACTCACCACGTTCATCCGTGGCTTCAGCTTCAGATTTAAAACGCAACTCAGGCAACTCCTTTTCGCCAATGAAACGATCCAACCCCTCTTACACCGTGGTCCCCCTCATCGATTACGAAGCAAATATCGACATCAAGGATGGCCCTATTCGACCAACTACTCGTAATTCCCAAAAGTCCGCAGCCTGGTTCGCCAATGACTCTGTGTCTACACTCGGGTCTCCACAAGGTCGCAGCAAAACACCCTCGCCTCGGAAAACACCAGGCGGATATGCACCCCTTCACCAACGTCATAAGTCCACTGATGAGTTCTCCTCTTACGGTTTACCAAATCCATTGGAAGCAAATCCTCCCACACCCCGCCGCAGCCTATTGCCTACCCCTCCCTCTCCCGTCTCCCCTCTGTCCGAGATTAGCGCAAATATGAACAACAACAACAATAACACGCCGGCCAGAGACCGGAAAAACTACAAGAATCAGACATACCAAACTTACAAAGGCGCCACCGAAGATCGTGACATCGCAGATATGTCCTACGAGCCCGAACCCACTCAGCAATTCAAGGCCAAATACTACGGCGACTTGAAGCCGGGTACTCCACCGATCATGATTAGCGCCAAGAAAAGCAGACAGGTCTCATCTGGTAACGACTTTGGGGATATGAGTAGTGGGTTCAGAGGACGAGATGTCAGTGGCAAGATTGCAGAGGAAGGACGAGGTGGCGGCGATAGGAAGAGTTGGGGAACGAGGTTCAGGAAGACTAGTGGGCTTTGAGAGTCGGGTGTGAGGATCTGTTGTGAAAATCCTTAATTTATGTCTGGGGTGTTTTGATTTTAGATTTGTTTGTTTATTGGCGTATATGGGAAGTAAGGGGTCTAGCTCGGGGTTGGGTATCTTGACGCGGTGGTGGCTTTGTACAAATAATGAACGAACTGGAAATGAGAAATCGATGCCCGTAACGCCCTTTTGCCTTTACTCCTCTATCTCTTCCTCTTCCATAGGTGTTTCCTCATCGTCCAAAAGTGTTGGTGTACCCGGGTCGCCCCTATTCAGTCTAACATACGCCGCCCAATCTGTTACACCGCAATTCTCACTCTCCGGTTCGAGGCCTTCTTTCCAGCCCGCTTCGTCCCAAATACCTAGACCACAAAGATGTCTCATAGTTGGTCGACCGTGGGGGCAGTTCCACGGCTTGTCGAGCTCACCCAGATGTCTGACAACTTTGCCCATTTGGGTGTGGGTCAAAGTCTTGCCGATCATGATACTACTCCTACAAGCTCTCATCGCGAACATCTTTCTGACTTTCGACGGTCGTGGAACAGCTCCAGGAGGATTGTCAGCCAACAGTGCTATCAGTTCCGCGAGATCCGTCAGGGAGAAAGTTGTCTCTCGACTCGTGGGAAGACTAATGACCTGACATCGCCGCCCAACTGGCGCTTCACCAGACTCGTCAACCTTAATAATGAAACCGTTCGTTTCAAGAGCGGGCAGATTCTCCATTACAATCTCTTCCTCAAGAGCTGTCAGATCAAGGGTCTTGGGTTGAACCAATGGTTGAGCTTGTACTATTGTCGTGGCATAGAGCCGCTCAAAATTGTACTTCTCATCTGATGCATGCTGATCGATGATGAACAAATCGTCAGCAGCTACAGGTCCACCGTCAGACTCTGGGGCGCGAGATGCGAGGATGAAACCAAGATTGAACTGGCCAATGATTCTCATCTTGGCAAAATCAGATTTGGAGATTGTCAAAGATAATTTCTCCTCAGCTTGATCCGAATCCAGAGCCTCATCCTCAGGCTTGTCGGAAGCTGATGTTGAGTACGCTGACAACCTGTCCTCAAGTGCTTTGAATTGCTCGCCGATCATTGAAGTACTGGTGGATATGGATTTCACCAGATTCAGCGTCGCATCTTTCTTCTTAGATCCACCCTTAAGCATAATCTTAGCTTTCTGCATATTCTCCTGTGATGGAACAGCAGCGGCTTTCTCTGCGTCATGTATCATCTCTTGGACTTTGGCGTCCTCTCGAGCTTTCTTTTCATTCTCGTCAAGATAATCGCCATCGTCTTCGATTTCAGGAGGAATGAATAACGAGTCTGGGTCTTCTTCTCGCTTTATGACGACTGCACTCGATTGTAAAGCAACTTCATCATCTTCCACTACTTCATTGGGCTCGGCGTCAGCTGAATCATCAGAGGAACTTTCTAGCAATTGTGGAGAAGGAGGTGTTTCATCCACTTCGTCCTCGATTTCCACTTCTTCAGGGTCAGGCTGGGGAGCTGTTCCAGGCGCTGCAAATCGTTGACTGAGAGTTTTCCCAAACGAGGGCAGAGCTGTACCGGGAGCCTGGGAAGGACGCTTGATGCGAGAAGCGCTTGGTGTATCCCCGATCCTCGCCCTTTTGGGACAAGGACTGCCGATAGAACTAGTCACAGTGTGATCTCCGATGGTAATCGTTGCTATTTCAGCAGGTGCTCGATATGATCTTGGGGTACTTGAGAACCTGTCTGCAATGGACGCCGGCGGCTTTGGAGGCGATTGAAGAGCGGGTATTGGGGTCTCAGGCTCGAGAGAACCTGGGCTGTCTTCTGAGACGTCTTCAGGCCTGTCCTGCCCAGAAACCTGCTCGCTGAAACCCAGAACAGGAGCAGTGGGCTTAGGCGAATGCACGAATGCCGTCGACTGGGTTGTGGCAACAGAGCTATCTGGCTCTTCGGAAGCATCCCTCACAAGCTGTCCACTCTCACGCCCTAATTTAGCAATAAGTTTCTGTTTCTCTTTCGACAAGCCTCCAGGTGGTTCATTGATCTTCTCGTTTTTGCCAGCTTCAGCAGGTTGATCGGTGCGGTCTTCTGTCTTCTTACTTAGCCAGTTTGAGATGAGACTAACAGATTCACGATCTTTATTCATAGAATCTCGAGAAACAGCCTTGGACCTGGATTCTACAGAAACGGCACTACGCTTGAAATTGGGGTTTTGAGACTTTGGCTGGCCTTCATCGTCTATGCTTTGCTCCCGTCTCAAAGACCGGGATCCGTCTTCGGATTCTTCTCCTTCGGTGGATTCAGCTGGTGCGATCTGTGGTCGAGGAGTTTTTGATTGGACCGTTTTTTCTTTATTGGCGTTTGGAGTTTTGGGTTGTACGGAGTCCTCACGGTTGATTGTAAGCTGCTTGTATGTTGGTTGCTTCTGAGCAAGTAGCTGCGAAATGGGCACCGTATAATCCTGTGATTCAAAAAGCTCCGTGAGAGCTACTTTCAGGTTCTCGAGCATGCGGTTCTGATCGTGGAGCAGAATAGTCCGCTTGTCTGGACTAACATTAACATCATACATATGAGTGTCCAGCTCAATGTTGGCGAAAATGAATGCTGATTGAGAGGCATTGTAAGCTTTGTAGACTTCGTTGAATGCTTTTAATACTTGTGGAAGACCACAAGGCCTGGCGTTGACGAAGAACATTTGCCTGTCTGGAGTCTGGCGACCTTCACCATAAGCCGGACGTGATATGTGGCCTACAATACGGATTTCCTTCTTCTCTCCATCTTCTTGGGTGCTCCATCTTTGGCTAGGTCCACTGGTAGGTTCCAGCTCCAGGTTCAGGTCGAGAGTTATCAAGGACGTGAGCGTCTTGGCTCCGAAGACATTGACAATATTCTCCCTCGTAGATTGATTACCCTTGGTGGAGAAAAGAGTAGTCTTCTTTCCCTTGCCTGCCTGCTGACTGACGGAAAACTTGATGCCTATTTGGATGCAAGCATATTGACCCAGAACTCCAATAACACGGTTCCATTCCCTCTTGATGTTCCGCTGCAGTTCTTGTCTTCTCACTGGGAGATTATTGAAGAGATTCTCGACTATAACAGTCGTCCCCTTCTGCGCCGCCACCACGCTGGTCCCCTTGAGCTTTCCGGAAACCTCAAACTCGAGCTTCGTGCCCTTTGGTGCATCTGCTGCCAAGCAGGTTATGACCGAGAAGTGGGACAGTGCACATAATGAGGATAGAGCCTCCCCTCGAAAGCCGAATGTCTGCAGCGTTGTAAGGTCGGAGTAGGTCGAGAGCTTGGAGGTATGGTGCTTTAAAGCGAGAGTCTCGTAGTTCTGCGGGGAGATGCCGCCGCCGTTATCCTGCACCTCAATCGAATCCAGTCCCTGATTCTTGAATCGTACATCTACGCAAATCGCGTCAGAATAACCCTATTTTGTTGTTGCTGGGCCATACCAATGCTCGTCGCTCCTGCATCGAGACTGTTCTCCACCAACTCCTTCACGACGGAGCATAAATCAACAATGACTTGCCCAGACTGGATTTGATGGACCTGCAGATGGTTAATGATAGATTCTACTCATTCGACGCGTCCTTATCTTACCGACCGGCCCTCTATGGGCTTGATGGTGGCCATCGCATGGTTGCTTGTCAAGGAGCGCGGTCATGGACGCGACGATTTAAAGTGATTTTCCACTCTTGACTCGTGACTGCGTTTCTACAACATTTTCACCACCAGCAGGAAGCACCAATATCTGCGTAGTAGAGTACAATGATACGATCATTACTCTATTTCTCGGCCTATTCATGATACTGTATTCTTAAGTGGTGTGTCCTTTTTCTTCAGACAACTGTGCCCCGCCTAGAGAGGGGTTGGCAGTCGACCGAGACATCAACCAACCATTGACGCGTTTGGTGTGATTGGGTCAAGTTTCTGATATAATTCTCCCGAGCGTTATCCAATTTCTTATGTCAAGTTTGTAAAGAGCTCTGGGGTGCTTCAAGGGCGATTCAAACAGGATCATCTTGGGTATTCAGATCACTTGTCAAGACAAGCTCCATTCATAGAATCAAGCTCTATCCTTCTGGACTAAGGAGTCGATACAGCTGGTTCTCTATTCTTTATTTCTCTCTCTATCTCTGACCAATGCCATGCGGAGTAAACGAGCCCTTCGATATCTCCCTCCCTTCTCCAATTAGCTTTTCGCATCTCCAAGTTTCAATCCTACAATCATGCCTTTTAACTCAAACACATCTCATTACCTGCTTCTTGCTTTGACATCTCCCCTTAATAATTAATGCAAAGCCATCGCAAACATCCAACGCTCTTCTCATCCTCCCGCTGCTGATCCATCTTCCTCTCCCACTGCTTTCCCTACTCATAATCAGCCTCATCTCCCCACTTCAAACTTAAACCAAAAGCAAAAAGTCTCTCACCTTTCCCTTAAGACCCAATTCCTTGAATCTCTCGAGCAGCTCTCTACTCAACCAACTCGCGACCTCATCCTCAAAACCCAGCAACCTCAACTCTCTCCTCAAGCTTCCGATATGAAGCAATAACCGAAGATGAGCGCCGTTAAACCAGATCTTAGAGAGAGCTGCTTCGGTAGGAGACATCATAGCTAGGGAGCGGATGGATTGGAAAGATGCCAGGGTTGAGAGTCCTCCTTTTGATTTGCGGATGGAGAAAGTGGATGTGTCCTTGGAGATGCCGTGACCTTGACTTTGACCTGGGGTTGGTTTGTAGTTGGCGAGCAAGGCGCGGATATAGCTCTTTACTGCACCCTTTGAGGCTGCGTATGAGGGGAATGGCTTGGTCATCTTGGAGGTGGAGGGGATTGTTGTCTGTGGTGGTGTTGGGTCTGCCAGGAAGGTCTGACGTTCTGGGTAGCGTTCTGAAGCCATCTTGTTTGTCGACTATGTGTATTCTTTCTCTCCCACCAACAACAAAGAGGTTATGTTTGAAGGAAGTTGTCTTGAGGGTGACAACAGACGTGTTTTGGAGAAGGAGGACCCGCTTGGTTCGAAATTTCATCGTTTTGTTTTTGTTGTCGCTCGCTCTTAGAAACGATTACATCGTTTGTTTGGAAACTACTGGGTAGTGAATTCGCATTCCACTTCGGAATCCACCACATTTACCCACTCTATTTAATTCTTCGCATCCAAGATAAATTTTAGACAATATAGGAATATGAATCATAGAAGCAGCAAGATGCACAAGTATGTCTTGCATTGCGTTAGTTCCTACGTTCGGTGGTCCAAGACAAATTCGACCGGGGTTTTCTCCCCCTTTTGGCTCGCGTAGCAATGCTATAGGGCACATATAGTTTCAGACCCCGACACCATTGGCGGATCCAGATATGCGGCTAAATGTATTTTAAGGTTCTGTGAGTGATCGACGTATGACAGGTTTGGCGTTACGGGCTTATTTTGTTAGGTGAGGAGGGCTTGGGCATTTGGCTTGCGACGGTTGCATAACCTGTGTGGGGAAACGGTGTGCATACCTTATGAACTTTTAGAGATTTTGAAACAGGAGCATTGACACATTGAAAAGTATATAGACAGGAGGCTTCTTCCGAAGGTTTGTTCATTCAGAGCTCAGGAAGCTGCTCCGACCGCGGTCGGAAGTCATCATCTTGTCGCCCTTTCTGTCCATTTCAAACCAGACACTCAGATGCTTAAATACCTCTGCCACCATCAACCTCCAAACAAGTACCAGTAATGAACTTCGCTTCATCACTGGCTAGAAACAGGCAATAGTTCGCTACATCAACTGGATCTGTCAGACGTCCGAGTGGAACGTTGAAGAGGAATTTCTTGAAGTTCTCTTCGGTAGGAGGAACGCCGACGAAAGTTTCGAATCTACACACTTGTTACTACTGGAGCCTAAAAGTTTTGGTGAACTGGAACTTACAAGCCAGTACCACTCAGAAGAGGGCAGACGGAGTTCACACGGATTTGCTTCTCGCCGTATTCTGCCGCCAGACCTTTTGTTGCCTGTCTTTGGTCAGGCCTCGTTGTTTCGAGAGAATTTGGAAGGGGAAACGTACGTTCGCAACAGCAGCCTTGCTGGCATTGTACCAAACGAGACCTGGTCTCGGTCTGGTTGCTCCAATTGACGCGATGTTTATGATTGAGCCACCTTCTCTTTGATTGATGAGATTCGGAATGAAATGACGGGAAGAGTGGAAGATGGACTTGACATTTACAGCGAAGACTCTATCAAACTCATCTTCAGTCACTTCTGCTGTTGGCTAAACCATTGTTAATTTTCCCTCTAATTTTACCTTTCTCAAATTCTGGATGTTGGAGAGAAGCTGGATTGGTCTGATTTACCTTGTTCTTGTAGCTGGTACCAGCATTGTTGACTAGTATATCCACTCGTCCCCATTTTGAGAGAGTATTCTCCATCAGTTGCTCCCAGTCCTCTTCCTTGGCTACATTGGTCTTAATAAAATGCATGGAGTGTGGATGAGTTGTATTTGCAACTCGTCCTCCACCGACGGGGCTTTAAAATATTAGTAACTGTCTGCAACATGTAATTTCCCCATATCCTGTAAGAGTGGGGGATGGAGGAATTAAGTCGCGAATATTAAAATGGCCTCGCCTTGCTGAGTATAAAAAAGAGGAAGCAGAAAGAATATCTCAACATACTCCATATCTGCAACGATGACTTTGGCTCCTTCTTCTGCGAACCGCTTGCATATTGCTTCTCCGAAGCCAGAGCCACCTCCGGTGACAATGGCTACCTTGCCTTGAAGGCGGGTTCCAAGAACTTTGGGTTCACTGGCCATCTTATATGTGTTGCAAGATTTGGAATCTGGTCTATCGATTGTGATTCTTAAGTGGGATATAAGGAAGCGGAAGGAACAAACAAGGTGTTTAAAGTTGAAGGGCAGACAGGATCAGGTGATTGGGTGTCAGTGTCGGATGACCGGATGGGGTGAGTTTGTGACAATTAGATTCCAGCTTTGAATATCCAGATATTGGGCGAAAAAGAGAAAGATTTGGGCATTGATCTTAAGGAGGTTCTTTCCTCGGAAATAAAAAGGGGATCCAGCCAAGAGAGAGGGGTTCCCCGCGGACGAGGGGTAGCACGTGACACTGCGGGGTCTGGAGTACCTACCTACCTTTAGGGTACGTAAATCCTTGTATCCGAGTCTATCAGCTTCTTCTGAGATAGCTTCTTTGGCATGTCCTGTAAGGAGAGTTATCCTTTGCTATTTGTGAAAAACAGAGGGCAAGACCTCCTCAAGCTCATCTGTATCTTCCAGCTGTTCTGAAGAACTTATCTAATAGGCACTTCCCCAGATCTCCACGCTCCACATCTTCCAATCCCTCGGAGCAAAATCATGCCTTGGCCAATGGGATCCAGTTCTTGTGATTGAAATTCGAGTCTGGAAGCTAAGGATTCCACGTGATCGAATTTTCGAAGATTGATGAGATAGGATCTATTGATTTCTTAGGTGATACCGTGGATCCGTAATGCCAAGAGCTTTTGCATGTACGTACGCATACGCCGTCCACGAAGCATTGCGCCACAAGCGTATCTCAAGCTTTGTCTGACGCGTCTTCGTGGCTTTCGTGGGTTTGCGTTCTGAGTGTATTGTCGCAATCCACCGCAGAATTCATCTGAAAGATTCGGCAGTTATGAAGTATGCTTAGTTCCAAGTATCTGGTGCGAAAGTTCCAGGTTGGCTTTGCTCTAGTTGAGAGGTGTATGAGATTATCCTGCATGAAGGCTAGCAAGCACATCATTCCATGTATATTTCACGTACACATGATCTTTGATGAGCTCTATCAAATCCATGCTGCATTTTGAGCCTGCGGGGCAACGGTTTCCAGCTTGCCAAGTCATAAGTGGGGGTGTCTCGGGAGAGCCATGTGGAGCGTGCAGTACACTGGTACAGCAATGGGTAGAACTTCCATAAATTCTAGAGGTGTTAGACCAAAACTTACAAATAACTTGTAAACCGTGGACTGCGAATTGTGAGCAGTGAGCAGTGTGCAGTGTAACGTCATGCTACAGTAGGAGAAGTCATGCAGGCCGAGCGCCACATCTCGGCAGACATGGCGAATTGGCGATGAGACAGACAAGGGGGGCATGCGTATTTTGAAAAGCCCATATCTTCTCCAGTCCTCGACTGCCAAACCTCACCACTCTTCACGACGGATAAATGTCAATGTGGTGGCCTGACCCACGAATCAACGGTTAGCACGGCAATGATTCAAGCAGAAAGTTGGGGCAAAGGATGCGCTGCTGCAGCTAGATGGGGCAGCTTGTGAAGACAAAGTTGGAACTTGGCAGCACATCGCGTTCTTGACGCCAGTGCGATAGTGATGCCCGGCTTCGGCATGCTCGAGGTAGAACAAATTCAGAACTTGACCTCTAACCTAGAGCTCTGGATGAGACTCTGCAGCAGTGCAGAAACTATGCACGTGTGGCCCTGCATGAGGAGGTTTCCGGTAAACAAACCTCTCTCTTATCATCCGCCTCTTTGTCCTACGGTCCTTCGTATCTTTCCAATCATCCAAGTATGGTCGCGTAGATGAAGCAATTTTATATCCCCAGCCTCCCGCGCCAAGCAAGCCATTGACATCCCTGAACCTTTACCAAACGTCCAAGACTCCAACCTGCTGACCACAAGCTTTCTGGGGTGGATTTTTAGATCAACAGAGCCACGGAGAGTGGTTGCAGATACGGAGGTCCCGGCAATACTGTAAGTCTTTGCAACCGGCAGGGGTGAGCGCCAAGCCTTAGGACGCCACATAGGTCTGGCACAGCAACGACGCTTAGGGGTTCGAAAGCCTGAAGGAGCACCTGCTTTAGCGATGTTTATAGGGCCTGTGCGCTATATTTGAGCCCTGAGAGGCGGGTAAGGCCCTGTAGCTACAGCGACCCTTTGTTGCCGTGTAACACCCCTGCTACTTACGCGAGAAGTGGCGTTAACCCTGGTAGTTGCAAGACTTATGGCCGGGGCCTCCGTACTGAAAGCTACTTCGCCGTGCCATCTCTTTGGCCATCAAGTCCACAGCAGATGTCGAACAGACGAAAATGAAGCATCTGGGTTCGGCTTAAGAGACGATAAGGCCATTAGCAGGCCTGGCTAGTTCCATAAGTAGTTCACAACTTGATGTTGATTCGATCAATTCAAAACGTCTCCCACATGCTTCTCGGTGGCTCAGATTCTGTGGTCAGCAATGGCTCGGTCACTACCGGAGGTACGCCGCACCAGGCGAGAGGCGTTGAAAGCTGCCCCTAGCATCACACTACGGGACACTTCCCTGCCCTTGCAGCACCACCAGCTTTTGGACCTTCGAAATTTGAAAATCCCCAGTTGTACTCTGTCCAGTGAACAAGAGCCGCCGGGCAAATTCATAGCAGTAATTCAGGGCCTCAGGAGTCAGGTCGAATCCGGGACACAAGCTCAGTAACTACACACACCAGCCTGTGATCCCGCCTTGAATCTGGTCTTGTAGACTGTAGATTTCCATACCTGGACCTGGGTGCCATTGACCGAGTGACATGCTCCGCGATGCAGGGGAGAAGCCTGCATCGCACTACAGAGGCTCCGAGCCTCTTGCTATGATCTCGTTGCCGTGAGAAACTTCCTTGTTCTCTTCCTCCTCTCTCCTACTCACATCACAAACCGCCCCACGGTCGCTACTTGTGTGCTGCATTCGTGCTGAGAGATCCGTATCGAGGTATGTTTTCTTTGCCCCTCGATTTGTCGGCATGCCGCTGTACCTGCGGGCTTGAAACATTGCACTGACAGTCGTTTGCCAAGAATCCATACAGTATGGCTGCGTAATCAGTGACCGAACTCGCCGCCGCCATTCGATTTTGCTGTTCGTTGCAGCCTGCTGAAGCTGGAGGGAAGAGAGTTTCGTGTTCCACGGGAGGCTCTAAACACCTTGGTGCCATCGGCCCGCAGCGGACGTCAGCCTATGAGTGTGTTGGTGTTGGGCGGCCTATCAATTCTTCGGCTAAAAGTGGAAGCTTTCCATTCGCGTCTTTGTTCCTATCTGCGACTTCTCGTCCTCTTCAATAATACCTCCCTATCAGCGATTGCATCGTCGCGACGGAGCAGGACAGTCGTGCAAGTCTTTTAGATGCGGAGGCGATCGTCTGGGTCCGCCGCAGAGGAAGAAGGCGTTGATTCAGAGTCGAATGCCGACGTGATCGCTTCCTCTGAAGAAGCAGGGGGCAGCTCGAATTCAAAGGAGGCGCAATCGAATACAGACTCCAGGAATTTGCAGACGACCGCTCGACTGTCGAAGAATCAACCATCCTCGCACGAGCTTGACCGACGGAAAAGCATTGACAAGAGGACCTCGACTGCCAGAAGCCGACGTCCAAGCAACACCAACTGGAAATTGACAGGATCGCGAAATGGCCTCTTAGAGAAGAATCGCCCTGCAGACCTGGACATCATCAGTGTGCCCCCGAAAGAGGCCATTGAAATAGATAAGATGCCCGATTCCCGACAAAATGCCCGCCGACCGCGGCTGCGGAGTCCGTGGTCCTGTTCCCCCCTTACGCTCGTTACAACGCTGTTGGGCATGCTCTCCCTAGCATCAATATTACACTCGTTTGTCAGTCGACAGTTGGATACAAAAGGATGCCGCATGTCATATATGAGACCTTCATTTGCGAAGCTCTCTGACTTTGATACGGAGCACACACGGTTCGCAAGCAAATACTCGGTTTATCTCTACCGGGAGGGGATGGTGGACGAGGATACAAAGGTATGGAACCGCAAAGCTTGGAGTGTTAATACTGACCGAAACCTCTAGGTCAAAGGTGTTCCTGTTCTCTTCATCCCTGGGAATGCGGGCAGTTACAAGCAGGTTCGACCTATTGCCGCCGAAGGGGCGACGTATTTTCACGATGTCTTGCGACATGACCAGGCTGCAATTGCTGCTGGAGCTCGAAATCTAGATTTCTTCACCGTGGACTTCAATGAGGATATCACTGCATTTCATGGACAAACATTGCTAGACCAGGCAGAATATTTGAACGAAGCAATTGCGTACATCTTGTCAATGTATCACGATCCTCGAAGGTCTGAACGAGACCCCGACCTTCCAGATCCTACTTCAGTAATAATATTGGGACATTCAATGGGAGGAATAGTGGCCAGGACGATGCTGGTAATGCCGAACTACCAGTCGAACTCAATCAACACAATTATTACCATGTCCGCTCCACATGCACGACCACCAGTGTCTTTTGATGCAGAGATTGTCCGAACGTACAAGCAGATTAATGACTATTGGCGGCAGGCATATTCGCAAAAATGGGCAAATAACAATCCACTGTGGCATGTCACATTGATATCAATAGCAGGAGGAGGACTCGATACTGTGGTACCGTCCGACTACGCAAGCCTGGAGTCTCTTGTTCCTGATACACATGGATTCACAGTCTTCACTTCGTCTGTACCAAACGTTTGGACCAGTATGGACCATCAGGCAATTCTCTGGTGTGACCAATTTCGCAAAGTTGTAGTGCGTTCGTTATACGATGTAATTGATGCCAACAGGCCCGCTCAGACGAAACCGAGAGCAGACCGGATGAGAGCTTTCAAGAAATGGTACTTGACAGGGATGGAGAATATTGCAGAGAAGACCCTTTCCGAGAAGGAGCCAACAACCCTTCTCACTCTGGAAGAGAATTCAAACTCGATCATTGCACAGGGAGAAAGACTCACACTGAGGAAGTTTGGGCAAAATCACAAGCCTCGTGCTCATCTCCTCCCTGTTCCACCGCAAGGAACACCAGGCGGGAAACGTTTTACCCTTTTAACAGACCAAAAACTCGACAAACCGGGCGAATCCGGGAAATTGGAGGTTCTATTTTGCAGTGTTTTCCCTCTCCATCCAGGGCAATCAGCAACATTATTTTCGATGAGCATGGACTTATCCGGGGATAGTCTGGGCTCTACTAGACTGGCCTGCAAGAATGCTGCTTCAGATGTGATATCGCTACCGGCTTCGACAAGGACAACGAAGAAACCATTCTATCTGGACGATGAAGAAGAATTAGTGCCATTTTCTTACCTTCAATACGACCTGGAAGATGTTTTGGACCACCAATTCGTTGCCATTGTTGATAAAGCGGTCGATCCAACTCCTGGATGGGTTATTGCAGAGTTTCGTGATAACGTGCAGTCGCATCGGGTTCGGTCCCTGAGTCTTCGACGTCTACTTGCTTTTGGAATGAAGATTAAGCTCCCGCCGAACAGGCCCATGGTTACGGAAGTGAAGATCCCGTCTTTGCACTCGAGCCTGCTAGCGTACAACCTTGAGATGGGCGGCCAAACTTGTGGGGAGGAGGCGGAACTGTTCACACCTCTACTGCGACAATACATTTCCGATCCATATGAATCGAAGTACTTTGTGAACGTGAAGCAAGCAGGCATCAATCTCCATGGTGTCTCACCCTTCATGCCTCCTCCACTCAAGCACAAGAGCATTCACGATGGATTGAGCCTTCAATTCTGGACCGACCCGACTTGCAATTCCAGTGTAAAGATATCTTTGAAAGTGGATATTCCTGGCAGTCTGGGAAAGCTGTACATGCGATACAGGACTGTCTTCGCTGCATTCCCACTGCTCGTAGTCGCACTGGTCCTGAGGAAGCAGTTCCGTGTGTATGACGAGACAGGAATTTTCATGTCTTTCTCCGAAAGCTTGGACTTGTGTTTACGACAATCTTTGCCTCTTGTTCTTGGTGCTCTGACCTGCTTGTCAGTGTCATTAGCCCAAGCAAGCTCGGCGCCCCCTCACTCCTCATCTACCAGATTTTGGGGTTGGGGTGGCAATGCAACAGAAACGCAGATCGACTTCACGAAGAACGATCTCTTGGTCGGTTCACAAGATCCATTCTTCTGGTTTATGGTTCCGCTCATTGGACTCGTCTGTGTTGGCGCCTGTGTGCTGATAAACTATGCGGCTCTTGCAATTACACACGTGTTTAGTATTCTATACTCATTACTGAGTGTGAAACCTGCGTGGCTTCGAAACGAGGACAAACGGAGAGCTATGTCTCCTGCGTTTGCACCATCGACACCTCGGCGACGTATCCTGACCACCGCAATACTCTTGTTTCTTGTTTCGACCGTCATACCTTATCAATTCGCATACCTGGTTGCATGTCTAGTGCAGATAGCCACTTGCGCACGCGCCCTTCGATTCGCCAGGGAAGCCCGTTCGAACACCAACTTTAACTTCTACAACTACGTCCACTCGATCCTGATTCTCATGTTATGGATTCTCCCCATCAACCTCCCTATTCTCGTCGTCTGGGTTCACAACTTAGCTGTCCATTGGCTTACCCCATTTTCTTCTCACCACAACGTCCTCTCTATAATGCCCTTTATCCTTCTCGTGGAAACTTTGACCAGTGGAAAAATGGTACCTCGAGTGACGTCTCGTCTTCGCCACTTGACCAGTGTCTTCTTCTTCTGCATCGCCATCTACGCTGCTGTTTATGGAGTTACATACGCCTACATGCTCCATTACCTCGTCAATTTCGTGGCAGCTTGGCTTGTGGCAATCCACTCGTCTACGTCCTCCTGGACCTTTTCTGGGTTCAGCACGATGTTCGAAAGCGAGAACACCGACTTACGGAAACGAGGGAAGACACCCTGAACACCTTGTCATTCGATCTCGTTGTATACACCGATACACGATTGAACGAGTCGATGCAGCATTATCTTCTAATTCACCGCTAGACTTCTATTCACGGCCTAATTAATTCAGCACATATACTGGCGTTCATATCCAAATTCAAGGCGCGGTTTCATACTCTCGGGTCATCCAATAGCTTTCTAGAGGTTTTATGTAGGGTATGGGAGCGGAAATGCATTTGCCGCGCGCTGTACATAAGGTTTTGGGCGGCCAAACTCTGATGTCTGCATGCATGCATACTGTGCTTACGCTTGGCATAGCGCTGGTCGTTTGTAGCTTCTACTTCTGCGATTGAGAAGCATCGCATAAATCGTCTCGCCGGGTTTGAGGGCCTGCCGGGGCGACATATTTAATGTCTATACCTCTTGAGGATGGGTGGGAGGGGAAAGAGGTGGGTTCTGATTCGAAACAAGGGGCGGAGTTTTGTATACTTGACGATTGATGGAAGGGAAGAAGGAAGAAAGAAGGAAATACGAGCACGGTTCCAGTTCAACTGCTTTTCCTGGCTGAGCTGGTTGGAGTTCGGGCATATTGCTTTTCTAGATTACGTGCCGTGCGTTGCTGGATATTTGCGAGAGACGGCTGGGAATAACAAAGGGAATGGCGATGGAAGGGGAGCAGATGATGCTCCCTTGTTTGAATATAGAATCGAGAGGTTGCTCATAGGCACGATCAAGAAGAAATCATTTCCATAGCTGTTTGCTTCGGTTTTTGTGAAGCATGTCAGTCAGTGTCCTGGGGATCTCTGGAGAATCAACTTGGGAAATGGGAAAGGGGCATCTTACCATGTCAACCCATCCGGCCGGTAACGCAGATCTGCCCTCTGTCTTTTTCTCACCTACCTCGCACATGTCAGACAAAACGCAGGTCTTCGGGACTTATCTTCTTCGAAATCAATATGGTGCCGTGAAAAAGCAGCAGCATGGTTCAGCCAGTTCATGCACAACTGCTAGGGCAACATTTGTCAAGAATCGGGTCCGGGTACCGTCCCGGATGGCCTCATTGGGAAAGGATCTGACCCTGGCGTAGATCTTTCATGTGGCCCAGAATAATGTGGGGGAAGACAGCAATAGATCTTACTACAGAAAATAAGGTTCGTGCGGTGTGAGGTGTTATTTTGGACGTGCAGGGCGTTGGGCCATTACTGCTTCTAGTCCGGATAACCGCAATTGGTCGTGAGTATGAGACAGTCAGACCTATTTGAGCCTTCGGGGAGTCAGCATTAACAGAAGCGTTCGTTTTGGCGGAAAGACATTCATTTTCCATGCCGCGAATTGAACACCGAGCTAAAAAGGAATGCTGCTCTCAGATTGAGAGGTGCGTTATGTCTCAGTCTGCATTATTAAAAGCTGCAAGGCTGATTGGGCAGACGCGCAAGGCTGCAGCCACACACGGCACGGCCGTTCTATTTTTGGTTTTGTCAGCCTCATCCAACACTATCAGAGGCTTTCTTAAAACCTTTTCGACTCATCTCCACAATCACCATTCCGCAAGACATCGGAATGTCAGGAAATCTGACTCTTTCTCCTACTTGTTCACTGGACATTCGAATATCTACGCCTGCAACATCAGCTACCACACAAGCCTCAAATGCAGCAGGAATTGCCGGTCATCAAGAGTCTGTCTCCTCCCGAAAGGTATATAAGACGCAAGGCAACAAGGACCATGACCAGATGACCCTTGGAGATCGGGTTGTTAAGCCCATCAGTACAAGAGACTCTCACACAACGATGACTCGGCGGACACCACAACTCTCCTTGAATATTCCTCTGGCCGTGTCAACTCCGCGCAACTACGATGCCGGCGATTCTACCACACCGCCTCTTAGTCCAGAATCCGAGTCACCAGGAATCATGCAGCGAAACGAACGCCAGAAGCATCTCAACCTTACTTTAGACAAACTTAACGACAACTCTCGTCCACACCTTACACTAAACATCCCAACCTATCCATCGAGAGGATTACACTTACAAGGTGCCGGCGAGACCACAACACCGCCTCTCAGTCCCCAATACTATCCCGCCACAGCACAGCATCTGATTCCCCACGATGTAGGAGACTGCAAACTCACCCGACGGTCTCTGACTTCCGGCCAAGGACCGCGACGAAAACCAACACTGATTAACCTCCATCCGTACATTCAAGCACTCATCATTCATCACTTGGAGAAGGACGAGTGGTTGGATAAATACTCGCTGAGAGCCACTTGTCGACGGTTTTATTCTCTCATCGGCCCTCCGCGCCCGGAAGGCTTCGATTTATATCAATGGCCTTACTTGAAGGACTCCCTCCTATCCTGCAAAGACTGTCTTCGTCTACGACACACAACTGAATTCGTAGATCTCATGCGCTTGGATACTTTCCGTCCTGGAGGCAGCGCTGCCAGGCACAGGTACTGCATTGATTGCGGATTGAAGGAACAATTTGCGGCAGGCAAGAGGATACCGCCTCGGTTGAAGAAACGGACGAGATTAAAAGTCGATGGTGTCGAGTTCGTGGTTTGCGTTTATTGTGGGGAGTTTGGAAAAGCGCCGAGTAGGGAGGAAACATGGTTCACGGATTGTTGTCGGCTGTGCTTCGTTGATGCAAGTAGGTGTATAGGGTTGTTGGGGCCTGGCGTGGATATTCCACCTTCGACGCCATCTATACTGAAGAGGCAGTACTTGGAATGGTGTTGATGAATGGCTTCACCGCGTGTGTTCAGGGGTCTGAGATAAACGTGCCATATGCATTGGGAACAGGGATTTGGTACGACGTTATGACTAATGAATTACGAGTTTCTTTTATTTTGCCCGTTCTGATTTCTATCTTGATGCAATCATACAATTCAACCACGGGGCGCATTGTTCCAAGCAAGGTCTTGGACCCGCTGCTGTTACAAGACTTCCTCTGAAGTTAATAAAGCTCAGTCGGACGAGAATTTTCTCTCATCCTGAATACTCGCCATCCTTCTGCTCGGGGAGTCCTGCGGCAGGTTTTCCATGCACTTGAAGCCAAAGATCCAGTCTTTTTTTCTGCTCACCGTCGAGCTGCTTTCAACTTCAAGCTGCCCCAGTGTGAGAAGCCTTTTGATAAAGTTTTTCGTAGCGCCATGCTCAAGTTGCGGTGCGAAGTCGAACTTGACGTGATCTCCAGACGCTCGGACGCGTTGGCCAAACTCTTGCGCTTTGGAGAGGGCATGACGGCTAATAGAAGGATTAAGGATTTTAGACGTTGTTCAGGAATTCTCGTCATCGTGGTAGACATGGTTAAACGAGACGTCGATTTGATAGCCAAAGTTGTGCTGCGCCTGGTGCTCAAATTACCACTACCCCAAATATGAACATTTGGAGCAGCCTGACAGATGTTGAGGTTGCTTCGGTTGCGAAGTGGTTCTTCTCGCAGTTTATCTTCAATCTTACTGCGGCGACGCAGCAGCAGATGAGGTCCCCAAGGCGTTTGTAGTGAAGTCCTCTTCCATTGGTATCGCAGAGAACAATCGCATGGTTGCAAGGGAGATCGCCAAACACGTTCGAGATAACAAAGCCAGACACAAATGGTTGAAGGGTGGCGTCGAGTTCATCGATGTATTCCGATCCTCTCCCTCTCCTCCCCTCCTTCTCCCTCTCCCTCTCCGTTTCCGTTTGGGTCGCGAGCCTATAAAAGTATGAAGAAAATATTAACCTGCAGCATCTCTTTATCGATCGAATAATCCAGAGAATAAATGAAGACCAAATGGGTCCTAACACTGCAAGCGCGAGGACTGCAATTGTCATTCCCCTCCCCGAGAGAGTTAATAATGATCAGAAAGACCCATTTTTGTTAGTGGTGGTGGTTATGAAGAGAAAAGTGAAAAGAAAGGGAAACGAGATGGAAAATTGGGCAATCAGACCCTCTAGGTCGAGAGGAAAGAAAAGAAGGAGAGAGTAAGGGAAGTTGTCATAGAGGGAAGGAGTAGGGGGAACAATAGAAGGAAGGAAGGAGGGAAGGTGCTTGCTTACTGCCACTGTGCGATTGGGGCTGGTTGAAGCCGCTCACGCTGGAGAATGGGACAAGACGCTGTAAGTGTGATAAAATTAATACAGAGCTTACAGTGCATGCTGACACGAACACTAAGATTATTGGTGGAGATTATGCCACCGAACAAGACGGATGTAGTGAGTTACTTGACGGCAATGGCTCAGTTCCGCGAGATATGCCCATGTGATCATAGATCACCGAGAAACGCTTCAGCCATACTATCAGGATCTGCTAGTTGGAACTTTGTCTCTCAATAATGCCATTGTGACGTACGACATTGACTTATCCATACACAAGAAAGACCCAAGAAAAGGGTCGAAATATTGACGCAGATTAGACTGTGGGTTTTTACGAATGAATATTCATTCAGACTGCTCCTCTTCTGGACATCACATTGGATCCATGGAATGGCTGTATGCTGGGCTCCACTTCGACATACTAGACACCAAGAGCACAATGATAACAACCGAGAATGTCGCCGTGTCCGAAGTCTATCCTTGGTCCGCCGGCCAAGCCCGCAACACAATGAAGCTCCGCCGTTCTATCATCGACACCGAAGCAGACGGCAAGCTCGACTGGGCTCCAACGGCTCAAGCATTTCACAGTCGTCAACCTGGACGGGAAGAATGCGTACGGTGGTATCGCGGCCACCGCGTCATGCCCTACGCAGGCACCGTCTACCTCACGGTCTTCAACAGCAGTAACTTAGTCAAGGCCGCGAACTGGGCCAAGCACGTCCTGTTTGTCACTCGACAACATGATATTGAACCGCGCTCTTCGCACCCGTATCAATCCCAAGACGTGGCTAACCCGCCTATCAACTTCGATGATTTCTTCAACGGCGAGTCGCTAGTGCAGGAAGATATCGTCGTCTGGTTTAACCTTGGCATGCACCACGTTTCCTCATTCTGGCGATCTGCCCAAATACTGTCTTCACTACGGCACATAGTGGGCTTCAGATCATGCCTTTGAACTATCTAAATGGGAGACCGAGCAGAGAGTCGGTGAAAATGGTGCGTGTACAGTATGGTGGTGGGAACAAGTGTAAGGTTTTTGAGTTTGGTCAGGGGGGCCCGATGTGTAGTGTTGATGTACAGAGTACTGCGCCGGATCTGGAGAGGTATGTAGGGGATGAGGTGGTGAGGAAGTTCCCTCATGATCCGAATAATCCGTATTTTGAGACGGATAGTATTGAGTAGATGTGGGATGAATACATTGCTTTTAGTCTGCTTCGCGGTGTCTCATCTCATCTGTGTGGGTATATCATCCAGATTCTTATATTGGACTTACGTCCTAGTTCAATTATCAACTCAACCACCCGAATCGTTTCGACCAATGTCTCTGGACCTTCACCGAGTCCATTTCGGAAGGAATGAAGGAGAATGATACCCGAGCCGAGAAGCCCAATTTGATACCATGATAGAACGAAAGTGATTCCATACAATGAGAAAGGTTTTATCTTGTTGCAAATATTACTCTTGGCAAAGTACGCTACATGGAGCTAAGGAGAGAGGAAGTCGTTTCTTATTACATGTCGAGGCCTTAAGCCAAGATACGCCATCTAGAATTCCCTATGACTCTCCTTTTCCTATTTTCGTTGCAGGCCGGGGAATCAAGCGAGGCCAGGGCTTAGCTGTTATTCTGAGAACAAGAAAAGGACACTCGAAGCTGGCTTGATAGGAGCAGATTAAGTCGGTGTATCACGAGTAAACTGACTTCGATCATGCCAACTCGTCTAATAGCACCATTGAAAAGTTTGGACAGGCCGTTATATTTTGATCTTAAGTACATTAAAGAGTGTTGTTTATTCCCATCCATCTTCCTCTACTTGCAGGATTCACTCTGTTAGATGGCAGCATAGATTTGACAGAAGCCTTTGTTGTTGAAGATCCCGAAGGAAGGTTGGCCCCTATGCCCATGTACTCGCAGTACTCGCCGGGCTTCTGTACCTGAGGTGGCAGAAATCAGCGAGCGCTGATAGTGGGGGATGCTTAAGAGGTTTCGTTGACGAGCTCTGCGTTGTTGAAACATTCTCAGGTGAACTGAACCGAGAAAGATCACGCGTTCCAACGCGCCGCAAGCGTTGAATCGAGAGAGAGAGGTGTAAAAGCTCCAATTTGGTGCTTTCAATTGATTGGAAACCATAGCAGATCTGGACACCCTAACCTGATGAGCTGGTAGTTGAAAAGTCGCCCTTTTTGCTTTTCTCGCTGTCTAAGTTCTTCTTTAAACCTATTTTGTCTGCATGGAGTTCCGATAAACAGATACTAATGTCCTTGTAGCTCATCCTCTCGATTCTAAAGTACTAGGGGTTGAAGAGAGAGCTTTGATCTGGCGTGAAGATGAACTTAAGCGGCTTTAAAGGCTGAAAGAGTTGTTTTGGAGTTAGGCGGTAGCGATGACAAAACCATTGACTGCGGAAAGTGAGATGGCTGAATCTCCCACGAAAGTTGGACATATGTCTACCAATATACAGATTTTGGACTGGGAATCTTCATGGTGCCCGAACACCCAACCCTGCAACATTTGGTGTCTTTGATGCCTGCCTTATAACTTGAATAACTTCCAAAGCCCATATTTTGTCCATGTTGGCAAGTTTCGCTGTCATAATTCAGATTAGGGTCCAGAATGGTGGGCGTACGCTACATACCACAACAAGCGTACAAGAGGTCTTGTTTTAATTGGAGATTTGCACTGTATTCGTGGACACATGAAAATACCTCCCAATGGCTGGTACTGCCCTATGACAATAAACATCGTAATCCTCATTCCCGACCTTAACAGGAATTTGCTCGGTAGTAATGACATTCTTGGCTGTAAAGAATCTTAGAGTTCGTATTTTTTAGATTTAACTTTTGTTGATCTAGGACCACTCTTAAATTGAACGTGTATTATAGCTTCGACTTTCTAATCGATCGAATCAGCTAGTATAACCTCGAATCTAGAAAGCTGGGTATCTCACTTCCCAATCGTATTCCGAAGACATAGTGATATACCGCCCAAGAGCATCTTCGAGAATGGCCGGTGCCTGTGCCCATGTATACCTCAGGTCTGGAAATGGTGGTCGATTTTTGAGTGCCGTAGGTGCATCCATCAGCAGATTATTACTCTGCCTTCAATGTGTCAGCATCCCCAATTTCCAGAAGTATATGGGCATTATACCAAACACGAGTCGTCATCTCTAGCAAGTTGTTCAGGGTTGGTATTGTATCTCTATTTGCCATCAGTAAGCGGCCACAAAGACAGCCAACTGAAAGATGAAGCTTACTCGGAGCGCATAGTTGTAAGACGATCCCGAATCTTCAACACATCAGCATTCAATTGCTCAAAGCCCGCCATTGTGCTCTGCTCAATTTGTTTTAACCCTTCATTAGAAGTCGCTCTAGACTTGGCCGCCGTGTTCCTGCAGCCTGGTCAGCAAAGATTTCAATCATGCTTTTTGGAAGACTTACAAAAGCGCAGTTGACAACCTCAAACCCAAACTCCCAATATGAGCAACCAAATACGTCCTCAATTCAGGCACCTTCTTCCTAACAAGCAACTCCCACCTCACCATCCTCGGCGTCTTCTTCTACGCCCCCTTCGCATCACTCTTCTCTGCACCCTTCCCAAAGACATCTTCGAAAGGCCTCAACCTCTCTCAAAACGGTTCCAACGTCTCCCTACACCCACAACTCGCAAACTTCAGCGCCCTTATCTCGAGTATTTGTGCGTCATCACCGGCAAGAGCATCTATTTCACTCAACGAGCGCTGCAAAGCTCTTAATTCCTGGACAAGGGATCGGAAGTGCGAGTGAGAGGCTGAGGTGATGGTGCGGCGGAGGGAGGTGATGATGGTGGTTATGAGATTGAGGGTGGAGTGGATATCGTTGGTGTGGAATTGGAAGGACATTTTGTCTTTGGAGAAGGTTGGTGGGGGAGGAGAAGAGGAGGGGAGTGGGGATGGAGGATGAAGTGAGATGTGGTGAGGCTGGCTGCAAGGCAGACCAGGCGCAGCCTTGCTGTGGAGTTTGGTTGGTTTGGGGCACACAGCTGAAATCTATCCAATGATATCGACTTGATCCTTCATCGACCAAAAGAGACTTTTTGATCGAAAGAAAGCCCGTATGCGATATTGATATCGAGGACCGGTAAGACCTTTGAAAGCTTTGCTCTCTTGGCTGGAACCATAGTTGTGCAAAATGGGTATTCTATCGCTCTATATCGGACCAACATAAAGAAAGCTCTTGCTAACGCCGAACCCGATGTCTATAATACGCCGCTCTCCTGATCACACTACTCCAAGCACTAGATCCATGTCTTCACAAGGTTATCTAAGCCAATCTAGGCTTCACGTTCTTCCAAATCTCGTAATCTCTCTTCTGCTGCTCGCAATCGGCGGGTGTTCCAAATACTCAACAAGCTCACAACGAAGCCCAGCATGCATGCCACAACTGTAACAAGGTATGCGCTTCTGTAACATGCCAACCCCTCTGTGCACTCTCTTTCTCCACCTGGTTTGATAATGCTATGCTTGTCATAGACAATGCCGTAGAATAAGTTGAAGATATTCCCACTAAGGACAGGAGACAAGGTCATGCACCCCCAGTTTGTGCTCAAGCCATGAACTCCAAACGCCTCGGCGACAAGCGAAGGAAAACATCCGAAGAGAAATCCGTAGGCAAGTCCAGTGAGCCCTGATACGAGGCCAAGGTAGTGTGGATTCTCAACTGAAAGCGCGAAAAGTTGAGCAGCGAGGAATATGAGGGAGGCGAATGTGAGGCACCATAATCGGGAAGCTTTTAGGACTTTGACAAGAAAGTCTGACCCAATACCTGAACGTGTGAGCAAGGCACGTGCTAGGAACGGAAAAGTGCTTACCACTGCCAAGACGGCCGAAGAAGCTGCCCACGGAAAGGATCGAAACATGCATTGCTTGACGCTTCGTGATGAAGTCCTCACCAACCGAATCGTCGTAGTGGCGCCATAGTGCCATTGCGTCGTTGCCAATATTGCTGCATCCCGAGTCAGTGTAGTTCAAATTCGGCATCCAACTACTCACTTAATGGTCATTAAACCAATACCAGTCAATATTCCCATGAGGGCGAATAATTGCCAGAACTCAATCAAGGGGAGCATTTTGAGACCTCGGATATCTACACGATGAGCATGGTCCTTAACAATGGTTTCTTCAGGTATTTCGCCGGAGCTGGACGATGTGGATTTAGACATTAGAGAGGAGGTTTCGTCCGATTCAATGGACGTGACGCCCTCAGGTGCCTCTCCGCCTACATCATCACGATTTAGGGCGTCTCCGTCTTCAGGTTGGATGGCTATCAAGGGAGACCTACCTGGTTCTGGAGTCTCTTGTTGTGCACGGTTCTTGGCCTCCTCCGATCTCGTTCTATGAAGCCGATTCGACTCTGTCCTTGCCAGGCCAGGCGATCTTGGTACCCGCGAATAGTGAGGGTGTGGTAATACCCTAAGGAAGAAGAATCCGATAAAAACAATGCCGAACGTTCCACAAGCAAGGGCCAGAAGAAAGTCTCCAGTAGATCCAGGCATTACATATCCTGCAAACATGGAAAAGAAGAAGGCGCTTAACCCGAAGGCTGCGAGAGGGAATCCCGTTGCCGTTCCTCGATGGTGGGGCCAGTTCAATGCAGAGGTCTTGATAGAAGCCGAAAATGCTGCACATCCACCAAGTCCAGTCATGAACGAGAAGAGACACAGCAACGGCATCGACCCTGAACCTTTATCGTATGCTTGGTGTAGGGGGAAGTAGCCCGCTCCTAGCAATAGCGCACCCAATACTACAGCAGGTCGTGGACCTTTCGCATCGACCAACATTCCCACTGGTATGCCCATCGAGTACATCCCCAAGTTACCGAACACCCCCTGTGCAAGTTAGCAGTGATACTCAGTAGAATGTAGCCATGAATCTCACTATCAGGTTCTGCTCAGTAGAGGAGAGCTTGAGCTTCTCTGCGAATTGGGGACCCCATGCTGAATAGACGTACTACTCTTATCAGTATTGGCGACTACTGGAAGCAATGAACATACATTGGTCCCGCATGCCAAAGATATACAGGTGGCAGCAATACTCGACACGATCCTCGCCCTGTGGAGAGTCTTTTCCGACATCGTGGCCGGGGTTGCAGTATGTATATTTTAAGTCAAGGAGAGATTGGCTTCACTTCTTGATCATTGCGAGGTGTTGGAAAGGTTAGACTGAATGAAGGCGTCGTCTGCTTATTATGAAGGCATGCTGGTGAAGTAGTAGATGGGAGGAGGTGAGATGTCACTTTTGAAGAGTGGAGGTGTTTCCAATAAAGGCGAAGTGAGCGTAGATCATACACCATGAGCTTGTGTTATTAGTCGGAGCATCATCGGGGGAACGCGGCAACAGGGGAAATTAGCGCTGTGTTAGCTGGAGCGCCCACCTACGCCATGGCGCTTGACTGGGATTACCGCGCGTGTGTTGCCCTGGCGGGTCTCGTGATCCGATACTTGGCGGGTGTCTCCATCTTCCATCATATCCTTCTAGGTACTGACCACAACAACTACGTTCAACCTAGCCCTGCAATCAAACTTCAGTTCGAGATATTTATTGCATTGCGACCAGTATTTACCTTACCTGCACGATGGGTGCTCTTCTTTCTATCCCTTTGCTGGCTGTGCCCAGCATGGGTACAGTACGTCAACACCAGCACCTGATGGCAGGCAGACGCTGACTTCACAGGTTCTTACCTTTGCTGCAAGTTGCTGTGGTGCCGCTACTTGCTCTACGGTTTTTACACAATGCGGCAAGTGTGGAAATAGGTTAGTTGCTGTCCCTGATTCTCTTGAGTCTCTGTCCTAACTACTCGAAGTGTTGCCACTCGAATCGCCTACGCCCTCATTCTCCTTATCAACTCCATCCTCTCGTGGATCATGCTCACACCATGGGCAATTAATAAACTGCAGCATTTAACCCTCGATTACATGACAATCAATTGTCCGGATGGCCCTTGCTATGGATGGGTTGCAGTACACCGAATCGGCTTTGCTTTGGGACTCTTCCACATATTGATGGGTGTACTCCTCCTCGGCGTCCAGTCTACAAAGAATCCTCGCGCGGGCATACAGAATGGTTTTTGGGGACCGAAGATTATTGCCTGGATCGCCTTGATCGTTTTATCATTCCTTATTCCAGAGTCATTCTTTTTTGTTTGGGGGAAGTACATATCTTTCGCTGGAGCCACCCTCTTCCTTCTCCTGGGCTTGATCCTCTTGGTCGATCTTGCACACACCTGGGCTGAGTACTGCCTCTCGCAGATTGAGGCAACCGACTCCCGCGCTTGGAGATTTATTCTCATCGGCTCAACTCTCTCCATGTACGCTTGTTCCCTTGCAATGACGATCGTTATGTACGTCTTCTTTGCAAAAAGCAGTTGCTCCATGAATCAAACTGCCATTACTCTCAACCTCATCTTCTTCTTGACGGTCTCCTTCATTTCCGTCCACCCGGCAATCCAGGAATACAACCCAAAAGCAGGTCTCGCTCAGTCAGCCATGGTCGCTATCTATTGCACGTACCTTACCATGTCAGCTGTCTCCATGGAGCCGGACGATCACCAATGCAACCCTTTAATCCGGGCACAAGGCACTCGAACAACTTCAATCGTCATTGGTGCAATAGTCACGATGTTAACTGTCGCCTACACTACGACCAGAGCTGCCACCCAAGGTGTTGCCCTTGGAGGGAAAGGTAGTATCAGACTTCCTGATGACGAGCACGACCTGGTCACTCAACAGCCGGATAGCCGCCGTGAGATGCGAGCTGCAGCTCTTCGCCAAGCTGTTGAGGAAGGAAGTCTCCCCGCCGATGCCTTGTTGGACGACGACGACGACGAGAGTGATAGCGGAAACACCCCCAAGGATGATGAACGTACTTCCACACAATATAACTACGCCCTGTTCCACTTCATCTTCTTGCTGGCTACGACCTGGGTTGCGACACTCCTTACGATGCAGACCGAGGATGCTACCGACAGCGATGCATTTGCACCTGTGGGGCGGACATATTGGGCAAGTTGGGTCAAGATCATCAGTGCATGGGTTTGCTACGGCATTTACACATGGACTTTAGTTGCGCCTATTGTGTTGCCTGATCGATTCGACCTTTCATGAAGACGATGGAGGCATGATTGCTCGTATTGTGGACTCTTGTGTTAAGAATTCCTGCATTTGTTAAGCATGGCGTTTCATACTAGCTTTACTGAAGAGATAACATACTTTGAAAACAGTCTCTGCCCTCCAAGAAATGGCGATTGAAATTAAATGCTAGTCGTGCAAGCTGCAGTGTTGGCTGCAGTGCTCGAAGAAGATCAATCAAATGAAACGGCGTTGAGTGAAATCTTCTACGGACCCGGTTTCGTTGACTTCGACGTCCCACACTCTCCTATTTACTCTCCCTTTGTTATCCTGGACCGTCATGTATTGTGCTCGACAACTCTCGTTGTCTGCAAGCCCGCTGAATCTCTCAGACAATGATTACACTCTCTAGTCTTCCTGCCATCTACCTTGAATCCACTTAATTGACCACCATTAAGTTGTTCCTTCAACGACGGCCTTCCCCCAACGTCGAGCTTCTTCACTATTGTACATGATAACCTCACTAAATCCAAAAGGACATATATCCTACCCTTTTATCTCCCTAATCCTTCGGTTTCTTCGGCCGCCTCCACCGTAGTAGCACAAACCCTTTCTTTTCACCCCTGTTCTTCAACCACTCCTTCTTTTTCTCCTCCGCCTCCTTCCTCCCCTGTCTCCTCTGCTCTTTACGTATCTCAATCACTACTTCACGTTAGCCTCTCTTCACCTTCCCCTCCCCCAAAAATTATACTAGTCTCCGAAAACCCCTTCCACCTATCCTTCGCCTCCTCAATCGACTCTCTAATCATCAACCCCAGATTCGGCTGCCCGTCTCATCGCCACTGTCCGGTTCTCTCCATTGCTAATAGATAGACGGCACCTCCGAATAGGGAGAAGGCTTTCAGTTTCATGACCGTCATGAGGGGGAAGGAGGCGGAGGAGACTGGACGGCGGAGGAATTGACCCAGGCGGGCTAGGCGAGTGGGAAGGGCCATTTTCATTGCTCGATGATATGACATCATGGAATGTGGTTTCGATTTGAGTTTAGTTTTAGATGGATGATATATTTGTGAAAACGATGTTGGGTCGAGCTTCTTAAGTTTGCGGGATTCGAAGCAGTCCAGATTGAAATAGAATACACTGGTATCATGGCCTCCGCCCTATCCTTTGCTGGGAGCCGGTACGAGGACGAATCCATGGTTTAAGGGAGGTAGGTAACAAGCCATGGACTCGATACGGGCCGTACCGCTGCATACTTATTACAAACTTTCTACTGTTCCAACAAGTAGTCGAAACCGAGAAATGATACTTCGATCAAATTTCCAAATTAACAGTTTATACAATTCGGAATGAGTTTATTTTTGAAGTATACCTGCTTGTCCTATTTCCCGGCGGCGATTTATATTGGTATTGCCGCTGAAGGATTTAATTGGAGGGGAATTGGTAATCTTACAAGAGACCGAAGAAGATTGATAATGACGCAGACTGAAAAAGGTACTTCTTTGCTACCGAGATGGCAATCGGATAGGCATTACGAAGAGGAGAGTTACCATTTATTTACTTGTTGATGGAAGGTATCCTGATTGCCCCTTAAGAGAGTGAGTTGGAAATATTGACAATAGATGAGGCTGAACAGGCTGGGAATGTATGGAGTATAGAGCGGCACAATGGTCACTGCACATGATTGAACTTATTTGTTAAAGAAAAGAAGTAGAAATTGACAATCATAAGTTGCAGTCTAATTTAAAGGTACGAGAAATAAAGTCCAATCAACGCTCAAGCATGTACATTCTGCGAATGATGTGATATCAAGAACCTAGGATCTTCCAAAGACCGATGCCTACATGCTTAGACAAGCAAATTCTGCGTTTCTTCGAGAACTGCTCGTTCACGCTCGCTAGCAGTGCTACAGGATGATAGATAAGCAAATCCGCGACCTTTCACGAAGCCTACATCGCAGCCCACACGACGGTGCTCGTTGTGGGGCTCTGAAACTGAGAGAGGTTTGAAAATGCGATAATCTTCAAGAAGCGAGAATGATTCGTATTCGACCTGCGAAGAGATGTTCCATAATCTCCGGGGACTATTTCCAGGATATGTACTCTCTGAGGATAAATCGAATGGATTACTCACGGCTGCAGTGAGGTTTTTGTTCATGGATTCGGAGGATCTCGAAGATTGAGCTAGGTTCGTGGAAGAAGAAGAATTGGGCTGCCGAGCTGCTGATTCTGGGTTTGATATGTCCAGTATATTGTACAAACATGATCCTCCCACGCTATTGGAAAAAGATGGCTCGTAGGCATGGGTGGCCATGGCATTCTGGATTTCGACACGGGCTAGGGTGAAAATGCCATTTGTGTTGCTACGAGCGCAGATTTTACTGTTGTTGCATTTGGCATCAACAGAATGTGGGAGGACATCTTCACGTTGCTGGCGATGTTCTGAGGCCGTCAACCATCGGAATATCCCCTCTTTGTGCCACCTCTTGGGTGCTGCTTCGAGAATGAACCTGTCAGCATCGTTGGCGATTGGCAAATTAAGCCTGGAGCCAATATAGACCATATAGTGTGCCAGGATTTGACATAGATGACTTTGCATTGCTTGAAATTCTGAGGAGTCGCTGGTAGCATTGCTTAAAGAGTTCTGGAGGGAATTAGTCTAGGATCGGATTAAAGCGAAGTGTTCAAAACTCATTCGGCCTACCGGGTTTTCAGCACTCTTATTTGGGTATGAATAACCCACAGCAAGAATGGTACCCACGAGCAGGAGAAACAGAGCTTCAAGGTCATGTTTTGATGAGGATCTCAACGAATCTGACTTCAATTTGAGGTCGAGAAAATTCAGGACATTGTGGCCGGCTATAGCACCGATTTGTAGTAGTTCTGGAACATTAAGATGGTGCTTTTCGTCTGATGTTGGTTGCGTGTAGGCAAGGGATTCAGCATACAGCATCCGCTGGAAACTGATGCTGATCTCAGCACCAACATACGGTTCTACTAGATCCAGAAAACTTGGAGACGACAAAAGCCCGACTTTACTCGTGGTAGATAATTGCGGATTATTGAGCCATTCAACGAGTTCGAGAACGAGAGCTGGTAGGTGCCACGTAATCTGCGATCTAAACTGAGCGTGATGTTTCTCAACGCTAATTTGCCTGTATTTGCTAGCACGGAGCCCAGCGCATGTGGCGGTGGAATGCCTGAAATGGTAAATCATTAGCAAAGTATTATTTTCTGACGACTTATGTAAAGACTTACTGCCTTCAAATGGGTTCACTTGCACAACCCTAGTTCTGATGCATGCGCAGAATGACAACGTCCGCTTCTCATGTGTGTGTCGGGCTGTTTCGGCCAACTTACGATAAGAGGTACAAATGTCATCTTGAGAGCACTTCAAACAAATCAGCATCGACAAATTAGTGACAAGCAGTGACTTACCGAGATACGCAACACAGAGCATCTCAAGCACGCTCCCATTTTCCGTACTGATTCAACTTCCAGCCGACGCTTGGGGGCATACTTTGATCGCTTACCCCCGGCTGGTGATGGTTTGCTCACTCTGAATGTATGCTGAGCACTTGCTGGCACGGCGGGGTTGGTGATAGAAGACATTTTGCTTGTCATCGATCGGGAGTGAGCTTGGTGGGAAAAGCATGGCCATCTTCCGTCTGACGAGGAGCATGGCGGTCAACTTATAACCCATGACCTGAAGTCACTCAGTCCGAAGACTCCAATGCATACTGATCTTTGGTTACACAATAGACGCGGCTGAGGCAAACGAGTTATGATCATTGGACAGTCACCAACTTCTCACCGAATTGCCTGATTTGGGGGGTGGCTTTTGCCCCCACGTGGCATCAAAATAGGAAGCAAGAAGAGTATTTTCACCAGATAGGATAGGCTAGCGAATTTGAATACTGTAGAGGAGGTCTGTGGCATTACATAATGCGAACCGGATAGCAATGGAGATCTCCGAGATCTTATGCAGGAGATTGCTGCCGGATTCTGCAGACCCGAAGAACTACATCTCTTGATCGAGGGCCCTAACAAGATCAATTGCGGTGTAAAGAGCAATTCTCAGATCCAAATGCGGCTTCATTGAAAATTGGGGGCGAGATTAAGGCCGCAGTGAATGAGCAAGATACCGGTGCCAAGCAAAAACTATAACATGATAGACACTTTATTATTGTAGCAACCGAGGCAACTTTGCCTGGCAAGTAACGAAATTATCTCTATAAAGACATGCATAATCCTGAAGTGGCCGGGAGGAAGATTCTACTTCTTGCTGATGCTCTCAGGCTCCAGGTTAGGCAGTTCATAATCATCACGTGATCTGGATTAACTTTTGGCCGGGGAAGATCTGACGTCTTACGAATTATCAAAGTTTCGCTCTATCGTCATCGTTGGACGACGGCATCAGATGTCATGCTGGTCGTCCATCGATATAGCCGTATCTGATCCTCGGACCCCATGTCGGAGCTTTCTTCCGCCCTTGCGATGGGTAGTCTGAATGTTGGTGTTTTCCTTACTGCACTCACCCCCTCTGACCAAGTGGTCAATCTCTTACTAGACGTTGTTTTCCGACGGGTGATATTTCGTAATGTCTGGAATAGTCAAAAGAAATTCCCTTTGGAAGCTTGTGACGTCACGGAGCTGCTCGCCTGTGATTTCCTCTCGCTGTTCTACAAAAGGATACCTGTCTGCCTCCATGAGCAACTTCCCTTCAACCAACCATTCCTTCCGTCGCCTTCAACAAGTCCAGAAACAATTCTTCACAACGTCTGAAAATATGTCACAATCAAATAACAACTTCCTCCTGAGTGAGGTATTTAATGTCAAGGGCAAGGTACGAATAATCAACCTCCCCCTTCAGCGTCATCGACCATGCTAACCATTGTAGGTTGCTCTTGTCACAGGTGGAGGAAGCGGCATTGGTCTAATGGCGACACAGGCTCTTGCAGTCAACGGTGCCAAGGTTTACATTGTCGGACGTACAGAGGAGAAGCTCGAGAACGTTGTCAAAACCCACGGCCAAGGCATTGCTGGCGAAATCATTCCAATCACGGCCGACATCACATCGAAGGACGAAATTGCCAAGCTAGTCAAGGAGATTGAGTCGCGAGAGAAATGTCTCTGTATTCTCATCAACAACGCAGGCATTTCGGGCAATACACAACAGACTGAGGCGAAGACCGCGGAAGAAATGAAGAAGAATTTGTTTGACGACGAATCCTCTACTATCGATGACTGGGTTAACACATACCGAACCAACGTTCCTCAGCTCTTCTTCATGACTATGGCCTTTCTCCCCATGCTTCAAAAGGCATCCGAGATGCAACACGGCTACTCCGCTACCGTCATCAATATCTCCTCGATTTCAGGTATCGTGCAATCGTCCCAACATCATTTCGGATACAATGCCAGCAAGGCTGCAGCTATCCACCTTACGAAGATGCTGGCCTCTGAGATCGCCAACAATAATATCAAGATCAGAGTCAATAGTATCGCACCAGGAGTATTCCCTTCCGAGATGACTGCAGGAGAAAGCGGTGAGGATCAAAAGAGCCATATTGAGAAGGAAAAGTACGAGAAAGTCCCGGCTCGGAGACCTGGCAAGGACCAAGACATGGCGGGAGCTGTTCTGTTCGTCGCGACGAACCAATATCTGAACGGCCAGACTGTTGCGGTTGATGGAGGATACATTCTGCATGCGGGAGCCTAAAGTAGTCAGAACATGTTGTTAATGATTCCTCACTAAAATTGCACCAATTTCAATTCCATCCGTTATTGAAGTGTATTGCCGACTTGGTTCTAGTCAAAGACTGGACTCAAATTTGCTCGCATCAACCAATCGCAATTACGCTGATTTCAATGGTGTAACGCCGCGTGATTTTCGTGATTTTCGTGATATCTTGCACATTTCACATTCGTTTCTCTTTTTCGAGTTCAAGAATACTGCCAGTGTCGTAATCGTTTCCGCTTGCTATCATTTCTTCCTAGTAATAGCCGCAGGAACGCTGAGCTGGCTTACTCATCGGCGTTTTCGCGCAACTGGCGCAGCGCTCTGATGCCTAAGTTTGGATTAGCAAGCCTATTATTATCTCAATTTCAACCATCGGTGGCATCGGCCGGTTGCGAAGAGCTTCTATGCAAAGGCGAGAAACAAGGATGAGAGCTTATCGAGTCGACTTTAAACAGGAGGCCTAAATACTTTCTACCTAAGGTAATAATTCCAAGGCACAAAGGTCTGCTTTACTTTAAAAGATAGCAATTTTGTGAAAATCCTTACAATCTATTGGATGGTTTCCCTAACTTTCCCTACTAGCGTAGACCGAGTTAGTTTATGTTTGCAATTTTAGGCCATGAAGGAGGTAATCTTACCAGTTGGGTGGCGTCCAGTTGGCCATATTTCTTGCCCAAGTTTCTTAATTCTGTTACAATTCACTAAAGTCGAAGGGATTGAAAAGATTCAAAGGTACCTGGTCTATCTCTGCGTTATCTCTGTCATAGGGATGTAGTCGAGCAAAAGAATTATGGGTCTCATATGTCAGGTCGCCCCTGAAACGATCTTACATCTACGCCGTGCTTTCTGAGATGAGCACTAGCCGCCATCGCCCCGTTTATACAATTAGACACCTCCCCTCAAGTCTGAAATCCACTATTCTCTCTCATCCGCACGCTTACACGATCAGAACACATTTTCATCATGTCGTACGAGCTGAAGGAAGCACAATTATCCGACGTCGATGAAATAGGAGCAATTCTTGACAAGGTGTATGCCAAGGACCCTTTGATTTCCCAACTTATGCCCTTGGCGCACGCAGAAAAGAGAGCTGTATTTTGGGCAGGATGGTTACGAGGGGATTTCTCCAAGCCAGGCGAGAAACTTTTCAAGATGGCCGAAGTTAGCTCTGGGTAGGTTCACCTATGTTTTCTTTCTTTTTCTTAGCTATTCCTCAACAGTTTCATGCCTCTCAATATCTCTCAATATATAGTTTTAACCTCTTCAGAACAATTGTTGCCTTCCTGAAAGCTCGCTATCCAGCTCCGAAGTTCGTGGGTCCAGGCGGGGCTGCAATACCGTTTCCAGAGGGCTCCAACGTGGAACTTTTCAATCACTGCTTTGCGAATATGGATACTTTTGAGGACAAGCACATGGATTATGAAAAGGATTACTGTGAGTCTTTGGACGCCTCTCGAGTTTTAAACCTCCTTGATGCTCTTTATCTGAATCCGCAAAATACTCATGCGATTTCTCTCATGACGATTAAAGCTAATGCTGATATTCCACAGTGGTTCACGTCATAGGAACACTCCCTGAATACCATCGAAACGGATTGGGAAGTCGCCTCCTTACTCGGTTCACTGACGATGCGGATAAAGCCGGTGCCAAGACGTACCTCCAAGCGACTGAAATCGGTGCTAATCTGTACCCACGACTGGGATGGAGAGATATTGAGGAAATGGTTACGGAGACACCCAATGGGCCCATTGTTTGGAGGTGTATGATGAGAGAACCGTGTCCTCTGAGAAATTGAAAGAAGTGCCGAGAGGCTTTCAAACTATCTTTGAACCCAATACTCAAGTTTGAGAGCTGTGTAACTACGGGGGCTTCGAAGTTAGAAGGATGTTTTCATGTTATGCTATAAATTACTTCACGCTACCTCTAGACGAAATATTAGATTAACGATCTGATGGATCGAACTGTTCTCCAGTGTTATTTGAGCAAGATATCCCCTCAGTTAATCTTTCTATCTTCTCGTCAGCAGCTTTTTGCCTCCTCAATCTCTGCTTTGTTGACTCTCGCCTCGAACTCGTTTTGCATTGTTGAATTTGAATCATCCATTGCGGGGTATGAAGCTCACCTCCCCGAGAAAAATAATAAATTAATTGAATTGAGCGGAATGCAGTCATCGAGGATTTATTACGACAATCTTACGGGAGTTTCTTGCGTTATTTAAGGTCCGCTATTGGACTTTTAGACATTGTTCGTGTGACCTGGAGCACATTAGGCCATATGTATCGAGTGACAGTGGTACACGAAACCGATTCAACATTGGGACGAGGTGTCTAAGATGCGTCCATCCTAGTGTGAATAAACCAAGGTTGGCGAGTTTTCTCCAGGATCCAGACTCTAAAGAACGTGACTCTTCAGAAATGTAACAGCGTTGTCCATTCCCAAAGGTGAATTAAACCAATGTCCTCCATCAGGATACTCCTTCCAGGTTACTCGTGCACCAAACTCTCCCAAAATGTCTCGCAAAGTCCGTCCCCACTCTATCAGAACTAAAGGATCATCAAGGCAGTGTTCAAGCAACACGGGCGTGCCTCTCAAGTCCTCGTTATTGCCCCGGACGTCCTCGAGGCCGAGAATGGCCCTGGTATCGGCGAGTGATCTCCCAGGGAAAGGCATCCTGCACGAAAATCCGAGAAAAGCACCAAGCCTCTGTGGTGAATTCAAATTGAGCAAAGTATGCACGCTGGTTGCAGCACCCTGACTTATCCCAGCCAGAATAACATTATCCCACTTCCCATCTAAATTCTCAGCTTCATTCTTGAGAATCTGTCGAATGTGGGTGACGCTCTCTCTCAGCCCCACTGCCTGAAGCTCTTCATGATCAGAGAAATTGGTCACATCCCAAATATCGAACCACTGCGAGGTTTTCTGGCCACCCAAGGCTGTAGTCTGTCGTAGTCCTGCCTCAGGGAAAACCCAGCGGAAAGAAGGAAAGTTCTCGACAAGAGAACGGTTGTGAGAGTCTCGTGAGAGGCGTAGAGTCGAAGCGAAATTCTTCGCCGTGTCTCCGCGCCCGTGGAGAAAGACGACGGTGTGTGTATGAGGAGCGGAGGGGGGAATTATAGTGGCAGGGAGGTCCATCGTAAAGACAGATGGCTTGTTCTGGTAATAGGTGCTTTCGATTGACTGCGGCGTATGTGTAGTGGTTAAGTATATTTTAAGTTCTCGAGGCTTGATTTTAGGCAGCTGACTGGAGGGGTTACAGGGGGCCAATGACCTTGCAGGCTGTTTCTCGCATCTGTTAAGCGACCTCACATGCCCATTCATGAGTGCTTTTAGACAGCAAAAGCGGGCCCAAAACGACCCAAATATCAGTTATACATCATGAATACTTTTACTAACTTCTCCATTCTCCTAAGGAATTTTAAAGTCTTCTTCGACGAAGTGGTTTGAATAAAATAAAATAAATTCTCTTTCGGTATTCTCTTTTCCCTAGCCCAGGGAACCTTAAAATGTTCAACCAGCCTTGAGACATTGAAAATGTCCTGTCGCTTCTTCTGTCGACCGTGAAAGGCGGAAACGGGGGCAAGAAAACTATACGAGCGATTTGTGCGGAGCTGGAACTACACTATCGTTGACCACTTTAGAACTGGTATCTCTGTTTCAGACACTTTTCTTCAATGATTCAGAAGAAATCAATTCCGAAAAATAAATTAAGGCGTCGTGTTCTATTTTCCCCCACATTCGAGAGGTTGGTGGCGTCCAATGGTGGATAAATAGGGGGCAGTGCATTTCTTCAGCGGTACTCATTTTCAGCCAAGGTCAACCCCACATCCAGATAAGAAGGACAAAATCCCCTCGAGCCCTCCCAGAAGTCTCGTCCTTGGCCTAGAAAGCTAGCGTGCCATCAAAACATGGCGAGTTCGTCCTCCTGGCCAAAAGCGCCACCCAGCATTGACCTTATGCCAAAACTCGAAGAAGGACTTCAAGCTCTCACTGTTGCCCAGATCGAATCCTCGAACAAGGATGGCATTTGTACACAAGAGCCCGAGTCCGAACAGGAAATTCTATGCATGGTATGCCAACTAATCGATCTGAAGTTGTTTTTCTGCAATGAAGATGAGGAACCATTCCGAATGCACCTCGGGCCCGTGAAAGAAATACTGCTCAAAAAGATGAAATGCAAGATGTGCTACCTGATCGTGAAAGCGCTGGAACAGAGCTGGACAGATATGCCCATCATCACGCAAACGGGCGGTATGGGAGCTTTGCAGCGCGGCGAAGTGTTTTACATTTCCTGGAAGCCGGGACAGCCTCTCATTACACCCGAGTTCGCAGAATCCATGGGATCGGTTCATATGAATGAGATTGCTCTTAGACGCTGTGATGGGACGACAGGTGATGGAGCGAAAGCTATCAGTATTCATGTCTTTTGCCAATTGGAGGAGGTTAAGCAAGGAACTTCTTGGATGGGCATTGGTGGAGGAGTGATTGGGAAGGAGAAATTCCAGCCTGAGTAAGAAATCGAATTTCTTTCCACCCTGCGCCCCTAACTTTCATAGGATTTCCATTCAAAGCAGAGAACTTTAGTTGCGTAACTGCTAATTTTTTCGTATCACCCAGGCTGAGGTTGCTTGGGGATGATGCTCAGCTGTGGGATCTTGAACAGCTTGGCCATGGGCGGAAACGTTCAAGCGTTTGTGAAACATCGGTCATGGCTAAGTGGTATGATGAGTGCAGGAACAATCATCCGGAGTGCTCGAGACCGAGGATCGTCAGTGAAGCTATTTTTGAGACACCAGAGGGACAAGAAGTACCAGAGCCTAAGCTACCTCCAGGTACGCGCTTCATTGATGTCCAAAAAATGAGACTTGTCACAGCAAAGAACGAGTGCGAGTTTGTTGCCTTGAGTTACGTTTGGGGCAAACCAGAAAACGAGAATCTACAGACAAAGATGCATAATGTGGTTGCTCGTGGGGAGGATGATGGTCTCCGCAACTGGATATTTCCGAAAACCATCGCAGATGGAATCAGTTTGACTGCAGAGCTTGGTATCAAATATCTCTGGGTCGATTCACTTTGCATCATTCAAGACGACGACGAGAAAGCGATTCAGATTCAAAATATGGATAGAATCTATGGCTTGGCATCCCTTGTGCTTGTTGGGGCGGCGGGTGATGATGCCAATATGGGATTGATTGGATATAAGGATAGTCCAAGGGCGAGAGATGGGCAATGGATCCAACGAGTCCACGGAGTTCAACTCGTGGTATCTTCACCTCCACTCAGAGATGTTCTGGCAGCCTCGAAGTGGAGCACGAGAGGCTGGACTTTTCAGGAATGGTATCTTGCTCGACGAGCACTTGTCTTCACAGATCAGCAGGTATATTACATCTGTTCCAGCTTAAGCTTTTCCGAAGATCTCTACCTAGAGTCTATTCCTCCCGTCACCACAGAGGCATTAGTCACCCAAAAGCAAACCGCTTCAGCACTGCTGCACCATCTACCAACCCGTGATTTGCCTTTAACAGCAGAAAGCGGATGGACCGAATACCAGCGACTAGTCGAGAGCTACACTCCACGAGAATTAACAGACGAATCCGACACTCTCCTCGCCATTTCAGGTCTGCTAAACAATCTTCACAGAGCAAGTAGGAACCGTTTCCTCTGCGGGATATCCATTGGACTTTTCCACGACGCTCTATTCTGGGTTCCTGTAAGTGGAACTGACTTCCGCACGATGTCAGAGACAAGATTGTATCCAACTTGGTCTTGGGCCGGGTGGAAAGGAGCTGTGAAATATGGTGTCTTTCCAGCGAGCCAAAAGTCATTGGTTGAGCAGTGGATCGTGCAGAAACTTGACGATGGGGTAGGAATACTGGGGACAGACCTTTCGGACCCTTACAGTGAGCAGTTTGTTGTAGAAGAAGAGGCCATAAATACCTCTGAAGGGCCAACAGCTCAAGACGAGGAAGCCGAGACTCAGCTCACCTGGTTGGGGACTTTTCCACCAAACTACATGGATTATTGCTGCTTAAGCTTCCAAGCGCCAGCTGCTCTCCTCCAAATCAGCCCCGGCACAATTGACAACTCAGCTAGCAATGCCGACGCTTTGGTTAATCTTGAGGGTAGGTATTTAGGCGTCGCAGTGCTGAATTCTAAAGTGAAGGAGGGAATTGAAGTCATGAGACGGCAATGGGATGCGTACTTGTGCATCGCAATCTCAATTTCGAACGAGAGGATGCCATATACTCGTGAGAAAGCATATTTGCAATTGCCAGAGGTTGACGAGTGGGTGAATGTTATTTTGTTATCGACTCGGGGAAAATTCTCCTTCAGGGCTGGGGTTGGGCAAGTTTCAAAGTGGAGGTGGGAGAATTACGCGAAACCGGAGATGAAGAGTATATTGTTAGGATAGGTGAAGATTTTGTGTTTGCTCTCTGTGCCGAATGATCCCAATTGCAAAACATCTGCGTCGACAGGTTGTCAAGCAAGCTGTTTCTTAATCATTTGTAGTGGATGGAAATTCACCTCCGCCATACTTCTGCGCTTTTGCCTAATCCACTCACAAGAAATGCAAAAGTCCGAGCGGTTGTTATATCCTTAAATAAGCCAAAAGTCCATCAGTAAAAGCTTAAACGCGGGTTGTAGATTCTAGCACCCGACCACTGCAAAGTGGCTTAACTAATGTCAAAGTCCCAGAGACCTAAAACAGGGACTGTCTATCTACTACGACAGTAAACGAGTGATGATCCTAATAGAATGAAGCCGGCCCGCAAGGGTGCCAGGTTCCTTCTCCCCAGGCAAAAGCCTGGGTTCTTCTTTTGTCATATTTTCCCTATGGACACCTCCTCGGAAAGCCCCTTACTCATTGAAATTCTGTAGCCTGATCTTGATCACATTTCAATCCGGTGTAAAGGTATGGTTGCAGGTAGCGTTCTTCACAACGACAAAATTTCTCACCATATCATTCTCCGGCGCGATTCTTTTTTCAAAGCTCAAGATTTCAATCCCGCTAACGCTGGCAGAAACAGCCAACTAGAGATATAACTCCCCTGAGCAAGATGCCATTGATCGAGAAACAGTATTTAGTCCTTGGTAAAAAGAGAATCTTGACAAAATTGTTGTTTTTGGTATTCATAGTGAGGAGAGAAAGGTAAAGTGGTGATTCAGGGGCTCTCGCTTAACCCCACCTCTTTAGCGAAAGCCTCTGACAATGCAAAATTGATAAGGGGGTTCCACAAATCTTGTCGACCCGAAGATGAGACAGAATCTTGAAATGAAGTATGGAAGTATGGAGCTTCCAAGACGTAAAATTAGTTCATATCTATATCATCTGTTTTTCAGCAGTCACAAATGGTGGAGGTGGAGCACAGAGCTCGAAATCCGAAGTTGCGTTGGCATGCTTTTCAGGGTTGGCCGCCTTACTGTAGCTTCTGCACCAGTGGTTGTCCAAATTTGTGACGCAATACTGGCTTTCAATTTACGCTAGCTTGAGAGATATTTAGAGCCTAACTGCCATTTTGCTTTTTAAAATGCTCCCTGATCTGAGGAAGAATCTGAAAAGTAGTGGCTCGTCGCTTTACGAATGTTCCACAAGATAGGAACAGATCACGTCAATGGTGATTGCTGGCACGAAGCACTTCAAGGCCACCTTGGAGCAAACAGGTAATTAGGAATCAGCTCAGTCCATCTACCAAGCCTTTCATATTTATAACTCAGGCTCGATGAATGCCAACGTGAGTGATTCATGTTCAGATATCGAGGTCGAATTTCTAACACGAAACAGAATCTCCCTGATGAGGAAGGAGCCACTGATAGCTATGTTTCTGATATTGCGAATCGTCTCCTGGGTAGGACGAACTAGATATTTCATTGATTTCATGACTTCATTTGCATAGAAAATAAGTTATATTGAAGCTCATAATGTTAGAATTTTATGGAAAAGTACTACTGAAAGAATAAATTGTGAAGTCAGTCAGATGTGAAGTCTTTTCACGTGATTTTGCTGGACCCTAGGTACTATTCCTCTGCCCACTGAGATTTGGAGGCGATATGGGCGCCTGAAGCTCAGGTTGTGTCTCCACAATAGATTTGAAGATTCTAACAGGAAAGAAAAGAACATTGAACTGGAACATCAAGTATATCTCTTTTGATGACAAGGCTTGGATGGTCTTCATTCCCTTTGTTCGGGAGCGAGTCACGTGGAGGTTTCATCCCCAACGCAGGAATGAGAGGCGACGTCTATCCATTTTCCTTCCACCTCAAAAGCGCAAAACTCGAAATGGAGTATGATTCTCAAGGACCGATACTCAAGGTATTGCTTCTCATAGGTGGCAACTCGACTGCCACGGGATCTCCCAAGGGATTGCTCCGACACCAGGATGGTCAGCTCGCCTTTGAGCACACTCTCAACACGCTTCACAGTGCAGTGCCATCTGCCTCGACAATCTACATCTCTCTGCAAGACATAATTCAATTATCTTACATTGAGCCTACACTGAAAAATATCGCAGTACGGCGCACAACCGATGCCGAGCACCACGAGCATGATGATCATCGTCCCACCTTTCCTGAATGCTGTCCTTTGGTCAACCGGCAAGATGAGGACATAGGCCCCGCAGCTGGCCTTCTCAATGCTCACAATATACATCCAGAGTCCACATGGCTAGTCCTGAGTTGCGATTATCCTCTCTTACCGCCGTCGTCTCTTCAACAGCTCATTCTGGAATATCAGTATCCGGTCACGTGTTTCGTGAATGAGAAGGGGATTGCGGAGCCTTTGATTGGCATTTGGGGGGCGGAAGCATTGGAGAAGTTGAAAGAAAATGGAAGGATTGGAAGTAATGATTTGTATGCTGTTGTTGAAGAAATGAAGGGGAAACTTGTCAAGCCGCTTCGAGAAGAATGGATTACTCCTACGAATACAAGGGAAGAATGAGGTAATGCCACGGACATTCTGGATTAGAGAGGCGAATGAGAACAATCGGGTTGGTGATACGTATCATAGGTGTAAGCTCAGCTAAGCGGGTCATATTTGAAGCTTCCTGGCATTGTTCCTCCCCTCTTCCTACTCTCCAACGGAAAATCTTGTCCAAATGAGATAGAATTACACAGCCTCCAACTTTCTCTGAATCTTTAGTAGATGAGTTGGCGCAATTTCTGATTTCAAAGCTCTCGGCCTTGAGGGAGCCGTTCGCGGCGAGGTCGTCGATAGTCAGAATCGTCGCAAGGTGCTGCGGGAAAAGTAGTTCATCGGTGCTCTCGATGACCTCTCATTCTTCATCATTGGTCATAACCTTGTCTCTCAAGGGCATGTTTAGAACCCTATATGCTCATTGACTTCAGGTGCAAGGCAAGAAAGAGGCGTGCGGTCGGCTCGCAGGGAATAGACTGCGACGGTTGTGCCATTCGATTTCCTAAAGGATCCTGTCGTTCTGCTGAAGAGAGGAACTCATGGTGTCTTCGTTGACACGTGAGGCGAAACAGCATTGGTGGCAAAGAGTTGTGATGAGATCGAGATTGTATGAATGGCTAAAGCGGAGAGGTCATCCTCGCTAATTCAGGGGTTAACTTAAGGTAGGTAAGGGGATATTTTTCAGTGCTGGATTTCGGCTCAAACCTACATATTGACTATCCTCTTTTGAACTTCTATATGTTAATAAATACTTAAAAATAAATATCATTGAAGCCAAACACAAGCCTTTTTCCAATTTTGATGAAAGAGTCACGTGAGAAGACTTGTATTTTCACATGCCTTAGTTATTGGTTCACATGCAAGCTACAAGGATCTTTGATGCTATCCTCAACATCCTTCACCCCCATTTTTCTTATCGCCATGACTTTGCCTCTTGCTTTCTCGGACAGTCTTTACTCCTCCAGAATCCTGACATATGATTATTTGCAGTTCACATAGGCTTATATTATTCTACAATGTCTTGCACATAAATCCACACCCGCCTTGCTCACTGAGCTTTCGATTCTTCTCTAGCACCTCTCATTATTCCTCGCAACATTCGCTGGCGACTGATTTTATCATTTACTTTCAATCCGCCTGTTCGATCTCGAAGAAATTCACGCAACATTAGGCAGATATGGCACAAATGCGCCAGCGAAATAATCCAGCAACAATTCGACCCCTCTCCGCAGACTTTGCGCCTCGAGCGAAAGAAGCATCAATGCTGTACTCCATGCTCCCATCAGCGGTCAAATCTCGACTACCCCGCCTTCCCTCATTCCGCCGCTCCGTATCGATGTATGGTATGGCAACAAGACGCAAAGCGCCTGACTCGAGCCCAGCCTCTGGATCTCGAACACCGGAATACGCATCTGCAATGGTGCTGAGTGGTGCTGGCATGTTGAATAGCGAGGAAGACATTGCGGGGTACTTTGTAGAGAACCTTTCTACGTCGAGTGAAGAGGACGTGCCGCAAACAAGCTCAAGCAAGGCAAGGCAGCCGTCCGGGATGGAGTTGACGGAAAGCAGAAGCGGGATAGGATGGAAGTTTGCCAATCAAGGTAAATCTCCGGTTAAAAGTCTTCTAGTCTCTACTAATGAATGCTTTAGGTCTCAACCTCCTTAGTCTGGCCGTCGAAGAGTCCTCTACAATATCCCAAGATGCAAGATTTGGGAACGCAAGTTTTGCTAGACAGGTCTACCTCCACGCCCTTACATACCTTCTTCGAGCGCTGCCTTCGGATATGTCGACTGAAGAACAATTGAGTATCCGGAGTGCTCTCCCACCAGGTGTGGTGGAGCCTCTGCGTCTGGATATCAATCCCGGATACAGTGCAAACCTCGTTTCACCTGCAAGTGACCAGCCTTCACTTTTGCATCGTACACTTGCTTCAACGATCGTCCAGCTCTTTATCCTCTTTCAATTCATGCTTCCGTACCTGAAGTACCTGCTCAGTGCTGGCTATCAGTATGACCGGGAGCACAAGATCTCGGAGAAGCTATTTAGTCAGGGGATTGAGACCGTTGATTCTCTTGGCAAGACAGGGATGAGCCTCACGACTGCTATTTATGGTATGGGAGATGGAAAAGTGGGACAAATGATTACGCACACGGCAGCTTGGTTCGTGGAAGGTATTACTGGTGGCATTCATGAAGGTGTTGGGGAGGGGATGGTGATTATTGGCGCTGCTCCGAGGCGATCGCAAGTTGTGGAGAGGAGGTGAGCCGTGGATGCATTGATGAAGGATGATGGACGACGATTGATGATTGATGACTTTTGAATGATGTTGAGATGAGAGCGTGGCAATCTGCTTCATGATACCCAGACACATTACCTAATATGTTGAGGCGTTTATAGATTCGGATATGGATTTTTAGACATAGAAATAGAAAGACAATTGAACGAATACAGTTAGATTTGAGAACACTTTTCGGACTTAACCCGTGAGAGGGAACAGCGAAATGGATATCAGAAAGTTTCCTTAGGTACCTAGAAAGGGGTACTGTCACGTGCAGCCATATTTCTTAATCCAGAAGAAGATTAGTGCAATTTTAGCGTCAAAAAACTCATGAGATTGTTATCGGGAACTTTTTTTTCTTGTGGCAGCTCCAGGTCGCGACAATCATCCACATTCCTTCTGGTTTTGTTCTTGCCCTTCAATCTTGTCCAATTTTAATACATTTGATTAATTGGGCTTTCTGTTATTAGAGTTGAATATGTTCAACGTTTGCAGGAGCGGCCCTGCCTCGATATCTAAGGCTTTTCGTGCAGCAACTCCTATAACTCGAATACCATCCACAAGACCCTCAACACTATCTCTATCAGCCCAGAGCCTTGCGAGGCCCGCGATCGAAGCAAGATGGCTCCATGTATCCTCGTTATTGATGAACCAGGCCGCTGCTGTAAGAAGTATACAGAGATTTGCAGAAGATGGTTCGATCGAGCAGCCAGCGTCGTTCAGGGAGATCACCAAGTTCCATGAATTGATGGAACAAGATATGGTACATCCAAATGTCGTCAATGAGATTACACAGGGCATGGGACATCATACTATGACCGAGGTGCAGACAATGACCATTAACCAAGGTCTACAAGGGACCGATATGTAAGTACATCTCTTCGCTGATGGTTAATTATCTATTCTGACTTCATTCAGTGTTGCGCAAGCACGAACTGGTACTGGTAAAACACTTGGCTTCCTCATCCCGACTATCCAGAACATCATCCGAAAGAACCCTGATCTTGCTGGACGGAAGCGATATTCCAGAGCCAGAGCCTCCGACATTCGAGCAATCATTATCTCTCCAACACGCGAATTGGCAGAACAAATCGCCGTAGAGGCGAATAAGCTTTGCCGTAACACTGATCTGAGGGTTCAGGTTGCAGTTGGTGGCAACAGCAAGAGGCAAATGCTTCAAAAGACCCGGTACGAGGGATGCCATCTGCTGGTGGCAACTCCTGGTAGATTGACAGATCTCTTGTCGGACCCACACAGTGGGGTTCGAGCACCGAATTTGACGACTTTAGTTCTCGATGAAGCCGACAGACTTCTGGACGACGGTTTCCATAAGGAAATTGAGCAAATTATCTCCTTATTGCCCAATCGCGAGCAGGTTGATCGTCAAACCCTTCTCTTCTCAGCAACTATCCCTAGGGAAGTTATGCACTTGGTTCGAGACACTCTGAAGCCCAACTTCCACTTCGTTCAAACTGTTAAGGAGGGCGATCTTGATACTCACGAGAAGGTTCCCCAAAAGATTGCCGTCGTTCCTGGTATGGAAAATTACATGCCAACTCTCTTGGAATTATGCAAGCGTGGGGTTGCAAAGGCAGCAGCAGACGCCGAGACACTGGGTGCTGAGGCCAAACCCTTCAAGGCAATCGTCTACTTATCTGCAACAAATCAAGTCATACTTGCTCACCGGATCTTCAACAACCTGAAGGGCGGCGAAGGAGCTGGTATGTGGGGCAAGCATCCTTTATATCCGGCTGAGATTTCTTTGATGCACGGTCAACTCACTCAAATGGAGCGTACACGAGTATCTGAGCGTTTCCGGAGAGCGAAGTCAGGAATTCTTTTCTCTACTGATGTAACAGCTCGTGGAATGGATTTCCCCAATGTGACTCACGTTATTCAAGTTGGCCTCCCTCCCTCCAAAGAGCAATACATCCATCGAGTTGGCAGGACTGGACGAGGAGACAAGGCGGGAGAAGGATGGCTTCTCATGAGCCAGTGCGAGCTTAGGGAAGCACGCAGAAGACTACGTGGCTTGCCAATTACACCTGACAAGAGCTTGGAAGCTGCTCAATTAGATATGACTCAAGATGCCCAATTACCGAAATCACTGGCAACAACTTTGAGTCAAGTTGCTGACGCAACGAAGATGGTCGACCGCAGAACGAAGGAGGATGCCTATATGGCCTCGTTAGGACATTCGGCCGGTGATCCAGAGCGCCTGGAAGCTCTTAACCAGTGGACTAGGTATGGTTGGGGCTATGAGAAGCCTCCGGCAGTCGATCCGCGTCTGGCGTCGAAGATGAATCTAGCAAAGATTCCAGGCATGAACATTGGCTATCGTGTGCGAGATGAATCTGAATCTGACTCTTTCGGCGACTTCGAGAATGGAGGCCGCCGTGGATATGGAGGGGACCGTGGCTCAAGAGGAGGTGGATTTGGCGGGGACCGTGGCTCAAGAGGAGATGGATTATTTGAAAGGAACCGTGGCTCAAGAGGAGGTGGATTCGGAGGTAGATCGGGTGGCTATGGAGATCGTGGGGGAAGAGGGGGCGGATACGGTGGGGATAGACGTGGAGGCGGGCGCGGAGGCAGCTCCAGAGGTCGCGAAGAGGCGAGCTTTTAACGGACTTAACTTTGCTACTTTTGTACATTAGATGGCTGGCTTGGGTGGGCTCTGTTCTATATTTTCTTTGTATCTGGTGTACAAAACGAGCAAGGGATGTATGAATAGTCGGGGGGCGTTCAGGCCTCTGGCATCACTTGCTTAGATCATGCAGAGCGTTCTAGGAGCATATGGGTTCTTGCTAGATATCCTCTGTCAGACTAGCACAACAGTAATTCAACTCTACTTTCTCCAGGTCTCTTGGCCGAGCCACATCTGGTTTCTCCATCTCATATATGTGGATGACATAGAATACTCGTTTTTCTCCGTGCTGCGTCAAGAGAAACCATTCGGATGCCACTGGCTGAGGTCAGGACAGATAGGTGACGATCTTCAGGCTCAATCATCTCCTCCATTTTTCTCAATCTCGCCAAACAAAGCTCACCAGCGATTGAACACATCTACTTCTCGGCAATACGATTCTTCCTGGCTTGGCATTATTACATGAATTGGTTTATGCAGTCCCTCCCTACCTTGATCTCCTCGACTTCTGGATCCTCGTATTACACCCAGTTTGCTAATTATTCCGGCCTGGCACGAGAAAAATGATGGCGTGTTTTCAAATGATTCAGATTCAGATACCTCACATCCCCATGGTTGAGGCATTCCTGGCTGGGGAGGACGTCATGGATGATAAACTTTTAGTGTGAAAGGGAACAGTGATGTAGACAGAAACTTTTCTTCATTCGAAATTTTTTCTATCTAATTAGAAGTTGATTGTACCACTAGTCATGGAAACAATCAAAGAGCACCCCATGGTATCATCCCCCTCAACGCCCAAACGCCAGAAATGCAAGTCTAACGCCATGTCTAAAGCCATTTTCATTGTCCCGGAACGAGACCAGACATTGAACTTTTGGACCGTTGACTAGCACTACTTAAGGACGCATGTGCGGAGTGATGTCCCAGACCAAGACCCGAGAATCCCAGCTGGTGGATGCAACCCAATTCTGTGTACCGAACAAGCACCAGTCGACACCAGTAGCGAATTCAGTGTGTCTCTCCATTGATGCGAGCGCACGAGGAGGACGCATGGGAAGATCAGCTGTGCCATCAGTCCAGATCTTGACGGACATGTCGTAGGAACCACTCATCAGCATGTCGGAGGCGTGAGGGGACCAGGCGAGCTTGCGGACAGCGTAGTCGTGGCCTCGGAGCATGTTGGTGGGTTGGCGGGGCATGCGGGTGTCGAAGGTGCGGATGATCTGGTCAACTCCACCGGTAGCGATGACAGTGTCACGGTACTTGTTCCAATCGTGGGTGAGAGCCTCAGAAGGCAGAGTACGGTTATTGTTGTTTGTACCGAAGTTGGAACCAGGAACAGGGGCAGCACCGTGGATTGGGATCAATTGGACCAAGTGGTTGGAAGCCGATGCAGGAGTGCGAAGGTCGAAGATGCGGATATGGCTGTCAGATGAAACTGATGAGACAACGGACGCGGAGTGGGGAGAGAATGCGGTCGAATAGGTGCACGAATGGGTCGGCAGAGTGAGAATCGATGTAGGACGAGCGGGCGACCACTGGCAAGTGCTGTTAGTCAAATGTTCTACTCAGATCGCGAGGCAATCGCGGTTTAGACGCGTACCAGCTTGATAGAACCATCCCAAGAGCTGGTAGCAAACGTATCCTTTGTGACCAGGTTCCAGGAAGTAGCATAGACCTCGCGAGAGTGTTCATGCCAGTTCTGGACTGGAGAGTTACCGGGAGCAGTGGCATCGAAAAGCTTGACAGAGCCATCTCCACAGCCTACAACGAGCTGGTTCTCATTCAATTCAGACCAGGCAGTGTCATAGACGGCATCCTGAGTGTCGAATCTGGTCGGCCTGTTAGCTCCTTCCCCGGATTTGCTTCCCCGGATTGTTGCACAGTGAGATCCGGGGAAGAAGGAGCGAAGGGCAAACTTACTGACGGAGAGCGACAATACCAGCACCTGTAAGGCGAAGGATATAAAGACGACCGTTACCTACGAGGCCGAAATTGGCAGCTGTAGCTACGGCGATCTGGTCCATGTGGTATGAAGAGTATTTAACGGCATAGCCATTATAACCAGTAGTGCGGAACTCGAACATGCTCGCCATGATGATGTTGTATGCTGTTGCTGGAGGAAGAAGGACTACGATCATTGTCAGAAGTAGATCGGCCTTTGACAGCCGAGGTGGCAGAACAGCAAATCTAAAAATGTTTGTGGAAGGCGGTCTGAAGAGACCCGTGGGAAGCTCGGTGTTTTGGGTTTTTCCACCTCCGAAACTTGTCCTAAATCTTTGTGGGATGACCCACCCCACTTTTCTCTTTACAGCCTTGCCAGTCATACTTTGCTAGCTTCAACCAAAGCTCTTTGTTTTGCGCCCGAAGTAAAGGCTCTTTGAGTTCCGAGGCTATAGGATCCTTGCAAGTCTTCCCGATCGACTCTAGCCCTGCTCGAGGCAGTCTGATATCTCTTTCACAGGACTCCATAGATAACTCAAACTGTATCGAGGGCTTACTTACTTGAGCATATTTCCTTTCTCAATTACGTATACTAATTATTATTGTCTATTGGCTGTATTGAAATGTGCAAGTCAAGAGCTTTGAATGACTTGGTGTACGAAGGTACAAGCACCACTGCAAGGCAAGCTGGAAAGCATCGGAAATTTTACTGGAAGTGAATAGGTAGCTGAACAAACGTAGCAAGATACATGTAGCTTTCACAGTACTGTACCCCCTTCTTAAGCTAAGGTTACTCTACCGTAGTCCAGCACGGTCTTCAGCTTCTCAACGGGTTTGGCGCGAAAGCAAATAAGCGTATTAGCAGAACTTACCGATTTCCTTCAACCCTTAAGATCGAGCACAACTCCTCTGCTTTCCAATCAATCTATGTTTGTCATTCTTGCTATACTGCCTCTGATAACGGCTCAATGAATTCTGGCGCTCTGGCGAGGCTTCTCGTGAAGTTTCAAGGCAAGGGAAAAAGCTGGGAAAAAAGATATAGTCTGCGGCGCTGCGCACTGTCCAGATTACCGGTGGAGAACAGAATTAAAGTGGATCAGCAGATCTCGAGCCATTTCATCTCGTCCTCGCCGAGACCTAGTGCCCCATCTGCATTGGCGACGAATCAAAGAGCTATGAGCAGCGGATGGGTTGCTTTTGCCGCGTTTCTAAGATGAGGGATCATGTCAAGCGGGTTCACCTACGACGAGTCGCACCGGAGGAGACGATCTGACAATACATTAACTCTGCTAGGGTTCATCCATTTCTATCCCTTCTACCCCCCGCTTTCAGAATCAGAATCGAGTAAACTTGCAACTCGTCGTCGTATAGTGTCAGCCTCAGCAATTTGCCCTTGCTCCTCTAGTAGAGATGCCAGGTTTCGAAGGCTTCCAATAGTCTCGGGGTGCTCTGGTCCATACACAATCCCACATCGTTCTAGTTCAAGTCGAAATAGAGCCTCAGCTGCTGGAAGTTTCTCTAGTCTCTTAAGAGCGTTTGCTAGGTGAAAGAGACTGCGCAAAGTAGAAGGGTGCTCCTTGCCCAACACTTTCTCCCTCAACTCCAGCGTTTGTCGGTGCATCTGCTCGGCTTCTTCGTACTTCCCTTGGCTGGCTAGCACTGACGCTAGGTTATTCATACTCGTCAGTGTATCTGGGTGCTCTTTGCCTGATACCTTCTCTCTTAAACCGAGTGTCTGTCGGTGTATCTGCTCGGCCTCTTCGTACTTCCCTTGGCTGGCTAGTACC
>KZ613475.1:821951-976013 GCA_002865625.1 Hyaloscypha hepaticicola
AGGTTGTTCATACTCGTTAATGTATTTGGGTGCTCTTTGCCCAGCAACTTCACTCTCACTTGAAACACTTCTTCATACCTTGGGCGAGCAACATCATATCGGCCCTGATTCGCGTTATACCTAGCTACGTTCTGCAGAAGAGCGGCCCGCTGAAGAGCCATATCGTCACCTTCAAACAGGTACCTGTATCGAAGAACAGCTAATGTATGAGGGAGAAGAACCTCGCACAATTTTCGAGTTTCGTGTATTCCACTCGGGAAATTGTCTACCATCAGCACAAACGCCCTTTTTTGCCATTCTTCCAGTGTGCCCTCTAAGGCCAACCATTTCTGGGTTGATAAGTGTACTAACCGATGAACTTCGAAGATAGACCCGCCTCTCTCCACAGCTATTAACGAGAATGCCTTAAGAGTTCCAAGGGCTTTGATCAAGTCAATACTGCGCTCCAAATATTTTTGCAGGAGTGATTGCGGTATTGCTTGCCGATCTATGACAGCTATAAGAGATAATAGGTCGGCAGCTTGTGGATTCTGTATCGTGATGCGATCGAAAGACAGCTTCCATGTTCTCACAACAGAATTGACGCTGGCTGAGTCTCTGCGGAAGTCAGGTAAATCCTCAAATAAGTATTCCTGGAGATGAAAATCGTCCTTGACAAGCTCCTTAATATACTCCGCCACGGTGATACTGTTTTCCTTGATGAATGCAGCAGCTTGAGTAATTGCAAGCGGTATAAAGCCAAGTTCTTTGAGAAGGTATTGAATGGTGTTTGTAGTTGAATTATCTGATCGTAGTGTCTTAGATCGAAATAGGTGCTCTGCGTCCTCGGGGCTAAATTGATTGATCATGATCACTTCTTCTCCGCCGATCAGTCTCTCCCCCACTCTCTTGTCGCGGGTTGTAATAATAATAATACCATTCGAACCTCGGGGTAGAGAGTCGACGAAGCGCGGAGGTTTGAAAAACATATCGATGTCGTCGGCATTATCCAGTGCAAAAAGCCACGGTCCGTTCTCTTCTTTGCAAAGCCAATTAACGAGCATGTCAATAGTGTCGACTTTCGGATCATCAAATCCTGGCAAGCATAATTTGCGCGCAATATATTTGTAGGCTTGGTCAAATCGATCTGGAGTACTTGCATGAACCCATAAGACATGACCACTTGGGTTACGCTCTTTCCAGACGTAGCAGTACTCGATGGCGATTTGCGACTTCCTATTATTTGTGTCAGTACGTGATCTGCGCTTAGTGGACAAGACTCACCCGATGCCGCCAATGCCACAAAGTGCGACTCGGCGTTGCGTTTTGATGCGCTTGTCAATATCTTGCATGATAGTAGAACGACCAATAAAATTTGGATCTCGTTCGAAAGGCACCAGAAAGGCTGGCTCTTGGATTGATTTCACTTGGCGGAGGGAGAGACTACTGATAACACGACCACCTTGTAAAATTAGTGAGCCCCTTTTAACATTCATAGTCTTTGTATAATATTGGAATGCAACATACATATCTGACCTAACGTCACGGACCCATCTTCTGATAAGCCACGGGCGCTTCCATGGGCGCAGAGTTTCTTTACAATCGAATCGATAGATTTGGAAACAAGTGGATCTCGTAGATAAGCCTCCGTATGACCTTTGATTTCCCCCATCCTTTTCCATTCCTCTAAAGATACAAGTCCGGCCCCGTGAGTGACACTAAATCGGAAATATATATCCGGGCGTTCAAGAAATCTCCGCGTCAATCTGTTGGCGGTCTCTTCACAACTGGTTGCAATTTGCTTCAGAGCCGTGATAAGTTCTAGAGGAAGGACTTTCTGAAATGCGTCCGGCTTAGTGAGACCGACAGTGCCTGGGTGACCTGTGCCAATGCTCAGAATGCAACCCACAGGTTGATTATCGTTGAACACCAGCCTCGCTTCCTCCATAACCTCTTCAGCTGGGTTGTTGCACTTGATCCCAGCGTCAAGGAAGTCTTCCGCGATTTGGCCTGGCTCAGCGATGGAAATCCTCTTGAAGAAAGTGGGCGCGGCTGTCGTAGCACGAGCAGCTTCCCAGATTGCACAATTTATCTCGAGGTTCTCGCGAACTTTATATGACCGGAATCGTCGAGGATGTTCCATATTACTAGCTGTCACTGCACACACCATACTTGATCACGGTCAGTCCCTTCATATCTCTTTAATATAAGGGAGTCATACGATCGGCCTGTATCCGCTGTCACAACTTCATCAAGCATCCTAAGGCTATCGTTTCCGGTTGACCGCGCAGCAACCATACGCTTCATCTCCGCTTCAAGCGTGGATGCTTTGAAAGCACCATCTTGGATTTTAAGTTTCCTATTCTTCTTTGAGAAGATTCTGCCAGCAATAGCATTGTATTGTTCCAACGCCTCCTTCGTGTTCATTCGAAGTCGACCGACCATAAGCGCGATCAATCTTTGATACCATCAGCGTCAGCCGTATGTATCATTTCCGAGAGTAAACTCGCCCTCCAGTGCTTGTTCCACCAATGAGGTGGAAGTAATCGCAAGGTCGCGGAAGATCAGGTAGCGCAAGGTCGTGCTGAATCCTCGACATGATCTCGTGTAGTATGAGGAGTTCTGAGACTCCGCGGATGCCCCCTCCATCTGTGAGCAGAGATCAGCATACGGCTTGACAAGGGGAGAAGAGTCCGTACCTAGAGCAAGCAGATTCACCAGGGATTGACTGTGACTGGATGCCATCTTGTCTATATCCTGCAGGGGTCGCGAGGATGAGTAGGTAGTGTTTGATGAAGGATTGAGTGCTGCATGGTGAGCAAAGCATGGGCTGAAGTTCCTGCTTCAGCCGCAAGGCCTTGATGGTCCAAATTGTGGCATATCCTGCACCTATCAGAAACGTTCAAAATAGCCAATTGGTGGCGTCCAGTCGCACCTATGGTTACCCTGATGAATCTAGGGGATAATGACCGGTAGGCGGTTTGAAAGGATTTTGCTTCTGAATTCAAAAGTCTCCCTCGCTCTCTCTCCAAGATGTGGCTTAGTCTCAAAATGAACGCATCTAATTGTAGGCAGGTACAAGCGACTGATCAAGCCTCTCATCATCCGTGTCAACCCAGGTAAGAGTGCAAGGCTTTCTGAATTGACTTCTGGTAAATTCAGGGGCAAATTGCATCACGTGAGTTTTCAGAACACTAGAGCAATTATGTGTTCCTCTACCTTACTTCGCTTTCCATTTGACATATGATTAGAAATGTCCCTATTCAATATATCACATTTTCTCAAAAGCCTCTGCAATACCGGAAATAGGAGGGATTTCACTACTGTAAGTCTGCCAATTACAGTTAGCCTTCTCGGCTAGCACCGGAGCCTAGACGATGACTTCCGACTCGCAACTTCTATCACAGTCCTCCAAAGTTGGTGATTTTGACGAGAAAATGTGTTCTGGATATCTCCTTGATCAAGAGCAAAAGCCTGTGAGACCAGAGCCCGATTGAAAGTCAGGATGGATGCTTTTGTGTCAAGGAAGAAGAGGAAGCTCTCTTCTCCTGATTCGCCAACTGCAATACAGGATGTCAGTGCATTGAACGCACCTGACGACGAATCTACGGACTTCAAACTTGCTTTGCTCTCATCCATGCACCCTTATATTGAGCAACAAATTCTCCTTGATGTTCTATTAGCTCATCAAGGCTCAGTTGAGGCTGCCTTGACGTCATTGAAGTCTTCCGACTCGCCACCGAGAAAAGCCTCTGCTGCAACAGGATATCAAAGTTCCCTCTCGTCTTTTATTGCCAAGACCGATGCCTCAGAGGGCTTAGCAAAACGAGCAAAGATTCTCTCGAAGAGGGGGAAGACGCTGCACCTTTACGATCCCGCCGATGTTGCCGCCCACACCCCATGCTCGATCATCCACAACTTTCTCCCTGCCGAAGAAGCAAACGCTCTGTTGGAAGAGCTTCTCAAAGAGGCTCCATCATTTGAGAGAATGACTTTTAAGTTATTCGACAACGTGGTTCAGAGTCCTCATACGGCGTGCTTCTATGTGCATTCCCACGAAGAGGTGCAGAGCCAGAAAACGGAGTACCTTTACAATGGAGCACTCCTTACAGTAGGTGGTTTCACTTTTTTTCCCTCAATTCGATATGGTTGTTGGATCTCTGAGCCATACTATCTACTTTTCAGGTTTCATTGCTCTGACTCTTCTAGGATGTTCGAGAACTCACTCCCCACATGCGCAGAGTTTCTCCCATTGTTGAAAAAGCGGTCAATGTAGAGATTCAAAAACGCATCAAAGACCATTATCCCAACGGTGAAAAGCTCAAGCACCAGTCTCCACACCCCTGGAAACCCAACGCGGCTTTCGTCAACTGCTATGACGGCGGAGCAGAGAGTGTGGGATACCACAGCGATCAACTCACGTACCTTGGCCCTCGAGCAATCATCGGCTCGATATCCCTCGGGGTAGCGCGAGAATTCCGAGTCCGACGCGTCATCCCCCAAGAAGAAGACAAGAAAGAGAAATCCAAAGAGGACATTGACGCTCAAGGTCAGATTGCTATCCATCTCCCACACAACTCATTACTGGTGATGCATGCCGAGATGCAAGAAGAATGGAAGCATAGCATAGCCCCAGCACAAGCCATTGATCCACACCCTATCTCGGGCAACAAGAGAATCAACATCACATATCGAGATTACAAAGCAAATCTCCATCCGGATTTTACGCCAAGGTGTAAGTGTGACGTGCCAACAGTGTTGAGGGTTGTGCAGAGGAAGAAAGAGAATTGGGGAAGATACTTTTGGATGTGTCATGCTGGGAACGTTCCTGGCAAAGAGGGATGCACGTTTTTTGAGTGGGCGAAGTTCGATGATGATGGAGAGCCTATCTTTGGGAAAGAGAGAAGCAAAGTTGATGGGGCAAGTTTCAAAGTTTAAGAACGCGGGGACATCCTTTTTCAAATTCAACAAGCCTGATCCGCTATCAATTTTCGTCAATGATAGATTCAAGACTGGCTGAAATCGAAGATTGCCTCGGCTACGAGCTATAATACTCCATTCCCAGAGTGAGATTGCACTACAGACAATTCCAAGAAGCAACATCATTGGTGCCTGTTCCGAGTCACCGACTATGGATATTCCATACTCTCCAACCTGGCACACTCGCATGGACTCTTTTTTTTTTCGAGTTCGAGGAGGCCCGTATCCAGATGCTCCAAGTATCTTCAAGACAAGATCGGTTTTAGCGCATGACCACGGATGAAAAAGTGACAACGGACGGTCAAGTGACAGCGATTTGAGACGATAGTATAAAACAGACTGTCTTTGTTAGGGAGTTGGTAGAGACCTCGTAATCACGGGAGATTTATTGGGGCAACAAGGCATTGTAGGAAATAGGGGGTCACTGGAAGCGAGCTTGAACCAGCTTCCAACGGTACATTGATCTCCGAGAGCCCAGTCAGCAACACACATACAATCTTGACGTGTCCTTCGAGAAATTGCTATTCGAAAACCGAGTCGACCGCACCGAAAGCGATAGGACTTGCAACACTGTCTTAAAATTTAGTTTGAAGGTCCTAGTAGAATAATGACCGTGATTCGACCACCTGCTGAACAGCGCCAGGAGAATACTCGACATTAAAACAAACCAAAATAGAAACTATATCAAATATCCACCTCCACGCGATACTTAGCTAAGAATTCCTTAAACAGCTCAACTGGAAATCCATCCAACCGTATCCCCTCAAACCCGGTCCTTCCCTCCCTCCCCGCAACAATAGAATTCAAGATAGCCTCCTCAGTTACCTCCGACGCCGCCTTGAACATAGCATCCATACTCTCATTCTTGATGATATCAATGTGGTTGACTTCGACGGGGCCGATGCCGTTGACTTGTGGTGTCATAACTCGTTCATCGGGCCTGTTGGCGGTGGAGAGAGCAAGGATTATATCGCCGGAGTGAGTTCTTCCAACACCGTGGCCGCCTACTAGGACAAGCCCAACGGCGCAGTGTCGTGCGAGGCGGTTCAGTTGGTGAGGGAGCATTGGTGCATCGGTGCTATATAAATTCTCAGCTTGGGGGGGTTTTTTTGATTCACGAGCCAGTTACGAACATGAGGTAGATGACGATACTCCCATCGTCTGCTTTGCCAGCCACCGCCTGCTCTGACTTCGTAAGCAATGGGGAGCCCTTCTCCTTTAAGATGAGCTTGCCCATGGGAACACCGCCGACTTGCATGTCATATGTATGCCCGTAATTCGATTGCACAATCACGCCAACTGTGTAGCTCCCCTCACCACCCCCTTTCACCACCCGTGAGCTGATTCCTGTGCCGCCTGGGAACGTGTGACAGGTCATTCCTGCTCCACCGCCATTCTGGCCTTCAAGGACTTCTTCCTGTGTCATTGCGTTTGCGAAGGCTTGATGGATATCCTCGGCTTCGAGGGCAGAGTTGTGCACATCGTTCAACATCCAATCGGCAGTTTCGCCCACTACTGGAGTGCCATAATTATGGTTGAGCGTCTCGAGAGAGGATCCGTTGTCACGCGCTTGCTTGAGAGTCCATTGCCAGATGGTATGAAACACGATTCCAAAGCTGACGGAATTGGTTAAGGCGAGAGGCTACCCGAAATGAATTTGAGGTAATGGGAGTTTTGCAAAGGGAGAACGAACTGTGTTGGTATATCCCCAGTCTTTGATTTGATATGATCCACTGACTTCTCCGTTGCCATTGAGGGTATGCATTCCCGCGTAACAGGGAATGTGGATCTCATTGGGACTGCGCGGGAGGATGACGGTTACGCCTTTGCGGACGGAGTCTCCATCTTTGCCTACGGTTACTTGGCCCACTCGGACCCCTATTAAAGCTTTAGCGAGTGGTTTATATAGAGAAACACTGTGCTTGCCCTTTACATCAAGAATGGAATTCTTAGGTCCTGTTGGGAGCTGGCCAGGACAGTAACCCAAACCTCTGATCGTCATTCGTGCCATATTCTTGATCTTGGTGCTTTATTTATGGTATAATGGAAAGGTACTGCCTGAAGCTTCAAATTCTAGAATCTTATACTTAAAGAACTAATCTGCAGGTTTTGATGCAACCAACAGCTGACGCTTGGTGAGTCAGACCGTGTGTTGATTTTGAGCTTTTGCTGCAGATCTTCTCGCCCTCCTTACAGACTCTACTTTGCACACTTGCACTAAATAGGCTAATTGTTTCTCACAACTCTCAGATACCATTGGAAGCATCCAAGAACCTTGAAATGGCTCCATGGAAAGAAGAGTCAGAGGTTGACCCCGCATCCAGATGCGGAAGGTGGGATGAATGTGATTGGGTCAGGGGATTGTTCAAGATACCAAGGTACAACGACAAAAAGGGAGCAGTCGCACTCAAGATTCAGCCAACGCAAATAGGAGGGAAATATATTACAAACTATTTCTTCACAATAGGAGCAAACTTGGACCTTCCGCTATGGTCTCCTCGACAGAAGCTTAGGAGGCTGATCTGGCATTTAGGTTGCAATTTCTCAAATAGAGAGCGATGGAAACTGGTTTGATCTGCCAACGAAGGTGAGAAGTAGAACCGAGAAAAGTAAGACAACCAAACGAAGGGGGGGAGGAGAGGTGGGGGAAGTGTTTTAGACATAAACACGTGACAGCGCGTCTCAGTGGGTCTTCGCGGCGGTGAAGCGTGTCGACTCCCCAACGACCATCCATATTGCATCCCGGTGTACGCCCAAGAAAGCCACCCCCATCCTTTTGACACATACAGCTCAATTCATATGGAATGACTTTCAGCTGAAACAGGGAATTTCTTTTGCTCTGTCACCGCTCCTTCACAGCGCGTCTCTGCCTTGAAATCGCGCTTTTCCATTGGTGATTCCCCTCTACCCCGCCCTGTGTTACTGCAGGGCGTGACGGGTCATCTTCAATCCGAGGCGGGACGGTGCTTCTATTAGAGAAGGATGTCTCAACTCGAGATTGATCGCTGTGAGGCGTCCAGCTGGAGCCTGAAGTCAATTGACGGATCATAAAGACAGCCGCCTCGGAGGGGTAGTGCCCACCTGCTTCTACTTCCTCCTCAAGATCTCCCTACACCTCTCCTTAATAACCTTCCACAACCCCAATTCAACTGCACTCAACTGTAGTTCCCCGTCAGCGTCCACCATGGCAGAAGCAACCCCCGAACTCAAGACCTATCACGGCAACTGCCACTGCGGAGCCTTCAAGTTCACCTTGAAGGTCCCAGAGATAACTTCTGTCATGGGCTGCAACTGCAGCATCTGTTTCCGCAAGGACTACAAATGGGTGTTCCCCGGCCCAGGCGGCTTCACCATCGACAAGGGCGAAGGAACCCTGAAAGACTACGAGTTTGGACCCAAGTCCATGGCCCACCAGGTATCTCTCCTACATTCCAAATCCACGCCAGATCATAGACTGACCAGTTGAAGTTCTGCCCTACATGCGGAACAGGAGTGATGGGAAAACGCCACGGTCAACCAGCCGGGATGGACATTGGCATCAACGTCAATTTCTTCCCTCCTTCCCCACCCCTCTGGACTAATTAGAAGACAGGCACAAACAATCACCGACCTCCACATCCCCTCCCTCGGTATCAACATCTACGACGGCAAAGCTCTAGAACCAGCTTACATTCCGCACCCCTTCAAAGGCCCTGAACCCATCGCCGAGATCGAGAACGCAAAGATCTACACCGGCTCCTGCCACTGCGGCAACGTGACCCTAGCATTGAAGACCAAAGGACCGCTCACGGAAGGCCACGAGTTTATCCAAGGCTGCAATTGCAGCATCTGCTCTCGTGTTAGTCTTCCCCTCTTCCCCTCCTTCTTTCTTCCTTCCTTCTCCCTACCAGCTAACTAACACCTCCCCCCAGAACGGAACCATCCTAATCTACCCCCTCGCCACCCAAGTCTCCATCCACGCCTCCACGCCCACGACACCCTACACCTTCGGCCGCGCCCTGCAATCCCACGAGTTCTGCCCCATCTGCGGCCTCAGCATCTACATCCGTAAGCTGTCTGTCTCGCCTGAACATTTTGCGAAGTGGATTACGGATGGGAGGGATCAGGGGGAGTGGGAGAAGCGGATGCCGGTCGATTTGCGGAATTTTGAGGGCGTGGAATGGGATAAGATGAAGATCCCGGTGGCGAACAATAAGGATATTGAGCCAAAGTATGAGGTTTAGTTGGGATTGCAGTGAGTGGGAAAGGGGAGGGAATTTGGATTATTTGAAGTAGGGGCACGGCACTTGATCATTTCTCCCCTGAGTAAGACCCTCCCAATGTGACTACATGTTTGCCGCCATTTCCAGAAGGCAGTGCAAGGAACTGTTGTAAAGCCCATGAGTTCCAACCCTAAGCTAGTACACTAACCTAAGAAAACAAGGAAAAGAACTAATTATTCCGGACCCACGCACCGTGTAAGTGTATCATAACCATAATTTCCCCTCCTAATTCATGTCGGATAAGTCGAATTGTCTCTACCACCATGGCGGACCCCATCCCCAAGTCCTTCCCAAGCCGACCCCCAAACCCCCAAATCCATTCCTCTTTCCGTTTCCAACAGTCGATGCACCCATCTGCACAACACTAGGTGCTATGCTCCTCAATGTCTCGGTTCCTACACTTCTCTTATTCCTCAAAGCAATCTCCATGATCCTGCTTCTCTCTCGCTCAATATCTCCTGGTTTCCTCTTCCCTCCGAACACACTGGAATCTGTGGAAACAGATGAGTCTCCCGAGCTGATCCTACTTGGGCTATCTTCGTCTTCCAAACTGTGGTAATGGTCGGCACTGATGCTAGTTCTGAGATGGTGGCTGCGGTTACCGCGTGAATTTCGACGCATCTCGGTCCAAATCTTTCGTGCCGGGTCGGTGACGTCTGATGAGGCCCTTTCTTGGGACAGATGGGCTTCCGGAAGGCGGGCAAATGGTCCAGAGAGCGCTGCCGGGCTGACAGCTTCAGGTGTATGAAAAACAAGAGGTGAGGCAAAGGCCGAGTCGACTGCGGCTGCGAAACTCGACCTGACGGGCCTGACAGCTGGCTTCACCGTCTCTTCGCTCGAACCTGGCAGATTAAATTGTTGCATATTATTGGCCATCGGGATTGGCGTCCGCTCGTCAGCTAGCCTCTTGAGAGATTCTCGTGCCCTGTCAGATGGAAAATGCATTTCAATCAGCTCGACAAGAGGGTTCGATTCCAGTGGATTCACTATCGTTTGTGACGTACGTGGAGACCAAGCAGATTGTGAGTTATGTCTTTTGATGACCGCTGTTGCTTCCGTTTGAAGGCGAGTAAAGTGCGAGCTAAGACCTTTAGTATTCATGGAAATGGTTTTGTGGTTTGGGAATCCAGAGTGTTGATATGTAACTCGGACTGTGAGATAGCGGGTCGTGTTATCCCCGAGGTCCGTCTCTAGTTGCTCAATTAGATCAGCAGAAGAAGCTTCTCTGACATGTCGTGAGGAAGCAACTCTGCCGAGAAGGACTTTGGCTAGGACAAGATGTATATCATAGGCTTTAATCGTGGGTATTCGATCGAGGCTGCCAATGACATCGGCAACTTGGCATTCCTGACCTGGGCAGAGTTCTATCTCCATCGAATGCAATTTACCGTAGTGCTTAGCATCTACTGAGTATATTAGATTGACAGAGCATTATTCAGGATTCATAACATACCAAAAGGATCAGGAAGCGAAATGGAGGGGAATACTTCGCGGCCATCTGCCCTATGAAGCACGCCAGTAATTTCAACAGCCACCCAAAGATCGCAGTTTCCATTGTCAACACTTGTAACCTCGGGCGTGACTTTGATCTGCGGGCACAGAACGAAGACGTTATCGTCGGCTGTAATTGATTTTGTATCAGATACTGAGGACGATAATGGTGTTTCGCAAAACATCCTGGAGTTGATGCCCACATCCACAATATTAAAGCTTTCGGGTGGATAACAGGATTCAGTCCCCACAGAAGAGACGTTATCCTCGTAAGATGCATCGTATGAGGCTGAGGCTTTTTTCTTGATGCGTGAGCGGCGACGCACCAACGTGTTCTTAGACTGTGTCGAATTAGTACGCTTAATGCTCTTGGTCTCCTCTGAGTTACGAGCACCAAAGGCACGAAGAAAGAAGTTTTTGGATTTGGACGGTCGTCTTTCAGGTATTGTAGGAGACCAATTCTGGGCAGAGGTGTTAGGGTGACGATGAAGATCTTCGTTTCGTGGGCACAATGAGTGCCGTTGACCTCGCACGGAGTATGTGCCTTCTTCAATGTCAAGACTGCGCCTATGAAACTCCGACTTGAGAAATGCCCCTGCGCTGATAGTTCTGGGAAGATCGGCTTTTGCCTTTGGTGTCAGATCCGGATCATCTTGAAGTGTGGGTTGTCCTGTAAACGTGTAAGACAATCCAGTCGACATGGGAGGTGGAAGCTCACCATTGACTTTCCAAACCGAATTCAACTTGTTCAAGTTCTCCAGAGCCATGTCTGATAGAGGCTCATCCAAACCCCAATCACTTACATTCGCTCTCGTCGTCCGCTTCTTCCGCACCATTAATGGTCTGTCACCTCCCGGCGGTGTGCCCATGCTCTCACTGGACTCGCCAGAAGTGCTGCGTTGTCCACCGAAAGTCTCTCTGCCCGACGAGCTGCCGGAGATGGTTTGGCTACGCTTGATAATTCTAAGCGGCGACGGCTTGGCGACCTCTGGTTCGTGAAGCTCCACATCAGTCGAGTTGAACGCGTAGGATGCCATATCTCGTTTGTGTTATCGTCGTATAACTCAGATTTGCGGCCTTCTTCACTGAAAGTCTTGACCGACTCTCGTCTCGGTGATTGTCCGATGAATGTGTCGTAGCCTCTCAAAGTATTGAGGCTCTCGAGGTCTGCCCAGGAATCGGCGTAGAAGGGGGTTGAGGATAGATTAGACCTTTTGTTTCTCAGTCGTCGATTTCTATTGATATCGGACCGGGGATAATAATTCTCCCAGAATCTGCGAATATAGCGGCCGATGCGTTTGAAGAATTCGGCGCATTTGAGTGCAAAATATGCTGCAGATGCTGCAATGGCAATTGGAACAAGAATAAGAGCGCCGATTGCGAATGAACTGTCACTCATAGCCAAAACTGAAGTAATGCTGACATGCTAGAATTGAAGTAATGTGAGGTGATGTGTCTGTGAAGAACCAGAAACCCGAGCAGAAATGCTCTTCTAGGGTGATGTGTGGTTTTGGGAGGAGCGACCAAGGTCAAAGACAACAACCCAATTTTGCCCGTTGTAAGTCCTTGACTCCCTCTGAGCCTCTGAGCTATGCGAAGAAATAATTTGGTGAGAGTTACTTAACTTCTTCGACGGAGACGTTGCTACTCTTGAAAGACCGCAGGAACAGCAGCCTGTCCGCCATTCTCAAGGAGACCAAGTAGCAAGTCCTCGACGTATCGATCCTGTGACGAGAGATAGTGACGGGTATCAATTATCCACGCAGGGTTTCTAGACAATCACTCGAGAATGCGAACCCGTACATCTCCTGCAAGAGAGGTCAATGGCAAATGGGTATCAGTTGTTCTCCAGCCGGCCTCTCAGGCGACCCCCCTTCTCTGCGGTTCTACAACCTCCAAACTCCTTTTGATATTCTCTTTGATCGTCTCAACTTCCTCCCCTTCCATACTCAAGAACCTGATGAGATCATTACCAGCATCCTTCCCATACAGCGCCGCCTCAGCAACGCTGTTCTCAACCCCCCTTTTAACCCTAACCTCCCAAACCCCATCCCAACTCCACTCTCCCGGCCTCCTATTCGTCATCGAACTGGAGCTACCACCAGGTAACCTCTGATACCCACCCTGTCTCCTTTTCTCCTCCTCACCTTCACTCAACCCCTCATGCCAAGCCATCTTCTCCTTCCCCAGCGCCTCAACATTAAGTATCTTCCCAGACTTAACCCGATACGACCTCCACGCATGCCAAGCACCCGGATTCCCCGCCGCTTCAAGCGGTACCGAATCCAGCACCTCTTCGTCATCAAACGTAGAGCGAATATACCGTAGCACATCATATGTACTAACCTCACTTTTCCTCCGTTCACTACTCTGTCCGGCCGTCCCTCCACTTCCACTCGCACTAGGACTATCCCCCGTCCCGCTCCCGGGACTTTCCACTCCCCCTCTACCCGGCGTCAGCACACTCCCCCCTCTCGCCCTCTCCGCCGACCTCCTAGAACTCGCGCGTCCAAACCAGGTCGGGAATCCATGCCGCAACGAGAACCCACCAGGCGGTAACCGCTCCTCATCAGTAGCAGACACGGTCCCGGAGTCCTGGATATCGGTCGTGTACATGTACGTACTTAAGGGCGTGACGAGCGGGTGGAAGATATCGGTGCTGAAGGTTACGAGAGGTGGGAGCGAGGGGTAGGTTTGCGGAAAGGAGATTTGGAAACGGAGGACTGCGGGGCTGTATGGACCTTGAGAAGCCGTTAGTGGGAGCTGGGAAAGAGGGGGGAGGAAAGGGAGGACCTTTTCGTACGAATATTACGCCGGACCAGAGCGTGGGGTCGCCGGGCGTGAGGCTCATGAATACTCCATGAGGACAGGCATACCTGAGACTTGAGCTGTAGGATGCGGTTAGCTGGTTGTGATTGGATTTTGCAGAGGAAATATGCTTACAATTCGACCAGCAAATGTTGCTTCCGCACAGCAGAGAGGGAGGATAGGCGTTGCGACACCATCTTGTGTGTTGATGTTGTGGATAAGGAAAGTTGTGAAGTATGAGGTTATATCGACTTCGGAGGCGGTCAGCGTTCTGCCACCCCCGATGGTAATATATATGAGGGGAAAGCATTCAGCCTCATCTCGAATTGAGGAACATGAGAAACCCTCAAGAACGCACTCTTATAAAACATTTCTATTTTGATCGCTTTCTATGCTGGATGCTTCATTTCTCGTGCTGCTTGCTGCCTATGCTTCCTACCGAGCTTCCACTTCGTCATCACGCGTTTCCCGTCAACCCCACCAACAAACATCGACGCGTTTTGGCTCATGAAACATTATTCCTACCCTGAGGAGAGACCGTTCCTACCTTGCCCGCGATTTACATCTCATTTTTCAGCCAGCCGCATCTCAATCTTCCTTTTCTCAGCCTCCTTGAGTTCCTTCAGCTCCTCCTTGCTAGCGTCATACGCCGCGGAAGCCTGGTTGAAAGGATTCTCCTCGCTCTTCTCAAACTCCTTCCTGATCTTCTCTCTCTTCTGATTCTGTCTCAAGCCCTGACCACTTCCATCCGTCTCCATCTCCTTCAATCTCCGCTCCTCATACGCGGCAAAGGCAGCCTTGAATCTCCTTTCTGGATGTCTGTCAATCTTCGTGCCAGTGTCGGCAGTCAGGGAAAGCGCATCGAGAGCGTTGTCAATACCAGTCGCGTTGAGGGCCGCTGCTTTCTTCGAGCCTCCGTCGTCATCGAGTTGGGATAAATCGAGGCCCCTGGACTTCTCTGTCTTCTTCACCGCCTGCTTGGTATTTTTGGGTGCGGCTCGAGCCTCCTTCTCCTCTTCAGCTAGGATGGCATCCTTCTCAGCTTTCTTGCGCGCTTGCTCTGCCTTCTTCGCGGCTTCTGCTTCTCTGTTTGTAAAAGTCGTTAGTCGACGTTGTTGTGAAGTGGGGTGATGGTGCGGGGTAGCTCAAGATGGATGAAACCCTCACTTTTTGGCGTTGCTCTTTGTTCCCTTACTCCAGTCTTGTTCTTCCTCTGCTGCCTTCTTTGAGTTCTCGGCGGCGGCTTTGGCGGCTGCTGCTTCGGCTTTCTTTGCGTTGCCTGCTACTTTTTTGGTGTTCTGTTCTCCTGTTTTCTTGCCTGCCATGATTTTGTCTGTTGAGCGCGTTGGGTGGGACCAAAATTATCGAGCAGGTCCTTTGGGAGTGCCGTGCTATTCTTGCAGATACCGTGTCACAGACTCGGATTGTGAGCTTTGCTTCTTCGTCTTTGTCAACTACCCCGCCGTCCGCCATTCCGCTGTCTAGTGGGTTGACCCTTCGGGACGCGGAGTATAATTAGTCCGACTGTTGCCTCAGGAGTACGAAGACGACGGGCGTTGAAATCCGTCCAACTCGCTAGGCGAGAATCTGGGCAGCCCAGGGGTGCACGTTTGTAAATGTCTCGCAATTTCTCCTCAAATTTAATTGTTATGAGAATTTCGGAATAGATTGACGTCCTATTTCTCTATTATATAAAACCATTATAGAAAGGTTTAAGGGTGGTGTTGGGAATTAGTGCGACTTTCCACACAGGGCAACTTTGGTATTCCCCCGCACACTCTAACAGATGGACGATTTTCAACGCCCGCCGCCTTCGTACTTTCCAGGAGCTGCAGAGTGTAGATCACGTGATATACGGACGTACTTGACTCGAGAACTCATTTCTTTTGTGATTGATCATATTTCGTGGTTTGAATGCCTCAGACTAATTCTTTAGAGCTACGAAGAGATACCTGGTGAAGTAAAACGCAAGTCAAGTTGAATTGCGCCCTAGCCGCCAATTACCTTTCTTGAAGTCGCTGCCAAATCCTACATCCCTCGATCGAGATCAGCCTCCTCCACGAACAAGGAGGTTTACCGGTGGCTTTTTTTGAAGTCAAAGTATTTGTCACTGAAGAATATTGCTTCCAATCCATGTTTGCGTGACACAGGGCTGGTTCCCGAATTAGTACCAGGCGATTTTGGGCAATATTTCAGCTTTGGAAGGATTGCCCGGGAGCCCCCTCAGTGGACGCAGAGAAAGGAGAATTGCGCCCTGCACAATTGATGTAATGTCAAGGTATTGCAGGAGGTAAGGGTTGGGTCATATGATAGTGGTATGTTGAGTTATCGTCAAGTTGACCTCTCTCGTTCAGGATGTGGGTACAACTGCAATCCTTCAGCAAGCCAGCGCATAATTCAAAAAAATAGGTGCGTCTCGTGACACGAGATATCGGGAATCTACAATGCAGTCATACACGGCTGCCACCCCCGTGCTGTCGTATCGACTTTGAAGGGAGCACAACGTCATGTCGTCGTGTAGAGATTCGCTAGGATTTTCGAAGGTCCAGGGGTATAACAGAGTGAAGTGGTGAATCATGAGTCCATGCACCTCGCCGCCTGACAACGTTGCTTGGACGTGAGACCGGCTTTTGAAGAATTTCATACTCGGTGTTACTGTGGGTATCGGCAAAGACGTTGTTCTCCCGCATCCATTCTCGGGAGTAAAAAGTAAATATGAGGTCGTACAGGCGTCGGCAAGGCTGGCTGCTTCAGCTGCCGCTGCAACTGCAAAGGGTATGCAACGCGAGACACGAAGCCTCTGAATCTTTAAGGGTCCTTACGCCCGGATCGACGGAAAAAGCAAGAAGGATCGCACGACGCAGGTAGCGGGACAGCCAATGGATGAGCCACGCTGAGAAAACATGCAATTCCAAAGCTGATGCAGATTGACGACAAACACAATCCCCAAAAATTTGTATGGATGGGATCGCTTCCGATAACGAGAAAGGTGCCGACGCCAAGCGCGAGTCCCAATGGCTGACAAGATCCGACGCAAACATCAAGGTCATTGTCAGTTCTGAACTTTACCAACCAGGCTGAAAACAGGGCTGAGCTCCAGTCGGGAGGACTCCAGCCAATGTCGTCAAGACTCGTGGCTGTGAAACGCAGGCAGGAAGGCTGTGAGGATGGTGGGGGCGCGTGCCAATTGCAGACTTCGAGGCTTTCGGTGCAGAATGCAATATGCATCTAGGATTCGAGGTGCATTGCATCGCGGCATGACAAGGGGTCTACGTCAGTGAGAACTGGGAATGAAGAATTCTTGGAAGTCAAGACAGCCGCAAACGCATGAGGCTCACTGCACCTGGTCAGCCATCAGCCATCAGAGTGGCCACCAAGATTAGATCCGCTGCAATGGTGCATGAACCTTCTTGGCCAAGGAGGTTCGGCTGTTCGGAGGCACAAGCCCTCCGACCCCTCGTGGATGCCGTGGATGCCGTGGAACGTCTGTCGTCACGCGTGGGATGTGGACCAGTGCCGGAAGTGCTCGTGACCTAGAAACTGCCAACTGCGTTTGGGAGTCATCTTGCCAGAATGCTGCAGCGACATCGGGCGTTCGGGAATGGGAGTGGTGCAGCGGTCTGACGCTGAGGTTCGAGGTTGAAATTGAAGGTTGTGAGGACGAGTTGACGAGCGAGGAAAGTCGAACGGCCCGCTCGGCAGTGTAGGCGACCCGAGGTTCCACCGTACTGTACCTGCCGACCGATACATCCTGTGTAACATCGAGCTGATTTACATATCCGGCAGCTCGGGAAGTTTTTCAGACCCTTGCAGGAACTGTATGCACCAACGATGTTTGTCGGGAATCGGCTCTGACTCCTTCAAAAAGCAAAGCAATCAGGTCTGGCAAAGCCACTCTCTGGTTTGAGGCCATTGCGCCCAGGTCAGCACCGGCATGCAGTCGATCTACTGTACTAGATCGCAGTGAGACGTGAGCGTTCACTCATCTGAGATCCGACGCAGCATCACCGACGCAGCAGCACTCCCGTCGCAGGGCCTGGAGTTTCTCAACTGGGTGAAGGCGGTGTCGCCATCCGGAGGGCAATGAGCGCGCCACTACCCCTCCTCGAACACAGCTGTGATGGTAGATCTCCGAAGGGAAGCGTGGCTACCTAGCCGGGCGGTTAGAAGGATGTGGAAGTGACGAAATAGATGGCTCTTGAGGCTGGTGATTGGGCCTCTCGAGGCGACGCACACACCGTCGAGCGGGAAAGGCGCTGGCGGAGCCCCCCTTCAACGGCTCAAGCGTGGAATCACTTCGTACTTTTCCAGAGAAGCGGTCACGTAGTGGGACTTTCCCAAGCCCCATCCAGACAGGCGGTGAGCCTGAGTCTGAAGCCGAGTTCGAGTCGAGGCGAGTCTAGTCTAGTCAGCTCCAGGCGTGGCTAGCAGTTAGATTGTTCTGTCGAACCCGTTTGGAGTTTGATATCGATGAGCGGTGTTCGTAAGGCGGCGATCGCGCCGCCCGTTTCTTGCGCACTTGGATACTACAGTACAGTACTCGTACAGTAGCAGGCATCGGACTTAGCGGGGAAGAGGCGGGAGGTACAGTACACGATGAGACGATGAGACGATGATCTTTGTGAAGTGTGGCGCTAGCAGTCGAGGTAAGATTTTGCCTCGCCTGCCCCCGTCCGTCACTCACCACTCACTCACTACTCACTATCCACTATGCCACTACCCACGCAAGTACGAGCCTACGACAAGCTAAATCGCTTCCCCGGCGGGCCTTAGGAGACCGTTCCGCGAGCGCGACTAGAAGGACTAGGAGGTGAAAAATACCCGAATGGCTCCCCTGAATGGCCTCATCAGCCAATCATGCCTCGTTCCGAAGGCGTTCTACGAAAACGGTTTTACCATCGTCGTCCTATCATCGTCCCATCGTCGTTCCATCGTCGACCCCCCCTTCTCCTCTCCAACCCGCCAAAACCCACACCTCTTCGATGCCAATTGCCAAGCCAAGAGCCCGAAAAGCAGCATTGATCCGCCCATGCCTTGATGCCTTGGGCGCTCTCCTTAATATCATACGATTGCACTCGCGCGCGCCGGATGCCCGCAGTTTCCACTCCCCCCCAGGAAAGCCTTCCTTAGCCGTCGTCTGGAATGTCTCTGTTTGTTCTTCGACCCCTGCTGGATTCCGATTCCGCGGAATGGGCCAGTCATATGCTTGGCCACCCCCCCCGTTTACCTGCCTATCCTCCACCGTTCCCTGTCCCTGGGACTCGAGTCAAGGGAGGATGCCGAACGTGGATAGCAAACTGCTCATCTTCTTCCTACGCTACTTTTGAAGCTGGATGCATAATCCCATGTCGTGCTCTCGTACCGCACAAGGCATGGGTATGTGGTGTTCTTGCTCTGCTGCTGGCGAAATGATGGCCAAGGCAGGGCGGCGTTTGCGTGCAGAGTGGTCTTCTGACTCTAATTCGGGGAGGCAGTTTGCTCCAGCACACCCGATTCTTGCTTCAACATCGACCTCTAATAAGACGCATTCAATTCCAACTTCCAAGTACCATCATCAGGTAACTACGCCGTCTGTACTGCGCAGCCTCCAATCGGCGATGCCGTCCCATCCGGAAATGGCCATCTGCTTTGAAACTCAATTGCGATGTTCGTGATTGTGCTCAATCCCCCCTGACTACGGCTCACTAGGGCGAACACACCAGCGGTCCCTCAGCGGGTCACAGGACTCAGGAGGTGCGCTAAAGCGCCTGTGCGGGCCAGTCAGAGCTGCTGGTGCTCCAGTCCAACACGCTGGACAGGGGTGGTCGAGCCCAGGATTTTGGTACTTGGAGAGCTGGGCCCAGGCAACCCCAGCACTTTGTTTGGCTGAGCGTGTTGCTTTTTGGCGCGCATGGAGTGCAGAACTGCTCTTGGGCATGGGGCTCGCTCTATCACTATTGACTTTCGGAGAATTCATATAGCACTGTCTCGGGACGAGTGGTGCTGAAAAGGCACGATCGGTTCGGATCTTGGCTGAGATGCGATATTCGTGTTAGTTATGTGTTCTTTCCTTGGAATGAATAAATCCAGGGACTGGAGCAAGAGGCACAGTACCAGACAAATACTTGCACAACGCGGGGTCTAGTCAGCTTGAGCATGTATCTGTCCAGTGCATATCATCAGCACTGCAACTCAGCACCCGCACTGCCGAAAATCCATGAACATTAAGTTGGAATTTAAGATGTTCACGAGCATGCGGGCAAGGGGTCTTCAATGATCAATCCGCAGTCTCCGCACCCCATTTGCCAACCTGGTCTGCGGCGAGGTCCCCCGCGCCTTCGTCACCAGGGTTACTCTAATAGGAGCAAGAACCTCTCCTCCCGCGAACGGTCAACCTCTCACAGGTTGCGTTACTATCGCAATTCCAACTTCCCAACTTCCAGCTCGGGTTGTCAAATCGCGTGGAGAGCTCTCCCGAGGCCCAGGCGCGGATGGTGCAGCTTTCGGATCTCTCTATCAAGGAAAGCTGTGCTGACTGCTGAACATTCGCATGCGTGCTCGGCCAAATGATGTGGGCGGTCTCTTGCCTTCTGACCAGTAAGTCTCCAGAGTCACCAGCACGCAGCCGTTCCGATTTGAATCTCGCAGGATTATCGACGATGCTGAGATCATGAGATGTGCATCTGCGCCCGGGGGCATGCCAGCGCCCTCCCCCCTCTCCGGCCTCATCTCTCTCTCTCCACACCGCCACCACTGCCAAACGGGCCAGTGCTCAATACAAGGCTTGCTAGCAGTTCCCAATTGACAGTTCCACGCTATGACCCAAATAGACCCAGCTCTCCCAAACCCGAGACTCTAAGTCGCCGACAGGGGTTGACCCATGTGCGAGGCCTGCAAGCGCAAGCGATCCTTACAGTAGTAGATGCTGTTTGAGAAGCGTCTAAACGGGGGCCCAGGGAGTCAAATGCCGGGGCGATGGGCGCAGTGGAGACCGTCAGGACCGTCTGATACCAATTTAGCTCAGGGCCTGTCGATTCTTGCCCCCAATACGACTTCCCAGCTCGGCTTGGCTTGCAAACTGCAAGCCCCCATCCCATGCTGATATGTTTGCCTGGGCTCGTAGGCCACGAGCCACGACGATGACCTCCCCAGTTTCTCTTCCGGATCCACTTGGGCCTAACTTAGTCCGTGTAAGTGTTTTTCTGTGACGCATGGTCACCGCCATCAGATTATAATTTTACGCGGCCGATTCCCGGGACACCATTACAGCTAACCAGACGGGGGACGACCCGGCGGTCAACTACATCAACTGCCCAATCTCCTCTGCACATCTTCCTTCCTTGATCTTCTGATTTTTTTTGCTGCTCCCTGATACAGCAGAACACACCAAAGAATCCACTCTGCTTCCGCACCTAACGAGCAACACTTCTACAACTGCACCAGCTCGCCCACCTTGTGACAACGACAAAAGAAAGAAAGAGCAGCCCAAACTTCAAGCATATAACATCACATGGTCCACAGCTTCCAACCCAACACCCCCCACACTTTCTTCACGCCACCTTGTCTCCCAATTGAAAGAACAACAGATCCAACTGTGTAAACTGACACCCAACACCGACAAGACAGCAGCAACAGCGCTCGTCATGGCTGGCGCACAGCAAACGTGTTTGCGGAAGCGGACCCCACCATTCCCCACAAAGCAGATGACAATTCTTGGTGAGTTCTGCAAGTTCCGAGGAGCGGATTGCTTCGAGGCCTTTGCTAACAAGAACCAGCACTATGCCGAATCTGCGAACCGATTGCCTTCATGTCGATTTTCCCATATGTATACTTCATGATCAAGGACTTCGGGGTCACTAAACATGAAGCCGAGATCGCAGTCTATGCGGGAATGGTGACATCTGCGTTTGCGTTCGCCGAGTTCTCGTCTGGTGTTGTATGGGGAAGACTCAGTGACAGGATCGGACGAAAACCAGTCTTGATCACAGGACTTGCAGGCACCGCACTCAGTATGCTGATCTTCGGATTTGCGCCCAACCTTCCTGTTGCATTGTTGGCTCGCGCACTGGGAGGGCTCTTGAATGGGTACGTGGACGTCCCGGGGCCATGGACCGATGCAGTCAGATGGAGTTTGTGGACCCCGTTCTAACCAATCCATGCGTTTAGAAACATTGGTGTTTTGCAGACCACGGTCGCGGAAATGGTCACAGTCAAGGAACACCAACGTAAGTGCACTCAAACATGTCACATTCTCCCCTCAAATTATAAGCCGCTTACTGACGAGCCGGATAGCACGTGCTTATACGATTATGCCATTCGTGTGGTGTCTTGGGTGAGCCCTGAATTTTCTATCAGTTTTGGGCATCTCACAGTAGGGCTGACTATTTATTTCAAAGATCGATTCTCGGACCTACTCTTGGAGGCGCATTGGCCAGACCAGTCTTAAGCTACCCAGATATTTTCCAGCCCGGATCCATTTGGGATCGATTCCCCTACCTCCTGCCCAACGTTGTATGTACGGTAATTGTAACCTGCGGAGTCGGGATTGGGATCTTGTTTCTCGAGGAGACGCATGAGGAGAAGAAGCATCGCCGCGACCCGGGATTGGAAGCTGGCAAATGGATCCTGAGCAAGGTTACACGATGTGCGGAATCGAAGTCGGCGAGCGAGAAGGAAGTGGATCTGGACGAGGTGCTTTCTCTGCTGAGCGACGATGATCAACCACCCGGATACCGCACGAACGAGACGTCGAGGATTCCGTCCACCCCATCCACAGACTCACAGGAGGCGTTTGATCTCAATGACTCACGCGTTGCGGCGAAGCCGGCAGCAGCAAAAGCATTCACGAAACAGGTCGTTCTCAACATCGTCGGCTACGGAATCCTAGCTTAGTAAGTCATGCATGGCCCGATTCTTTGCCCCACTGACTCGTGCTCAGCCACACGATGACTTTCGACGCAATGTTGCCAACTCTTCTCAGCACTGAACCCCCTAAGAATCCGGAACCATGGAAGTTGCCTTTCAAGTTCGTTAGTGGCTATGGACTCAGTACGAAGCAGATTGGGGTTGTTCTCTCGGTCCAGGGAGTCTACTCCATGATTGCAACCATCTTCCTCTTCCCCATCATCGTCCGCCGGCTTGGAGCTCTTGGTCTCTTCAGGGCCCTGGCGATCTCTTATCCCATCTTGTACATCTCCACGCCCTATCTGGTTCTCCTACCGGATAATCTGAAGATGGCTGGTGTCTATGGAGTGGTGATCTGGAAATGCACCTTCGCAACCATGGCTTATCCAAGCAATGCCATTCTACTCACTAACTCTGCACCATCTCTCTTAATGCTGGGTACAATCAATGGCGTGGCAGCCTCTACCGCAAGTCTCTCCCGAGCTTTCGGTCCCACGGTCTCTGGAATCCTCTTCTCAGCAGGCTTTCGATTGGGATATTCTGGCCTTGCATGGTGGTGCAGTGCGGTCATTGCTCTGGCAGGCGCCCTCATCAGCCTGCGCATGACGGACAAAGGAGGACGCATGGATGATGACGAGAAGATTGACGACGAACCCCGTGATTTGGGCTTCGAAGAGCAGATCCTGGACACTCACGCCTTGGATTCTGCCATCGCTGCCGCCGAACCAAGAAGGGATATCGAACCAATAGACAATAATATCATCAATTGATGACTTTCCCTCGCGGGAAAGGAACAAATAACTTACGAATTTCATCTCAGCACGGCTTCGATTCTACTTTTACCTCTGGGAGGATGACTGTATAACAACATTTTTTGAACGACATCGATTTATTTCATCCGAACTGGATATTCATGTTTTATCTTTTGCAGCGTTGTGTTTTTAATACACGGTATCGGCGCAACTCGGAGGATCGTCACAAACAACACAGGATATACACTTTGCGAGACCGGGATTGCAGAAGGAGTTTTACAAGAAGGATTCCAATTGGAATATCATCACACTGACACGAAAAAGGATAGATCCGGAGCAGATGGGTGCGTTTGAAAGATTTGGAGCTGTCAAGATTATTTTTTTGGGAAAGGAGTCTCTCGGATATGAATACCGATACGCGGCACAGAGAAGGAAGCACTTGCAGGTCAGAATATGGATATCGCATGGCATTTTCAATCGGCGTTTTCTATAATATACCTTTTTCTTTTCTGAGCAACTACCTACACGGTGGGGGAGTTAGCTATGGATCGCGTAGATACATCTAATATGATGGCGTCGATCCAACTGGTTTTGATTTTGAGAAAGAGGGGGGGTTGATTTGTGAAGTTTCGGGCCGGAAGCACCTCCACCATCCGAGTGGCTTTCCGGTGCATCGCATCAACACACCTAGAAGCACAACTCCCACATTCTTTGTACGACCAAACTCAGAATTATGCAAATCTTTGCACATGCACCTGATCAATGTCTGCCAAGCCGTAGTCATTGTTTACAAATCCCCTTGGGCGATCGCATTCCAGCCCTCGCCACTATTAGAATCTACCTAGCCACCCACTCGTTACTCGATGGCTGTACATAATGATCAGCCCCCCAAGGCAGACCGCCCACTATTTTCTGCCGGCGCGGATTGGCGGAAGCTCTTATCAGGCGGTTATCAGCTCTAGTCCTGGCTCATTCCTCGGCGCGGGCCCTCTTCAGGGTCCGCTTAAGCCTGTAATCGACTATCGACCTACCTATCTCTCTTCGTACGACACAGAGAAATCCCACGCACGCGGCTGCGATTTGCTTTTGCGCCCTGCCTATGTGCCCGACCGGCTGCCGTCTCCATTCCCCATCCCATTTGAACACAGAAGAGAAAAGGCAAAAGAGACGCAAAGAAAAGAGATCAGACGAGAGAATTGACGAGGCTGGAAACTTTTAGGCCTTATCGTATCCTTTACGAAGGGAGGTTATCGCAAAGACGACAAATTTGAGAAGCAAGGGGAACAGGATGAGCGCACAGCGCGAAGGGGATCAGAGATAGCAAGCAGCGGCGCTTCAATCCAATCTTCCTGTCAACGTCCTCAGCCGCGACTTGACTTGCGATCCCCGACTACGAGTTTGCGGCCAGTTGGTGGAAGTGGGGAGTGGGAAAGTGGGCAAGTGGGTGGAGGAGCCGAATGAAGCTTGAGTGAAGATGAATCCGCGGTCACCGACAGCCTCTGCGACGGGCGGCAGTGGATATCCTCACAAGCGCGCCAGACATAGCTCTCCCGACCGCAGCGGAGGCGGATTGAAACCGAAGAGTCCTAGCAGCGTGGAGGAGGTCGAGATCGTAGGGAGTGCGGTTGTGGGTGCTGGTGCTGGTGGTGGGGGCAAGGCTGGACAGAGCAGCAGCTTCAGGAACGTGAGCGCGTGTAATCGCTGCCGGTTGAGGAAGAATCGGTGTGATCAGCGGCTGCCGTCTTGTGCTAGTTGTGAGAAGGCGAGTGTGAAGTGTGTGGGGTATGATCCTATTACCAAGAGGGAGATTCCTAGGAGGTGAGACTTGACCGCCTTTCCCTCTCTTCAACCAAGTTATGAAGGCGATTCCAGGGACGGTAAAGGGAACAGGCTGATAAAGGATTATAGCTATGTCTTCTACCTCGAGACTCGAGTTGGCTATCTAGAGAAAGTCCTCCAGGATAACGGGATCCCCTTTGCGCCGGCCGAAGTCCTCGACCATGCCTCGAGACCAGGCGCAGATCCAAATACGGCTCAGACACCAAGCGATGATGGAAGGCCGCATTATAATGGCAATGACACGGCTATCACCTCCCACAAGCAGTCTCCAAAAGAAGCAGCGTGGAATAAGAAACAGGATGAGTCCGAGAAGTTGAATAAGCTGGTCTCGAATATTGGCAGTGTTTCTGTGCAAGGAGCTTCTGATTCCCGCTATCTGGGCTCCACTTCGGGAATCTCGTTCGCAAGAGTCGTGTTCGCGGCTGTGAAGTCCTCGGTGTCAAGTACGAATAGTGATAAGAGCGGTGTTCGACCTTCGCGGCCGGCGATCAAGGAGGGAAAACCTACTGGAACCTCGATGCGGGACTCGTTCTTTGGATTACATACTAGGCCGACTATCAAGCAAGCACCGTTCCCGTCAAAGGAGGTGGGCAGCCGGCTTGTGAATTTTTACTTCGAGCATGCAAATCCACAAATACCGATTTTGCATAGGCCGGAGTTTATGAAGATGTTTGAGCTGGCATATGCGGATGGTGATGCGAGAGTTAGGACACCGAGGGAGCTGTATATGCTGAATATCGTGTTTGCGATTGGGTCTGGTATTTTCCTGGGTGATTCGGGGGATAGAGAAGCGAAAGAGGATAAAGAGGAGAAGAGAAGCAAGTCGGGGTTGGATAAGCAGTGTCAGCCGGAGGAGTATCATGCTTCTGCCATTGTGCATCTGGAAGCTTTGTTGGGCTCACCGAGTTCGATTGATCGACCGGATGGATTTGGTGGTGGGTTGGAGGAATTGCAGGCTGTGCTGCTACTGGCTGGATTTGCGCTACTGAGACCGGTTGCCCCGGGATTGTGGTATATTATTGGGGTAGCGGTGAGGTTAGCTGTGGATCTAGGACTCCATTATGAGGATGGGAAAGATATTGAGGCTGGGCTTGAGGAAACGACGGAAAACTCAAAAGGCGGGAACAGTGACTTGGCACGGATGCAACAAGAGCGGACTGCAAGAGAACGAGGTCGACGAGAGTGGGTGCGGGATTTCAAGAGGAGATTATGGTGGTGCACTTATTCCTTCGATCGACTGGTTTCAACCTGCGTTGGTCGGCCGTTTGGTATTACGGATCAAGTCATCACCACCGAGTTCCCCTGCCTACTCGACGACAAGTACATCACGCCAAATGGTATCCTGGATCCTCCAGCTGGAGTTGTCGAGCCGAGCTACAAGCATGCTGCTTACCACTACTTCCGACTTAGATTGCTCCAGTCTGAGATATTGCAAGTGCTGCAACATCAACAAGCCCAGCATGCTCGAGCTTCTGGTCTGAATGAGCGGAATCCGTACATGCATACCACCTTACCATCTCCCTTCCTCTCGAAATTCGATAGCTTCCGCTCATGGCGAATCGATATCGACAGGAGATTATGGGAATGGAAGACTTCTGCTCCGACGAAAAAGGATACGGGAGTTGGCTTCTCCGTTGAGTTCCTTGAGCTCAATTATTGGCAATGCGTGATTATGCTCTATCGACAGAGTCTGAGCGTGCCGCAGATGTTCGAGGGAGAATATAATACAAGTGAAGAGGTCAATAGTCCGAGCATACATAATGTTGAGCTGAGAGAGGATGAGGAGCGTGTGTTCTTGAAGGTTGCGGAGGCAGGACAGAGAGTGTTGAGATTGTACAGGCAGTTGCATCGTGTGCATCTCGTCAATTACACTTTCTTGGCTACTCATCATCTGTTCATGGCGGGAATATCATTCCTGTATGCTATTTGGCATTCGGCGATTGTGAGGAGTCGATTGGTGAGTTTTGTTCTGCATGGTAAGAGAAGAGTGCTGACTGGCTTCGCAGACAATGGATGAGGTCGACTTCACGATTCTAGCAGCAACTTCTGTACTTGGCGACCTCATTGAGAAATGTCCACCTGCAGAAGCCTGCCGAGATGCCTTCGACCGCATGTCCAAAGCCACTGTCCAAATGTGCATGTCAACCACCGGCTTCGGTGCATCATCAAGCCTCAGCACCCGCCGACAATCTCACTCCCAAAGCCATCAACAACAGCACCACAACCAAAGTACCGAAACCGACTACTTCAGCAAACAATACCGGCGTCAAAGCCGCGGACCTCAAAATTCATCTAGACCAAAACCCCAATTCGACATGGGTCTCAACGACCTCCTCGGCTCCCCACCAAACCCAAACTCAACTATGCAAACCTCCCAACCCCCTCCCTTCGGCCGCCCCGACTCACAGAACAGCATGAGTGCTCCTTCCAACACCAGCGGCGGAGTGAAAATGGAATTCGAGTACAACAGCACGAGCGCCACCCCCTCAACCATCACCGGTCCCGTCCGCCAAAACACATCAAACTCCACCACCTCCCAAACACTAGGCAACTCCCCCTCGGACTACGCCATCTCTCCCCCGTTATCCGCACTCGACACCTCAGCTATCGACCCCTCGCTCCTCCCTTCCCCGCAAACTACTTTCTCTGCTCCTGGGAATTTTGGGCAGAATAGTGTGTATGGAAGTGATATGCAGTTCCCGTTTCAGAATGCACCGGGGATGGACTTTTTACAGGGCGGTTGGGATGGGGATGGGAGTGGGAATGGGTTTGATGGTGGTGGGTGGAATGGGGAGTTGGGACTCGGGATGGGGTGGGATGGGGGGATGGCGGGGGGGGAACATGGGGATGGTGGGGGGGTGGATTTGTTTGATGGGTTCTTTTTTGGGGGAACCGGCGGATTTTAGTGGTGGTGGAATATGTGAGCCAGGATTGGTTTTTGTGGGAGTTGGGGCTGGGGAAAATAATAATCCGGATAAGAGAGAATATAAGTGGGAAGGGAAGAGGAATGAAGAGGATCGTAACGTATATGATAATGAGAAGAAAAGGGCAGGAGGATAATGGCATGGCTTAGCTTGTCATAGCTGTGATACCACTCAGTTGTTTGTTTGTAGCATGGCGTTTAGGTGTTTGTGTATGTATGTATGTATGTATGTATGTATGTATGGTTTTTTAAGTGGAGGTGATAATGAAAATGGAGAGTATGATTTGTCTGTTCATTTATCCAGCTGTCCGTCCCTCCGCTCGTCCTTCGATTTTTCGTAAAGTTACAATTGGATTTGGCTCGCGGATTAAAGAAATTGATCTGGTTGGAAAGTTGGAGTGAATGATATGGTATGTAAAAGAATGAAGCAAGAGGAGTTGGTGGCTTTGAGGAGTGTGGTGGTGTTGTTTTAACTGTTTGAGATATTGTCTTTTTTGAGGTGAGGGGAGGAGAGATGGGATGAGATAAGATGGTGAATTCAGAGTGAGAGGTTGATTTTTGGATTTTGGAGGAGTATATGGGGTTCATGTAGATAGATGGGTTGGGATTGGTGGGAGGATTTGGGATGTTTGTAAAGTAAGGGTTCATGGGACGTTTCGTTTGTTGATGGTGATGTGGTCTAGGGTATGTTTGCAGTTGCAGTGAGCTTCACATCGAGCTAGTATAATTTTATATTTCTGTGGTATTGGGCTTGGGATATAGTGGGAGGGGTTGAGATGTATGTGAAGGAGATGATGTTGTGGTCTGTACTTGGTATTAAGCTTGACGTCGAGCAAGTATAATTTTATATTTCTGTGGTATTGGGTTCGGCTCGTAGCTAGTGCTGAATTTTGAGTGTGTTGTTGATGGATTGTTGTTTTGCATTTCATCTCGGTCAAGGTTAGTGACAGTTTCGGCGGGAGATTGGGGAGGGGGTGGGAGTGTGGCCGTTTTGAATAGTAGGGGTGTGTCGTTTCGCAGTCGTTCTGGCTTAGCTGCGTGGATGGGTTTTGAACTGTTTGTGGGAACGAAAGGAGAGGATTTGAGTAGAAATTCAGGGGTGAAGAAGAGAAGCGAAATCTAGGTTGAGAGCTTCTTGTGTATAGGAGGTTATTAAGAGCGAGATTTAGGGGATTAATGAGTGGAGTAATGGAATTTTGCGGTTTTTGATGATCGTAGATTCCAGCTGTTGACTTGGGTTATGCTGGCATGAGCTGTCGTCGAGATCCTATAGGACGTGAAATCGAGAGTTAAAAGTGTTGAAATAGGAAGTACATTATGACGAAACCCTCTAAATAGGGGGTTGTCTCCGCAAACTTGATTTTTTGCCCTGTGCATTGCTCTCCCTGTCCGTTCAAAGAAGAACTATTCAGAGACGGGAGTGATATACGTAGTATTTAGGACATAGGTTTACGACACTAAGGTGTCAATTTTCGAACGATCGTAGTTTCATAGCCTCATGTGATTTGCTTTGAAAATACACTCTAATCTTAATTAATACACTTGTTTTGGTTAAACAGAGCTGTCAACAGCCCCTTGAACCGGAGATGAAGTATGGTCACGTGATCTATATCTAAAAACCCTGAATCTGGCACAGCTTCGCAGGCCATGCGTAAGCATTGAGTCCTGCTTTAGATTTCATCTGTTGGTTTTATTGTAAGTTTAAAAATGCAAGATGAGCTGGCAGGCCTTTAACCTTCTAAAGTGAGGCACAAATAGCACGGGAGTCGGTTAGTGGCTACTTCATTAGTTACAACGGACGAGTTTGCAACCTAACTTTTCAGACTGTGTTTGATATTCCGTTAGTTCTTTCGCATCAAACATTTGCAAGTACTTGGTCCCTAGGGTCAATATTTGCCCCATGTTACAAGATCCCTATCAAAGATCTGCTTTATGATTGGCTCTTCTGACGTGACTGGCGAATCAGCAGAGCAGGATTCTGAGGCAAAAACAGACAAGGGACAAATTTTAACCCTGGGGACCAAGTATAAAATGAATGGTAAGTTTCCCTTGGCCATTCTATTTCAATTAGTACAGTGGTACCCCTCGAAGGAGTATATTCTCGGCCTAGCGGTTTTCATGTGTTTAACACCGTCTGAATTTTGGAGCCTTGAAAGTTTTCCAGATTTTGCTGCAAAACATGATTAGTTGATCTGTGCCAGCCTTGTAGCTAATTAAAGCAGCACCGGTATCATCGACACACAGTTACCCTCAAGGATTATTTTCTAGGGGGATATCTGTAATTTTCGTGGTCTCCATAACCTCGTAACCTTACTGTAAGGCGCCCCTGGCGGCCTAGAAAATGCGGCCCATCCTCACGAGCTTCTTCCTTCCTTCACTCAACAGCCTCATCGATAGTTGCGAATGGTGGACCCATGATCTACACACAACATTACCTGATATTCCTTCAAGTGTTAGAGCTTCGAGCCGCCACATGTCTTCGTTCAAAAGTTCTGGCATCGACTTGAACCCATTCATTGAGGTTACCTGTCGCCATGTACAAGTACCGTAGATACGGCCAACTCCGCGCTTCGATGGAGATCTTGAGTTGGCTTAGTGGTTCAAGGAAGTCAGCCTATTGGGCCGTTTCGATGAGAACTCTACATCAGCAAATGCCAGCTGTCCCTGGACGCGGCTTATTTGATGATCGAAACCAATCGCTATTGCAGCCCAGATGGACGTTGATGGCCTTATAGATTAGGTTGTCCACTGCAGTTGGGCGCACTTCGCTAACCTCCATACACTGCCGAAATCCGTCTTAAACAGGATCATCCTTCTCTAGACATGGTCCTGTGGAGTTGTTGACAATGAATAGTATCGTCGCAGACTCGCACTCGCAGTAGTTTGCATGATCCATGACCCACTCTGCCCAACGCCAAATCTACCTGATGAGTCCACCAAGTCGTCGTCCAAAGAAGTCGGAGGAGAGTGAGGCGAAAAAGTGTTTGGGATGCTTGGTGCAAAGAAAGCCAGTAAGGGAACTGCACAGTCCTAAGGACCTGGCTGACGCAGATAGTGCGTTTATGGAACCCATAAAACAGGAAGCTGCGTGACATGTGGAAACCTCAAGTTCATGGATTGTCCTCCATTTTGGGGGTTCTTCAACGAAGGTACATCGTTTTCTCTTCCCTTTTCAATACCATGCACTAACCTCGAGCTAGCTTTAGGAATCCACATGCTAGACATGATGCGAACATCGTATGCACTCCTTACCTCGGACGAAAGTGTTGTCGAAATCACTGTAAGAACCTCGAATAGCTCACCGGATCTTCAAATACGCCTTATGGAGAGTGAACTTCTTCCTTCCAACGCAGATTCCTTGAAAAAGTACTTCGATCAGACAGTCTTGCAGCCGTGCATTCTGAACATCGGCTATAGAACGGCACCCACGAGCCTCATAAGAAGTGCGTTATATGGCAGGGTGTATCTGATGTTTCTCTCCCCATGCCATATCATGGAAGGGGAAGAAAGCTTCTCAAATTGGAAACAGCTTATGAATTTCGTTCTTACTCGACTCAGTGAGAGCATTTCTGAAGTTGTGGATGGCTTCAACAAGGGACACGCGCAAGATGATAAGCCATACTGGTCTGACGCAGCCATTGCTCTGTCCATACTACTTTATGGCCTGCGCCATGCTCAGGAAGTCCTAGAGGACCCTACTACCCAACCAATTTGTGTAAGCTACTTGTTGATCTATCACAAATTCCACAATGCTGACCTGTTTAGAATGATCCACAACTGGTATGTCTTCTGGTCGAGCGAATCAAGTCGACCATGGCACACCTCACACACCTGCTTCATCCTCAAAATCTACGTTGCGATCGTGAATGGGCTTCCGCACTCGTTGGCTCGCTGGAGGAGCTGCAATCGAACACGAAGATATCCTTTTTAAGCATCAAGACCACGAAGGAAGCGGTGCCTATGAGCGCAAGGTCACTATCATTAAGTAGCTTTGGCTCGGCCTCGATGGTTGATACCCAAACTCCACCATCTTCCATCGCAGCAACGCCACCTGGGAGTCTGGATATTTTCAAATCTGACACCTCGATCGGCAATGAATGGCATGGCACAACTCACAGACCATCGCTGGAGCCATCCAGGAAAATGCCTACCCCACCATACGATCAATCTCAAGGCATCGACATCTTCAACTCCATTTTGCCTCCATCTGACATTACTTGGGGGCAAAATATGTCCCCACCATTTCCTATATCCCCATATGGCAAAACAATCGACAAGTCGAAATTCTCAACAAGTCTTACATCTGACACATCATATGGGAATAGCCACGGTACTTTAACGTCGCCGCACCCTATTCCCGACTGGCAAGTCCTAGGAATGTCTAAAGACATTCTTAGTGAAACAGGGGATAAAAGTTATCCTCACGTCCTTTTTGCAAGGCCATCTGACGCAGATGGCCCCGCAGAAGGGACCTCTGACCAATATTTTTATTCCCTATTTCCAGACTTGCAGTACCCATTTACGTTCTAACAGACGCCCGTTACGTTTCTCCCAAAGGAGTAGAAACCTCTGCTTGGCTTCTGGCAACGAAATTACCAGATTGCGGTATCATTATCGTGGATTGATGACCAGGAGAGGGTTATCGAACAGTTTCTTTGTGTTATCAAGGATAGTCTCATGCAACATTGATTGAATATTTTCTTCTTCTCTTTTGGTATTTTCGGGGGGGAGGAGAGATCATTGAGGGACTGTGGAGCGGAGGTGAAGAAATCGAACATGTTGTTGAATTTCAGTATTTACTTCTGCTTTCATTATTTTCGACTCATTAACTGGACGCGCTTGATCGTGAATATGAGAGTGTCTCCTTTCAAAGAATTAAATCTTTATATATCCCAGTAGACAACGCGCATACCCTCTGCACTCAAAATGAAACCAGTTAGGCCTATTGATATGATATAAGGAGGCACGAGATGTCAACGCCTCTAGATGAGTCAAACAGGGATTAGAAGTTGGGCATCAGTGGGGTGCCACCCTGTGGCGGGCTTCTCGAGCCAGTGATCACGTAAGGCCGAGGGGCCGAAAGGTTAAATCGACCCAATCTTTCAGCCTTCTATTGCCCCTCCTCTCCAAGTACGTGTTTGCCCTTCTATCGCAACATACCTTCACCCAACTTCACAAACTTTGCACTCCATCTCCATACCCAGTCAATGAAGCGACTTGCAACCAGATGCTAGCCACCGGCTCTCAATAGCAGCGCCGCTATGGGGGTGTACCAGGCAGCTCAGGGCTGGCTGAGCAGACTTGCGGATTATCCATAAAACCTCAGCGCCAGCAGCATACAGTTGGAGGATGTCTTCGAAGTATAAAAAATCGTCATATTCACGTCGGTCAAATTATTATCCTACAAGTTGGTCGGAGTGGGAGTTCAACGAGCAGTACCAACGCAATGCCCGCTATCGCGAAGTCAGTGAAGGTTGTTTGACCCCTCGATGAGCAAACTAGTATTTCTAATCTATCAAACAGGTAATTGGGAATGGGACTACGCGGAGCTACCAGAAACAGAAAAGGAGACGCAGTATGTTCCTAGACATCCGACTGCTTCGGCCCACGCTAGTTTGCCGCCCGTTGATGAATCTGTTTTTGAGTTGGAAGCTGATACATACAATCACCGATATGACGAGGGCGCGATAGACCTCTCTCATCGGATGGCAGAGATGAGGATAGACTCGATACATTCACAAGACGAACCATACGCAGAAGGCCAGCAATACCCAGCAGAGCATCAATACTCAGCCTATCAGCACTACTCAGCTGAGCAGCAATACCCAGCGGTGGAATATGGCCAAGGATATTTTACACCCAGCAAAACAGATCCTGGTAACAGCAAGGGTACGGAGACTCAATGTCCAGAATGCTCAATGACGTTTCCACGGAGCACTGAACTCGAACGCCATCACAAGACTGTGCATTTGAATAATGGAGTGCGACCGTACCAATGCCTTGTTCCGGGTTGTCCTGCAAACGTCAGAAGCTGGACAACTATGAGAGGGCTTCGTCTACACGACAAGAACTGGCATGGTCCTCATTCATGTTCTGTGCCTGGATGCTCTCGACGCCATCCATTTGGTTTTAGCTCAGAAGCAGATCTCGAGATACATCAGGCAGAACACAGTGGTGACTCGAATCTAGACCAGCACGTAGATGAACGTCGTCGGGGTGAAAAGGAAAAAGGACGTTCAGGCAAGTCGGCAGATACTATTGATGGTACGCAGAAAACTCGCCTGTTCTCTCCAAAAAGTTCAACCGATTTGCTAATCCTTATCTTCTAAAAGAAAACGATCGTTTTGCTGCTGAGCAGTATCCCCTAGGAGGCGCACAACCGCCGTTCCAAGCCAGCTCGCAACAGGAAAGCAATTTCCTTCACTACGGGCAGTTGTATCAATCGATCTATGGCGGTGTCTATGGCAGTACCTCCAGTAGGAACATCGGTGAGGCCAACACTAGTCGCGACCGCGATAAACTCGGTAAATTCACTAAGGGTAAGGACATCACCCCTACCTTCTTTCATAGACTAAATAGTTTCATAGACTTCGTAGTCCACCATTCTAGAGAGTTCTACTTTGGCAGAGTTTTCAAGGTGTTGTGGAGCGAACCCGTGGGGACTGGTGGTACAGAAATAACTGCAGATTTTCCACATAGTGAAAGTGCTTTTCACAAAGTCCGACGTTTCCTCATCGTCAGCGAAAGGAACAAGGGTCACAGCATATGCATTCCCATATTGACATATGGCAACCAAGGGGTCCTCAAACGTGGCGTACATCCTGAGGACCATGCCGTTATTTACTCCAGTAAAAGCAAGGGGCCTTACGTACTCGAACGTGAGAAAGGGTTAATGACCAAACACCCGATTAGGGTCGAACTTTTTAAAGAGTCCCAAAAGTTAGATCCGCTGTCAAGGTTGAATTATGCCAAACTCTACACCGTTGAGCATAACGTCAAGGTCTTTTTCATCGGCAGGGTAGCGAAGAACTATGAGCGGGACGTAATGAATGGCTACAATGAGGCTCATCCTCCATTCAGTAACGCTGGCCCAGGCTTACACCAAGGTTCTCATGAGGATCTGACCAGGGGTGCCGAAGCAGATGATCCTCATTATCCTTTGGCCGAAGAAGATGATCCTCAGGGTTCTTTTGCTGCAACTTTAACAATCACCCCATATGGACCTTCATATTTTGGAGCGGGTGTCTCTGCATCTATGGAACAGCCTAGCTCATCGCAAACCGCTCAGGCTGCAGAACATCCAGCTTATGACGATGGTTACGATTAATGATCCAGGCTGGATTATCCTGTTGAAATTGAGTGGATAATGTTTAGCAGTGTTCATGGCTCCGGTAGCAAATGGGCCTTGCCCTTTCTATGAAGTGTGTTACTACTTTCATGTAGAAAGCATCATAGACAGCCAAAGCATCCTGGCACCAAGGAAAGAAGGCGAACCTCGACTCGTGTAGGATGAACAGATCTTAGATTGGCCAGTCGGCACACATTAATTTTCCCTCGAGTCAGAGGAAGCTTTTCAGCTCAGGCCCGGCCTCGACCTGTCGGGTTTTGCGGCCGATATTTAAAATTGTTCACACAGACCCTGTTTAAGCTGCTATAGTCAGAATAGCTGCAATACTTTTTAGATACCCCAACAGCTCACGCAAGACATATTCGCTTTCAGAAGATACATCTTCATTATCCCAAATACGTTGCCAAGCTCGTGGAGACCGTTAAGAGTAAGAGGCAAGTGATCCAGTGATCAAACTTCACGTAATTTGTCAAGATACTCATCGTAACCTATGTTGAAGATGATTCGAATTATCATCAAGCCCTTCTGGAGCATCTTTTAGTGCTATCTCTCAGAACCCTATGGTTTTCCTACTTCGTAGGTTCTGGTGCCAGTCTTTCGTTTTCGAGGCTAGGAAAAAGAAAATTTCCAGCACGTGTTACCAAAAGCTTCAAAATGACTTCAAACTGCACTCCTGCAGTCTCTACAAGCGTAAAAGCCAATGGCGAGATCTTCGATTCGATTTGTGGCTTTTTAACATTACATGGTCTAGTTAGGTGTTAGACCAGAACCAACTCAGGATCAAAAGTCGATGACCCAGCCACTCCTTCATCGTTTCACTTCTGATAACGATATTCAGCAATGTGTCCATTTTTTGCAAGCTTTCTCCCAATTGTATATCAACGAAACATCCCGTTTCACAAACGACGCCACTCCAGTCCTCTCATCAACATGAAGCTCTCTCACCGTTATACCGGCCAACTCTGTGGCGTCAGGGGGCCCGGCCCCAGATAAGGGAAAATAAACCAGAGCTCTCAGTATCGTTGAGAATAAATGGTTATTACGTCTTCTCCTTCTCTCTATCAGCAGCCAACTGCCAATATATGAATGGATATTGAGAAGTCACAGTTCGCGGTAACGATGAGGAAAAGAACTCGGAGCAAGATACGAAAGATTCCATAGTTGCATAAGCAGAGCGCCACTTTCATCATTTGCGTCTGTGAATGGGCAGTGATTAGCTCTCGTTTGGGGGGTTTTGAAAGGGGGCAATTATTTTTGTTCATGATGAGGGGTTCTGGTTTAGAAGTGTAGATATTGTGGTTGAGATCGGGCCTTGCTAGCCCAAGCAGGAATTTTTGAACGGAATTAGTTTGGCAGACAGGATTATAATTTATGAGAGATTATTTTACGGCAGAGGGAATCTAATGTCGAAGCAGAATAAGGGTCAGAGGGTTCTCGTAGGAAGGGAAACTAGTTAAGGTGGTTATCACTCAAACTGAAGATATACTAATATTAGAAGGACAATAAGGTTCAATATATGTAATAGTAAATTACGTCTGTGACGGCCTTAATCTCATTTCCTGTTGGCTTATTTGTCCTTGTCAACCATACTCGAAGAACCTCTAATGATAGTGTCAAGGGAGTAAATACGGGAAGTATTAAGCTCGTCAGAAAATTAAATTGACTTGCAACCGAGAAGCATATCGAAAGATTTCTTGTTCTTGGTTATAGTAACTTTTCTTGACCAGTCTAGCCTAGATTGCTTAATGTTAGCCAAGATCCGGAAAAAGCCTACCCAAAGGCACCAGTCTTACTTGTGGAAAGCGAACCCGTAGTCTGAGCTGATTCTACGAATGACTGTTGCGAATAAAGGCGACTACGGATCGACGGCATTGGTAAGTAAAGGGGCGTGAATTCTTTATGATCATAGTGAGAAGAAGCTAGCTTTTAGATTAAAGTGAAATTACCTGACCAGAACTTACGATTTGACAGAGTAAATACATTTAGAAGAAAAATTAGTATGAATATATGTTATCTAAGATGTTGGGAGTGTTAATGTTTTAAGCCGCAGGATGGAATTCCTCAACAATGAAGCGTTACCGTAGTTATTAAAGATAGCTTAAAGAGTAAGAAGCAGGTTAAATTGCAGAAGGAGGCGACAACTCTTCGACAAGGTTCAGTTCGTTGATCGTGCCTCCTCCTTTCCAGCAGCAGCAAAGCTCACGGCCTAACCTAACTTGGCTCCTTGCACCTTGTCTCCTTCTCGCTGTTCTCAAGACCATAACGGAGCTTGCACTTCAATAATACTACTTCGAAAGACAGGGCAACTTATGGTTATTTTGCTGGGTCTAGAAGCCATCCTTGGTCTATTGTCATTTTTTCATGATTGTAGCTCTTGATCTGGAACTCCTGGGGAAGGTGAGAAGAGATAGAAATGAGTAACTTGGATTGGAAGCACTTTTAAGCAAAATTAACGATATTCTACTTCATTCGTCGGCCTAAAATTTTTACATACTTCTCAAGTAAGTGAGCGGATTCATCATTTGCACATTCATATTCTTCTTGACATTCAGGGTCATCTGTGTATCGAGGCACAAGCAAGGCGCCAAATACTGCAGTGGAACCAAAGAAAAATGACGTTCCCAGCCAAGGTTGAAAATCCACCCAAAAACATAAGAATGATTCCATCTCGCCTTTCCCCCTCACTACGACGCGATAATAGCTAGCCCATCCCCCACTATAACTCTACACTTGCATCTGTCAGCAACATCGCCTGCGTTACCGCATACCCACAATATTTCCCACGTCCCACCTCTCCTATTTGCCAAGCGAGAGATGGCGAAATAAATCGTTGCCATAACGACTTTCACTGTGCATCAATAACCTTATCTATCCCCTTTCCTTCATTCATTATTTTTATGCTTCGGTTCACTTTCACCATTAAAATTAAATTTCATGCGTGAGAGGGTTCGAAGTCGAGACAGTGACAAAATTACTCGAAAGGGTAAGTAAGCGTCGGGGACGTATTACGTGTGGTCGGGTGGTGGGTGCGGGCTGTTCCTAAAGCTCACGTCTGACTAACTCCCCCACAGGACGCCGTCTCACACAAATTCAAAGAGTGCTTATAAGAGAGAGCGAATAACTATAAAAGATATCTCTTTCTTCATTCAGAAGTAGCCATCGTTTTTCACCTTCAAAATGGGCTCTCACCAGAAGCGAGTCGCCGTTATAGGGGCGGGCGTTAGCGGGGTGGTTAGTGCGAAACATCTCACAGAGCGCGGGTTGGAAGTTGTGGTTTTTGAGAGGTCGAGGCAGGCGGGTGGGAATTGGTTATTTTGTTTTTCGCTTTTGTGGGAGATGGCCAAAAAGGTATTGGGCTGATGAAAACAGGGTTTATGATGAAAGAAAACCGATTGAGCCAAGCTATCCTTCGGTTACTCCTTCCATTGCGGATTTTATTGTTGCGAGTGGAGGGACGAGTGTTAATGGGGAAGGGGGGTATACGAGTGAAGAAGAAGAATTGAGATTTGCTCCTCCTGGGTAAGTTGCATGTTCTAATGTTGAGTTAGAGACCGTGTTGATCTTGATAGACCAGCATATTCTGGACCGACGAACAATGTCTCGACGAAATTACAAAAGCTCCAAGGTTTTCCATGGAAGGAGGGCACGGGGGACTTTGTTAATGTTAGGGCAAAACAAGAGTATATTCAATCTTACTCGCGGCACTTTGGTGTTGAACTTTTGATAAGGTATAACACTCGTGTTGAAAAGCTGGAAAAAGTGGGAAGAAAATGGTTTGTTTACTCGACTACTTTTGTTCGGGAGGGACCGAGCAAAGGAAAGCGTATAAACGAAGTTGAGGTGAGTGTAGAATGGCATGTTTTGGGCTTAATATTGACGAGGTACAGGAATTCGACTCTGTTGTTGTAGCTTCCGGACATTACCATAGTCCAAATGTTCCTGATATTTCTGGATTGAAAGAATGGAAGAAAAGATGGCCAGACAGAGTGCAGCACTCCAAGGGTTATAGAAAACCAGATGACTTCAAAGACCAGGTAGGAACCGGAATCAAGAATTATACTCGAAACTGACTCCAAGAGCAGACTGTTCTTTTTGTTGGGCTGGCGTCTCATCTATGGACGTTGGAAGAGAAGCCTCACGCTTTGCCAAGAAAATCCATCAATCATCCCGTGGCGGCCCTTTTGATGTACCCTTAGCAATGTTTTCTCCAGAAACCGAACGCATTGCTGGCATCGCATCTTTTAATATTCCACCTGTAGGCCAAGACACCCCAGGCTCAGTTACACTTGTCGACGGCACGGTACTGAACGACATCGACCGAGTCGTTATTTGTACCGGATACCTCTTCACCCTACCATTCCTTCTCGATTTACATGACGACTCGATCACACGCGAACAAGCAAATGATACAGTTCTCGTAACAGACGGTACGCAAATGCATAACCTTCACAAAGACATATTCTACATTCCCGACCCCACACTCGCGTTTGTCGGCATTCCTTTCTATACCGCCACCTTTTCATTCTTCGAGTTTCAAGCCATCGCCGTAGCAGCTGTATTCTCAAGTCGCGCATGGGTGCCCTCGGAAGAAGAAATGCGAATCGAGTATGCCGAGAGGGTGAAGCGGAAAGGATCGGGAAGAGCACTTCATAATTTGAAAGGGGTATCAGTCGAGTATGTTGACGAGTTGGTCGAGTGGTTGAATGCGCATGCCGAGGTTACAGGTGCTGAGAAAGTGGAGGGCTATTCGAAGGAGTGGCAGGAGGAGGCAAAACTCATGGCTACGAAGTATGTTAAGAAGCTGAAAATAACGGATTTCAAGTCTGGAAGCTGATTTGGAAAGGCGACTAGCGAAATTACAGGCGACGTCTCAGGAGTATAGATGATGGCGATCGACTTAAACGAAATCGGTTGATCCCTTTCAAGATTAGTGAACTGGACATAATTTGAGAATCAAAGCTGTGATATCATGTAGGTCATACGTTTTTCGTGGGTTGCAGTGTTGAAATAGGGGCTCGCTTACTAGTTTCGAGGTTGTTTACTCCCAACTTCCGACCCCTATTTCGCTTGCACTACTGAAATAAGCTATTTTCAACTACTCGAGATGTCTGTTCTGTATTGCTGGTCTTTGATAGTAGTGAAGTAGACTGGCCCTGTCGACTTGTTTCTTTGTGCTTCGCACTGAGGATCTAAGCGAGCAAAAGGGATCTAGTGTGGTTGAATCTTTCCGCCACAAGCCTGCACGCAGCAAATAATTCTTTCCATATTCTCCACATCATCCAGGATCTCATTGCACAAAAGTAAATGGAAAGGCTAGTACGAGCCGCCGCTAACGTAAACCCAGGTTGCTCACCTCAGCGCTGCACAGCTGACCCCAGCTGCTTGCTCCTGATACAAACTACATTTTGAGTCCACGTGGCAGAAAAGAATCCTAAAATTTTCTTTACGGCAAGAACTGTTACCGCTGGATCAAATTTTCTCACTGCTCTAAAACCCCATACAAGTGGATTGGCATTTGGTCATGCTTCTGTAATTGAAATGGGAAGAAATAATTCCATTAATGGATTTTTAAATTAGGACAAATACATGCATGACGCGATACAAATATCCAGCTGCATCTCCTAATATCAGACGCTGCTATTTTCTTCTCGCGGAGATCTCAACCCGAGATTGAGCTAATTTTGCTCATGTCGGCGCCCCTGAGCTGCTCGATGTCATTAGCATCATGAACACCACCAAAAAGACATCAAGAGTGAAAAATGCTATCTTACAGGGATCAATCGGCTGTGGGCTTGGAGGTGGTACAGCTGGGGCTGGAGCTGTTGGCGAAGGCGGAGGAGAATTTGGTTCGGCGTCGACCGCCATGAGAGTAAAATAGGAACGAAGTTCAGGGCAACAAATATGAACTTCTGCTCTGTGTACGAAAACTCAATAATGCTTCCAGAAAGTTTCTGCAATATATTTAGATATTTTAAAGAGACCAGGATAAAGAGCATTGAATTTGGGTACGTACAGTCAACAGCTGAACTCGCCGGAATTTGAACTCGTGCTGTGATCCGAGTCTGAAAAGATGAAACTTGCTGAAAGAAACGTGGAGAATTCCATTATGTATACGTTCCTCTCGAAACCTGAGCCCATAGCCCATGCACGCATCACTGCCATGGCGGTCTTGCGCGTATAGCTTCAATGAATGGCAACTTGCATGTGGAGCTATTTGCCCAGCTTCAGAACTCGCCCAACGACCTGTCCGTACATGTGATATGTGTTGCAGTATTTTGGGCTCTGGTGAGACTGCACCGCTTGATGTTGTAAACAAGATCCGATCGGCCACGAAGAATAACTCGAGATGGCTTGTAAGGATAAAGCACCTATATACGTCACCGAGAGGTGGGGGCTTGCCCTAATCAAATGATCTCTTAGAGTGCGGTGCAGAAAACACGAACAAAATCGATATCTTGTTCCTTGTACATCATAACCCCTGACTGCAGAGTAAGGCTGACGGACTGGTACATGTGTTCGCTCTGGTTCTGTAGGCAAGGCTTCCGAAAATGAGTGGAGGGCAGGAAGTGCCTTATCTCAAGTGTGTGTACCTCAAAAAAGCCATGGGGTAGGGGTTGTCCACTAATAATGCCATATTCTAGTGGGCTGTGAGGCTGAGGTTCACGAGGCACACAGAAGTCAGAATAGGCAAGCCCAACCTCAACGCCTTGGGCAGCAACCAACCACTCGTCGAGCCTACAGCGCCAATCAATTAGTAGGGCAAACTGCAGCCTCGCTCGAGCACAGTTGTCAACAGACAACACTTGTATATGACGCGCAGTCCCACAGCTTCCAACTAAACAAATCTTAGCCAATGAGGCCACCCCTGCAAGACCCCGCATTAATTATCAATCACTTGACAAGTGATAATCAAAAGCTGTTAGTTCTATTAGCATAAAAATTTAAGTTTCTAGGTCGTTGCTACTCAGCCTTTCAATTGACATATTGTTGACGACTCTGCCTCCAAATGGCAAAAGATATCTAATAGCGAGCTTTTGGCCGCAATCCAGGTTGAGAAAGGCGGAGCACTGTCCGTGCTCGGAGGAACCCCCAGGGGGCCTATCCCGGGAGCGGCCCGCACATTCAAAAATAGTACACTTCACCTGAGAGGGGGGGTCGTGGCGACGCCTCATCTCTTGGGGGGTGTGACATGGAAAAGATATCTGTGGGCTCAATGTCTTGTTGGGTTCCGGAACTTTCATAAATTTTGGGCCGCGATCGTGACTTCGTTGGCACTCTGCGCGCATGGCTATTGACTCGAGTGTCAATGTCGGGGAGGCGCTTCGCAATGTGCCTATATCTACCGCGGAGAGTTCCTCTCTCGGTAAAAGAGTGTGAAGGTTTTCGATCTTTGAAGTGATTTTGAAGCGGACTTTCGACTGGTGAACTAGGCCGAGAGCCTCCATTGTCTTGCGAGGTCAACGTGCTTTGTCCTCACAATCTGTCAACCGTTCGCTGCACTCGATGCACCAATAATGTCCGCAATGCCGAATCGCGAAGTCCCGATTGAAGTTATCGACAGTCTCCTCGGACAAGGCTTGGGCTATGATGAGTGGAAAGCAGAACTTAAACTTCAAGGTTATGGTGACTCATGGAACGAAGCCCTCAAGAACAAAATAATCAAAAGAGAGTACGAGACCTTCAAAGATGAGATTCTACGTTTGAAAAATGAGCCGAACACAGCCACTAAAGGCAAAGATGTCCAGAGGACCAACTCTTTGGAGAGCATCTTGAAAAGATTGCAAGGCCAGGAGTGGGCCAAGGGGAGACCTAGCGAGAAGAAAGAAAGGTTGGATAGTAGGAGGCTCCTCGGGAAGGACGCAAAGTGAGTCAAAATGCATCCTTTTTAAATGACGAGACATTGCTAACACTTATGTGAAGAAAACGGGCATTTCAAAACTATGTCAGTCATTGGGAGCAGGCCGAGTCTTCTGGCGCGCTTTCTACAAATTCTGGTGTAGAAACGAATACCCAAGAGAGGCGAGGAGTGGGGAGATCCGCAGTCAGTAAGTAGATTTTGAGCAGGACTAAATTTCTGAGGACATAGCTGATAGAGTGTCAAATCTAGACGGCGAGGCATCTTTTTCTGCCTACCAGCCAATGAACTATCAGCTTAGTCAAGCCTTCACCTCGCCCTCAAAGCAGCAGATGTTTGGTAGTACAGAGCCTACCATGCAAGATGCAGATTGGCACGTGCAAAGCAGCGACCCTTTACCCACGTACTCCGGTTCTTGCGACGGTGCACTTCACACCTCCACCAACAACCAACTTGGCTATCCTAACCACAGTCCCCAAAATTTCACTACTCAATCTGGCAACATTTCTGCTTCCAGCTCCAACCAAACCTCCACCGCCAACTCAGCGGGTGGTTACCACACGAGCGCACCATGGGGGACTACTCCTACAGCCAACACAACCATGCTTATGGCCACAAACAACACAAGCTGGGCAGAGGATATATACCCCGCCGGCTCAACAGAAGAAAACGAAACAGCTGCTCAGCTTGATTGGTTGGCGTATGTTAATAATTCCTGTATAGATGTAATGCACACTAATTTTTTTCCTGTGTTTAGTAGAAATTCCTAGGCCGAAATACAAATATTAACTACGTTTTGACAACGAAAGGGGAAGAAGCAGGAGAACACTTGTCAAGTTTGTTTTAGATAGATTTTGTGCTTAGTTTGGTCAGGAAGCACAGCCGATTGCGGCATAACTTTCATTAAATTGTCTCGGCATTGAGAGTTGACTTACTAGGTTTTAAAACGTGTATTTAAAGGAACAGAAATTTTGTTTTGGGCTGAAAGCTCGTCACTTCGAAGCAAGCCGGAAACTTGCTTTGGTCAGAATCTCAACTTGGGATCCTTGAAGCCTTGCATTGAGGCTCCGGGGAAAACATAGCAAAACCAATTCTAAGTCTGAAGGCCATCTCCCACTTTTGCAATGCAAGTTTAGCGTTAAACCAATATCCCACAACTAAGTGAGTGGTAGCCACGACGATCTGCACTAACAAATATGTTTCTGCTTTTCATCTGTGGTATTGACAACCTTCCTACTCAGGGCGTACCTCACAGCCCCTAAATTCAGCCAACTGCAGGTTGTCTACTTCACTTAAATTATCCTTCTTGAACTTTCAAGTTGATTGAATCAAGACATCAGCCCCAACTGCAATATCTGTGCCATATAGTGCCTTAGAGTGCCATCTGTCAGCTTTGCAGACTTTGTCCTACAGCCCCTATCATATCTGACCACCTTCTTCGTTCGTGCCGGACTACGGATCAGAATATATGATCTACCCCGACATCATGCTAAACAGAGAAGCGATTCTTGATTCTCCGAGGCCTTGCATTTAGGCTAAGCAACATTCGCTTGCTGATGACAGGGCGAAATTCGAGGGGTTTGGACCTGGGCTTCGACCTGGGCTTCAGATACATATCAGCATAAGGTAGCTTTAATTGAATAGGCAAGTACTTATTCCGGCCAGATGAGCTTGCATCGGAAGAGGGAACTGAATGCCCTCGTCTTGCGGAGGCTCCGAGCGGCTGCCAACCTTCCAAACCCAGTTGCAAATCGTGGTTACAAGCCTCTCTCGCTCTAGGGCGGCCCATCCTCCTTAGGTGAAATCAGAAGCTTACTTCTTATTATACAAAGGTCGTAGTGCGTTTGTCCAATACAATCGATTTGGTGGTGCTCTGGGAGTGGTTTGATGCCATGCGGAGTCGCGTCGGCCGAGACGCGTTTGCAGAGTTTGCTTGGTTTGCTCGTATGGAACTTCTTTCTCCAACTTCGCCTTCGTCAAGCATTCACTTTATATCAGCTTGAGTTTCATGGAGTCCTTTGAAGCTGGTCGCCATTTTACGGGCACGCGTTTTCCAAGTGGAAGAGCACATTGTACTGAGCCGATTCCCTGGCTTTCGTCTGAAGAGTGGGGTGACCACAGACGGCTGGCACTTCCTGATGATGCACGTTCTTTTACCTCATTCTGACCAGAAACTTAACCAGAAAATTGCATTGCCTTTTCGTAGCCATAACTTTCTTCTTTGGTTGAAACGAATATTTTGCTTCCTATAAGGTGTATCCAGCTCACGTTGTCACATGCAACCCCCACCTTTCTGCCTCCCGCTCTTTCCCGGCGGACTGTGGTATTGTTGACTTGTGCTCAACGTTTTGGTTCATTTTGTGGTTTTGGGATATCAAGGATTTAACTCTTGTTTATTATTGACCTTTCTTACGATCTTTACACAGGACTGGTCGAGTCAAAACCCAAACAAAATATTCATCTTGCGAAGCTGGGAATCGAGCTGAACACTTTAACACTCGAGCTTTACATAGGTCTATGTCTCAAGTCACCCATTAGCCAAGATGCCAGTCCAAAACCAGAAGAAGCCTAGACTTCTGTCTTTGATGCCCTTCAAAGCAATAGAAGAGGATTATCTCAACGATTTCAAATCCAACTTCATACTTGATGTACGTCTCACCCTCTCATGAAAGCCATTGATATTTCACTAACTCTTACACTAGGAGCTAAAGGTCTCAAACCATGACGAAGCTGTAGCCGCTATCAAGTCATACATTGCGGAGTCTGGCCCGTACGATGCCTTCATCGTTCTCATGGGCACCAAACCATATGAACCTTTCACACCCGAGTTCCTGGCTCCTCTCTTACCACGCTGCCAAATCGTAGTATCTGCATCTGCTGGATACGATGAGTTTCCCATCGACTGGCTGACCGGATGTGGTGTCTGGTTTTGCAATACTCGACACTCCGTCTCCGAGCCCACAGCAGACATGGCCATGTTCCTTACTCTGGCTGTCATTCGGGACACTTCACGAGCTGAGAAATCCGCAAGAGCTGGTCTGTGGCGGAATGATCATGTGCCATGTACAGATCCAAGTGGTCTGAAGTTAGGGATCATTGGAATGGGAGCGATTGGCAAAGTATGACCAGCTCCTGAAGCTCTGTGAATTTCCACTAACATGATCCCAGCATCACGCTAGAAAAGCTGCGGTGTTCAATATGCATGTCCAGTATTACAACCGTCGCCGCTTACCTCCCGAGGATGAAATCACTTACAATGTAACCTACTGTCCAACTCTCGAGGACCTCTTGAGAACTTCGGACGTGATCTCGGTCAGCTGCCCCTTGGATGCTACCACCAAAGGTCTCCTTTCGCACAAGGAATTTGCTCAGATGAAAGACGGTGTCTTCATAGTCAACACTGCTCGAGGAGCAATAATCAACGAAGAAGCTCTCATTGCTGCTTTGGAGAGCGGCAAGGTCGCCAGGGCAGGACTGGACGTCTTTGAGGATGAGCCACGGATTAATCCATATTTTTCTAAGAGCGATCGCTGTATCATTCAACCGCATCTGGGTGGTTTGACTCAGAAAGCTAGACGTGATGCTGAGAAGGAGTGTCTTGAGAATATCAAATCACTGTTCACCACTGGTAGGCCAGTGGCGCCCGTCAATGAAATATCTTGAAGTAAGGAGCCGCCCTTTCCTGTACGGGGTTACACCGCAGCTTCCTTTGAGCAGGATTTTAGTTGCATTTCTGGTTCGGAGGTCTTATCTTTCGAAGGGGGGCGGCGCTAGTGCGAGATAGAAATGTTCAATGTACCTGATGGCAGTCTAGAGATTAAGGAGGGACCGTGTCAAAACCTTTATCTTGAGATGGAGTTTCGGCAGAAAACAAAATTCAAAAGCACAAGTTCAATAGCATGACACGTGCCGCAAGTAACCACACCACATTTTCGAAGTTGCACAAAGACATATTTTAAGGCACCTATCACACAACGTTTTACTCAGCACTTCGAAGTCGCAAGCCACACCGTACACCTCAGCCTCTAGATGACTCGAAGGACATATTACGAGATTTCTCAACCAGATTTATTTGAAAGACCTTATCTTAGATAATGAAGCTTGGCCAAGATGGATACAGATAAGTTGGCTTGAAGTAAAGTGGAGGTGATACGCGTGCTTGGCAGGAAATCCCACTCTTCGGTCAGTATATAGGATGACACTGATGAATACTTGATAATTCTTGGCAACTATATCTACTTCCCTCGAAGAATAGTAAAGAATCGTCACTTTCATACACAGAATCGAAGTTGCATCAGCTTGTGTTCTTCACTAGGGTTGTCTAATCTTTTAGCTCCTCATTACGTCAGAGAACATTATACACACAATGGGTTATCACGAACCTCTCATCAATGCCCTCCACCCCTCGGTAGTAGATAGAGTAGATCCTCAATTCGCAGAGATTTACAACAAGTACCAGGGTATCTCACTCTTCACTCCTCACTCCCGAATCTAATATTTCGCTAACAACCACCCCAGCTCCACATCTCAGAGCCGACCAAGTAACCTACGAAGAATATAACGCCAACAGATCCAAATACACCTTCCCCATAGCCAACGGCCCCTACCCAGAAGTCGGCAGCATCAAGTACTTCCAAGTCCCCGTCTCCAACCCTTCCGGAGAAATCACCATCCAACTTTTCGCACCCACCGAAGACGTAATCGCCAAAGGCGGCCTGAGAGGCACAGATGGGGCACTACCCGCTCATGTTGATTACCACGGTGGCGGTTTCGTAATCGGAAATTTGAAAAGTGATGAGTCGTGGTGTCGCCAAGTGTGTCAGGCAATAGGCTGTCTAGTCCTGAACGTCGACTACAGACTAGCGCCAGAATTTCCCCATCCTGTTCCTGGTGAGGACTCATGGACAGCGCTTAAATGGGTATTTGAACATGCGCGCGAGTTGGGAGTTGATGCTTCCAGGGTATCTGTTGGTGGGTTGTCTGCGGGTGGACAGATAGCTGCTGTTCTCACTCTACTGGCCAGAGATGAACCGAAGATGCCGAAGTTGGTGCTGCAGATGTTGGTTGTTCCCGTTGTTGATACGAGATTTGTTCCTTTGGAGGGATCGTGTGAGCCGGATGTGCCGTATGAGAGTTATGTCACGAATGAGTTTGCGCCTTGCTTGCCGCTTAATAGGTTGAGGTGGTTTTATAGGTTGTGGTTGGGGACTGATATGGGTAAGCTCACCATGATCTTTTCGATAGATTCTTGACTAATTGCGCTGTGCAGAAGCGAGAAAGAAGATGACAGAAGACTTTCGAGCATCGCCAATCCTTGCAGCATCTCATGCAAACCTCGCACCAGCTTCCATTCATGTCGCTGGTGTTGATACTCTGACTTCAGAGGGAATTGCATACCATGAAGTGCTCACGAAAGCTGGAACACCGAGCACGCTGAAGGTCTATGAAGGCTGTGGTCATCCGTTTGGACATTGGGATGGAGAGTTGGACAAGGCCAAGGAATATATGCAGGATACCATTGCAGCTTTGAAGAAGGCTTATACGCCATAAACAGTGACAAAGCTGATATGCTGTACATACCAATTACTGATATAGATTTCTTGATTCTGTCGATTTGGATAATGATCATAGAAATGGAAACTTTGCAACCTCCAAATTTCAAGAAGTCAAAACCAAAATATTCAAAGTCCCCTTTTCCCATTCGAAATCTGAGTGTGTGTGTCTTGAAGAGCATGAATATCTCGATTTTCTATTAGATGAACCTTCATCCATTGCAGGACAGGATAGAGCTCGCTATTGGCAGACGAAGTTTTGGCTGAGCAACAATGAAACAATATAAGCCAGAAGTAGACATGTAACTGGGACCTACCATGTTGCTTTATTCGTGGCATGGCCAGCCATTATGGGAACCCGATGCCATTTCCGAAATTTCCATACATAGATAGGTGGACCCTGGATGGTGTTATGAGCCTGAAAATTTTATTGGCCATTTGAATATACTTCTAGTACATTGCAGTCGAGGAGTTTGTGATGATCTTCGGCGTACGACCGGAGGGACGCACGAGTTGGGAGCTTTCTCGGATGCATCTGAGCAGCCAGCCGGTATCAGGAAGATTGCAATTTTGCTCTGCCTGGACTGAGGCGCCGTTGGGGAACAAGATGTGATATTGGAGCACTGGACTGGAAAACCGCTTTATGAAAAAACGGAGTCTTTCCTTCCTCGATAGTCGACAGGTGAAGTACGAGCTAGGAATGGGCGAGCAACATCGTCAAAATTTTATGTAGTACTAATTGAAACAGCTCCGAAAAAAGAGTTCCAATTCGTATATCATTCTCCTTTCCTCAATTATCGAGGGATACTTTATATCATCCTGCATAAGTCACAGAGGCCAAGGCGTCGTCATCAAAACTTTATTTAGACGAGAAAAACTAGGTAGGGCGCCAGTTCTGCAGATTCAGCTGAGTTCAGATAGACGAAAATCGTCCAGAAATTATTGGTAGCTGAAACTGGATCCGACTATTGGGCTCTTGGAATTTGCTAAGTTGTAAGCAGTGCTGTACATCGTAGCTACTAAGATGTCGGACTATCTGTCACAAAAATAGTTTGCAGAGCAACTCAGTACTGCCCCGATTGAAAGCTCGGCCATGGTCTTAAAGTGCAACTGGTGCTTTCCTGCCACTTGCAGCTGGCTTTTCATTGAAAACATTTACAGTCAAACTGTCCTCGCTCCCTTCGAACTGTTCACCCAGAAGCTGTTTTCCAGGGGACCTAGAATTCTGCGTTTTAGACCTTGCTTACGACTTGGTGGCAAAGAATAAATAGAATTCGTAGACCCATAAGCCTAAACGTTGCGCTCCTACTGTAGTTCGACGCTGGCAGCGGCGCGGCGCGCCTGAAACCTCTTTCTCCAGTTGGGACCCGCAGCCTCAAGAACACTTCGATAGGTTCGGGGAAGTTACCGTGGAGTAAGGTGACGATCGCCTGACCTTGGAGATCTACAATTTAAGAAGGGTCGGGACCGTCAGGTACACTTGGTATTGACCTTACTAGCTACGGCTACTCGGGAGTCCAGACTATTGCGAGGCTAAGGATTGCTAGCGAGGCAAGCACACGACCGACCCGATGTTAGAAGGGCATGATAGGCAGTAAGAAACCCAGAAATTAGAACGTAACCAAAAAAAAGAAAATAGTTTGCTTTTTACGTTTCGTCTAATAAATCTTGGGGTCCTAACTCTGCTCTGCCAACTGAGCCCCTGAATCGATCACTCGCTATTAAGCGAGCCCCTGGAACTTTACCCAGGTCCCCGGCAACAACCAGTTCTCCGATTCTCGACCGACCGTCGTTTCAGGCACATGAAAACCACTTTTCCCTCGGCCTCCACCAACTTTTCCGTAGACGGCTTGCCAGAGATGAAGTGCCGAACGGCATCTATTGCCCCTGACTTAAGCGTTCCCGAACCCTTTTGCGGGTTTTCCCGGGTAAAGCCGATGATAGGCTCGCTTGAGGCCGCATTAGTGATACTTGTAGTCACGGAAATACTTGACCAAGTGAGTTAGCAAATAGAATCGCCGATTGAAAACCCAAATGGGCCTATAGTGGAGATATACTAAAGAGCCGACGCTCTGGCCACACAAGTGGACACTTTTGAAATGTCGACAAATAGGGGCTTCTCACGCTCCCGTCCGCACGGAGAGCTGATCAGTTCCCTCTGGAGTATGGACTGAAGTCTGTTTTGATATTGAGAATGACGATCTCACAGGAAAGCAATGAAGTTGCGAAAGCTTGGACTCTCCAAAAACGCATGTGCCTTGCAGAAGCACTTGGAGGCTGGTGCAAGCAAAAATCAGATTGCCGATCTTTCCCCACAAAATACAAGGATACAAAAAAGAACAAACGGTTAGAGCCGTTTCACATGCGCCAGCATAATGCATTAGACTGAGTCCAAATGGCCCGGGTTATACTACAATCAGGCAAGTATAACGACCATCTTAAGTCGCAAGCGGGGTCACTACCGGTTTGTCGGATATAATGTCGGCGACATGGACATTAATCCACGAGAATCCAGGGGAAAACCCGTCTGCTTTGAGAGAGGGCTGGCCAAGTGTGGAGTCGAGGCTTTTGGGCATGGCAACAAGGTTCAAGGATTGTAGCGTGGTGGTATTCGCCGTCTTTTCCAAGACTGGATGGGGATAGAATGGAGCAGCGTTGCAACACTACTACGCAGACATTTCACAAGTCAAGATATATAAATCGGCGGCATCTTTATCTTCAACCTCGCGCCCGCAATGGATCAAACTTGAATCTCTATCTCATAACGCGGGTTTCTTTCCCTCAACCTGAATTTTGAATTGTTATCAGACAATCTCGAAGTCAAGATGACAGTACCCGTGGCGGGCCGAGGACCTCAAGTTGCGGGAGTTGCGGGGTTGTTCCTTGCACTCAGCACTATCGCAATTGTGCTACGTTGCTATTGTCGAGCGGTCGTTGTGAAGAGCTTTGGTATTGATGACTGGTCTGCATTGATCGCATGGGTATGATTTCCTTGACTTCCTTCCTTTACATGGAGCTCCTGATGCTGATGTTTATAGATCTTGTTCGTATTCTTTTGCACCTTCGCCATTGCGGGTGTGCATCATGGCACAGGTCAGCATTCTTATAACCTTCCACCGGCAGAGATACCTGTGGGGTTGAAGGTAAGCCTATCCCTTGGGATGAAAATCGCAGTTTTTGATATTTGCAGTGGTGGTGGGCATGCGAGCCAGTCTACGTCCTCTCCAACATGGCACTGAAGCTCAGCATCGGCGTCATGCTTCTCCGAATCGCCGTTTCCAGAATCCACAAAATCATCATCTGGACAACGGTTGTGATTCTTGAACTCTATAGCCTTGGGTTCTTTCTCCTCTTCGTCATGCAGTGCTTGCCATCCGAGTACTTTTGGACTCGCTTTACAGGTGGATCAGGGTCTTGCATCAACCCTGACATCACGGTCAACGCAACTTATGCTTATTCTGCTATCTCCTGTGCCGCCGACTGGACCCTGGGACTTCTACCGATCACTCTTGTATGGAACTTGCAGATGAACCCTCGGACGAAACTCTCAGTCGCTGCAATTCTGGCCTTAGGTGCAATGTAAACCATCCCATCTGATCCCTCCTCTATGGTGTTCGTATGCTGACCAAAATCCAGAGCCTCGACAGCAACAATCGTTCGATTCCCTTACATCAAAGGTCTCTCCAATTCAGCAGACTTCCTCTATGCCACAACAGACGTAGCAATCTGGTCAACCTGCGAAACCGGAATCGGCATAGTAGCCTCCTCAATCGCCACTCTCCGGCCCCTGTTCAGAACCTTCTTTTCCCGGTCCCGACTACTCGGCGGCAGTACTTCCCAAGGCGGCACTAACCCGTGGCCTGCCTCCGGCAATGGTTACATTCGCAGCCGAAATGGTGCCGAAGAGTTCGGTCTGAGGAGCGATATCGGGAAGAGCCGGGGTGTGACGACTTTGGTGGAAGCTGGCGGGGATGTCGAGATGGGAGAGGGGAAAGTGAGGAGAAGCATGTCGGAGAGGAGGGAGAGCGTGGGACCGCTGACGAGCGGTCAGAATGGGTGGAACAATAGCGAGACTAAGTTGACGGATATCAGTAGTGAGGATGGGCAGAGTTGGCCGATGGGGGGAATTAGGAAAACGACGGTGACGCAGAATGTCGTTGAGACATAATTACCGTTTATCTGATTTTTTATTTGTACTAAATATGACCAGAATTTGCAAGTTCGAAAAAATTAATAGCTCACACGAGGGTAAGTATAAGCAGTACAAGTTTGCCTTACAACACAAATAATATTTCATGTTATGGTCGCACTCAGAATTGTTTCAGTAGTGTATATATGTCAAGCAGCTGAAGGGAAGAGTCCATTGCATCTATCTACTCCGCTGCTCGGGGTTGAATCAGCCTCGCTCAACCATAAATATGTCCTTTTGAAGCTATCTCCCCTATTCAGACCCTTGTACTGCCATTCCATCGCGATACCTTCTCAAGAAGCGTTTGGAGAGTGGAGGTGAGGTGGTTGCCTCTCTGCACTCTACAGTCTATCTCGCAAGAAGGGTCCACCATATAAGCAGATATTATCCAGCCACCCGAATGTGCAATTCGCAATGCTATGCAAGTCCCGTAGGGCATCCTGTATTCCCTATTCCGAATCCTGACATCTCCAGTTTCTCCTCCAAAGGCCCCCTCACTTCCTGGTATCCCTATTCTTCCTACGCCACCTCCCTGATCGTTTAATTTGTTTCGAGGTCGTCTAGAGGATTGGGCGATCTTCGTATTCCCATCCCATATCATCGGCCTCCTCCATATACCGGTCAACCATGTCATCATAATCGCCATCATCGAGATCTTTAAAAATCATCGGTGCATCAGCCGAGATTTGTTGAAACTCGTCCTCTCGCACTTCCTCGATAAATCTCTCAAATTCTTCCTCCGTCACGAACTTGCGTTTCTCGTAGTTATATTTGAGGTGAGATGGAACCCAGGCTGTAAGGAAATTCGCTAAAGTTGTGCCATTCCGAGTGTAGGAACTACTTTGACTGAGTCTACCTGTGACCGAAACGTAGTGGTGGAGGGCAACCTTTCCGTGTCGACTAAAATGGATGGGATAGAATTTCTTGCATGTGAGACCTAAGCAAGTCGACTCGACGGGTTGTAAGTATCCAATGATCTGGGTGAGCAACTCGGGGGCAAGCTCCAATAAGAAGCACGTAGTTGAGGCTGCGGCTGCATCAAGATGAGGCGAGCCGGCATCGTCGCCCGTCTCAATATGCAAGAGAGAAGCGATCTGTTGATAGGATTCGACTTTCTTTGAAGGAGAGGAGCTTGAAGAAGACATAGTTTTGTCAGGGTGCTCGTCAGACAATTGTAGCAGGACTATCGTGGTGGGTCAGGTAGGATGGTTGTGGCAGAACGGTGATTTCAGGACGGTTGTTATGGACAGTTTGTGGGTTGATGAGAATTTGAAGAGCGGAAGCGCGACAGAGAAGTAGTCGCTTAAATAGGTATATTGGGAGAACCTCGGTTTTATAGATGAATAAATATTTATCTACTACGTCATAGGTTGTCTTATCGTTGGATCTATACCCAGTGTTTGCAGGAGGGAGTAGTGCAAATTTCACAGGAAAGACAAAACAAGTCTAGGTAGGTGTATATATCTTTTCAATCACCTGTCTGGAAGAGTCATTGGATGTATATATCCACCTGTGTGGAAATTTGGCCATGACAGACTCCTTTAAACAAAGCTAATTGTAATACTGAAAGCTACCCTGTATTTATAAATCCGATAATCTCTTTGTTAGATTCTGGAAAAACAAAGGACAAGCTCCAACAACACTAGTCATCAAACGGGCAAACTGGGAAATCCAGAAACTCAAGAAGAGGAAAACATCAAGCAAAACAAAACTCCGTAAGCAAGTTAGCCTCATCCATCGATATATTTCCTAATTCGGGGCTTTCAGCCTACAAAAGCAGGACGACCGGATAGGCACATCCGCCACAGCAACAGCCATCCTCAACTGCGGTTCCAAAATCCTCGCCTCGGCCGTCCTACCAATCTTCATCAAGCACTCATGATACCCATGCAAAGCCCAAACATTATTCGGATGCTGCAGCGGACGCGGAAGTGTGCCATCCATCCCGAGATCAGCACTATACACGGCTGCCGCCTCTTCAACATGGCCTTGCTCCAATAGCAGAGCACCGTAGGCATGCCGAGTCGGCTGCATCCAGCCCCAAGGCTCGTCATACGGTAGCGAATCATCGAGGGAAATGGATCGCCGCAATTCTTCGAATGCGAGATCAAAGTCGCCTTTCCGATAGAGAAGTTCGCCGTCAAGCATTGCTCCAGCGATGGCGAGGATATCGATACATTTGTTGGCGAATATGGTACGAGAAGGTGGGATCCGTTCTAGGGCATTTCGGAATAGTTTTCGCTCTTTCTCTGCTTCGACGATATTTCCCATTGCTGCTAAAGCTACGCCTTTCCCATAGTAAATCATCGCGGTAGTCACGCAATAGAGCTCTTGATCCTTTGGAAGCTCTAAGCCCAACAGCTCTTGCCATCGCCCGAAACGGATGTGTACATGCACGCGCATACTCAGAATACCTTCCAGCCAGTCAGCCATCGGTGGGGACTTGACACGAAGTAATTCCTCTGGAAAAGAATATTCTAGTTGCGCTGCACTTTCTAGTGCGATCTTTGACTGTCCTGAGAACATGGCGGCGTAGATACGGAAGTGATAGTTATGGGTTCTGTAGAGGGAATAGAAGTTCAGGGGCCCTGCTTTGGCTACGAATCGCTCATCAGCGAGAATTGCATCGGAGTTTGAGGCTATTGCTCGGCGGTAGTCGCCACACAGTATGTCGAGATCTAAAATCCAAGGGTTGTCATCGGTATGCATAGAAGGGTAAACTTTGTCGGAATGGATGAGACTCACGCGAAGGCATATGTCTTAAGTGACCGGCATCTGGAACAAGGTCTCGCAAATGATCAGCAATTGTCAGTGCAGACTCTGGCTTTCCAGACATCTCCATGAGATGAATATACAAATGCAACAGGCCAGGGTGCTGGAGTCCATTCTCTTTAACCAAAGCACAATCAAGAACATGCTTTGCTTCCACAGCTCGTGATCCAGGAGGAGGCTCTCCTGTGCGCATGTCCCACAATGCCCACGGCGTCAAGTTCATCAATGCATCAGCATACAATGCTGCCACATTGAGGTCATCCGGAAACTCTCTGTAAACTAACTCCATTGCGTCCGCATATTGCTTGTTCCACAGCGCGAAATCTTCAGCTGGCCATTCTTGAGGGTATCTGGACTGAATGGCCTCAATGAGCGCACGCTCAACTGGCACTGCAGAAGCAGAATTCGATTTCGCTTGCCCAGCGGCAACATGAGTTCGTTTCAAATTTGTAACTTTCTCCTGTTCGTCGAAGACTTCCCAGGGCTTATTATAGTTCGGACCAAGAGCATATGCAAGCCCCCAGTACGCCATTGCGCACCCCTCATCAGCCTCGATCGCTTTCTCGAAACACTGGGCGGCCTCCTCATGGTTGAAGCCGTATACCCAAATAAGGCCTCGATCGAACCAAGTCTGGCAATCTTTGCTGTTGGTGGCTAAAGGTCTATGGTATGATCCAAGGTCAAAGTAGTCTGGCGTGGAGAAAGACGCTTGCTTCTCAGAACCCTTCATTCTGACATGTGTTAATCCTGGGAAGTCGGCGATTCCTGAATTAGGCAAGCACTCCAATGCTTTTCCCACGAGGGTATCTCACATCAGCTGATGACTAAAGAAGGAGGTACCTTACGTTGATGGTGAAGTGTTGTTGATAAGAAGTGGGGATGATGGATGACCTGATTTCCCTGCCCCTGCGGTAGTGTTTCTTAGCCGAGATCCGAAGCTTTCCCGAGAATAGGGGCTCGGGCTGCCATAGGGAATAAATTCGCCTAAGCCCCTATTTACGTGCTGAACTTCGCCTAAGGGGACAGCTCACTGGAACTGGCATGAGAAAGCTCAGAAGCCCGGCTTTGAAATGGCAAAGTGGTTAAGGAGAAACCCTCTTTTGCAACATTTAGGTAATTTGCAAATGCGATTGACGTACAAGCAAAGGGGTGGAGTTGAAGGGGGTGATGATGCGCAGCGCTTGGAAAAGGGGGGTAAACTTTTCGCAGAGGACTCTCACATAGATTTCGTGATTTATCTCTTGCCATTGCACAAAGCGAGGGATTTTAAAGAGCTTTGTCCATTATGCTCTGCAATATTTGCGCATATCAGGGCCCGACCAGCTCCCACCCCTTAACCGTGAAGCATTACCTTGCCCGGCAGGAAGAATGGGACGATCCGCGCATAGAAAGTTGTTTCTAGATTGCATGTCGATAGGTTGCAGCAAGTATTGTTCCCCCAGGACGCTTCGCTACCACAATCTCAACAGCCCCTACGACTCCATTTCCACATGTGCTGTTATTGATGGGAGCAACATTGTGGCTGGAATGAGGCAATTCGACCTGTGTACCGACCCAGAGTACAGCAGATACTGCCGATCGAGCAAAGGTGAGAAATCGGTCGTGAGGCTATTTGATGATGGATTCATGATGTACTGGCGACCTACATCAAATACTGCAGTGGAAAGTGGACAGCAATCCCACCTAGGCAACTAGCTGGATTGAAATCATCGCCGGATCCACTGTTGGGAAGGATGGCCGGCAGTGAATGTCATCACGGATGATCAGGCAGATGTTTCTTCCTAACATTTTGCACACTAGGTCCGCTTGCCGCTGCAATTGTAAATCTCGCAATCTACAAAGCTCACTGATGTCTTGTTCTGTTTTATCTTATCAGCGCCGTTTCCTGAGTAACGTATAGAACATCGATCCAGAGAGATCGTATTCCCAAGCTTCGTGTCACGGCATCTGCGTCTGCGATAGTAGCTGGTATCTGGCTTCGATCGATCGTTGATGGGTCTCGGAGTTCGGCTTTGGTAGAAATGAAAGTGCAGGCTAGCTCTCTTCTTACCGCAATTTCGCGATCCAGCAAGTTTCTGAAGAATGACACCTTGCCATGTAGGAAGCTAAAACGATCTCTTCAACATTGAGCTGGCATAAGGAACTCAACGCGCTGCCACGGATTGAAGCTGCCAAATTACACAATCTTGGATCACTAGCACCGATGACTCAGCGAGAAAACACTTTTCTAGTTCGCCGGCAAAGTAGAGATTGAGCCCGCCTAGGCTAGCAGAGTAGGATTTGACGGTGGCAGCCTTGAGCTGGTGGGCGCGGGCTGCCAAAAGGCAGCAATCCAGTCTTTTCCCTAGCTGCACGGAAATAGATAAAACTAGAAAATTCAATTTCAAAGCAATAAGAATCAAATCCAACAACACTATTGTTGTCCAGACCCCAGACCAGGACGGCTCAGGCTAGGTCCTCACCTCAGTCAGAGACTCAGTGTCCAAGAGCCGCTGATTTCTCATGGACTTTGAATGAGGATGCACGTCAAGACACATAATTTTCTGATGTGTTGTCCCATACGCTGTAGTGTGCAGATTTTCGAAAATGATAAGTGAAGTTGTTGGCCATGACGGTCGAGGGGAAGAACATTGCTCCGAGCCGGGCCAGGGATGTTTGGCGCCGAACGAACGACGCGACTTGTGCCGAAGCGGAAACCGCGACTTACCCACCACCAAAACCTAAACATCACCACTCCACAACCTCACGATTGAAGAGAAACACCTGTATTCTTCTGCCTCCGGAGTCTAAGATTGATATAGAACAACCGAATATCCAGATTTTCCACAACCAACAGCCAGCAAACCTTCTGCAGCAAGCCGCTCAGTGTGCCTCCCGAACGCGTCCACCCACAGTGCTAGCACAAGCTGGTTATCCTCCAAAACAACAGCAATTGATTGTACGATCCGTTTCCTGATTCCCCGAGACCTATTATGAATTCCGACGCGTCGAAAGTGCAATAATAATGTATCTACCACGGTCTCTCATCTCTACACTTTATCTTCATCTACAACGAACCCATCACCCTCTGTCCCCACCAGTACTCATTCTGGTGGCTCTTGAACCAGATGCGCTCTGCGGTTGCCGAATCCTCACTCAACTACTCAAACGCGATTACATACCACACAAGATTCAGCCGATTGCTGGTTATGGAGACTTGGAGAAGGCGGGTCGAAATGTCATTCGACCGATGATGGAGAGTCAGGGTGGTAGTGGGGGAGTTGTAGTCTGTCTGGGCGTTGGAGGACTGATAGATCTTGGTGGCTTGCTAGGAATTGAAGCGGAGGGTGAAGACACCAATTATGGCGGCGTGGAGGTTTGGGTGATTGACGCGCGAAGGCCATGGAATCTGGGGAATGTTTTTGCTGGGTTCCCAATACCGCCGCCTGTTGAAGATGGGGGAGAGCTGGTGGGTCAGAGGCCGCAGGGTGTTGATGGCGGGAAAATACAGCGCGACTACAAACCAGGGAAAGGTGGTATTATTGTGTTCGACGATGGTGATATTGAAGAGGAGCTTGATGCAGAACGAGACGCGTTTCTTGCTCTTGTGGATATGCCAGAAGTTGAAGACGATGGTGACGATAGTGAGGGGAGCGATACTGAGAGTGAAGATGAAGACGTGCCAACCCATTCTCGAGCTGGACAGAAACGAAAATCATGGTCAGACCGAGACGAGGAGGATGAGAGTAGTGAGGACGAGGACAGACCACGGCAACGGCGAAGAAGCAACTCAGTAAGTCTTTTCTGGCAAGGCTATAGACATTTACTAATTTCATTCCCAGTCGAGCTCAATTCCCGACTCTCTAACACGTCCAAGACAGAGGGGTTTGCTATCAATGAGCGGTCCATCTGCAATAGCCTCGAGTGCTTCCCGTTCCGTATCCCCAACGCCCGCTCAACCTCCCAAAGCACCATCAGCTCGAAAATTACGGCGTCGTCTACTGAAGCTACGGCGAAAACACGAGTCCGTACTACAAGCGTACTATTCTCTGGGCGCATCATATTCGGAGCCAATATCGTCCATGATGTACTCTCTTGCCTCGGAACTCGGTCGAGAGGACAACGATCTGCTATGGATGACGATTGTAGGTGTCACTTCTATGGAGCTTTACGGTCGATCATCTGTAGGTGTTGCAATATCGACTTCGAAATCATCATCCCCGAAAGGCTGGCTTGGAACTCGTGGATCTCGGATACGACAATTGCTTCGAGATGAAGTGCGACGTTTGAACCCCCCCGAACTTTCAGATTCAAGTTTGAGCGGCAATCGAAACATATTGCCCGAGAACAGCGGCATCATACCCACCACAGCTCGAAGTCCAACAGATAACAGCATTCGGTTATCACCTGAACCCAAATTCCTCCTAATTCGGCACTGGAGTCTTTATGACAGCATGCTCCACTCGCCGTATCTATCCGCACGATTACACATCTGGTCAGAGACTGGGAGAAAGAGACTGCACAAGCTACTAGCAAAGATGGGAGTCAGCCTTGTCCAATGTAAGCAGAGCTATACTCACATGGATATGGAGCTGAAGAGGGGGTTGCGAACGAAGCTGTTGAAATATTCAGAGATGTACGGCCTTGATGACTTGGTCCCTGCTGCAGACACCGATGGCAGGGATCGAGGAGGGACGAAGGAAGGCTGGGGATTTGTGAGGAGTTGGGGTTGGAGGGCTACACTTAGTGCTCAAGATGTTGGAGTTGTAGTCGGAGCTATTCTTGAAGTGGGGAAGAAAGCTATTTCTACCTTGGAGAGCGGCAATGATCGAGGACGAGATGTGAAAGAAACAACCGACGAGGATGGGACTTTAGAGGGCGAAGAATGGGTTGGAAGATTTTGGGATGCTTACGATGCGCTCGAGAAGTAAGTTCCTGCATTACTATCTGAATGATCGGAGATTGATAAATGATTTAGGATCGAAGAGTTGAAATCCGCCCTACCGACTGCTCAACACCTCCATCGAGCAATTCTCCGGACAGGTACATCATTAATCGAGAAGAGACAGATCCGCCATCTTCGGGCATTTCGAATGTGTGTGGTTAAGGATGGACCAGATGTGACATTATTTACGCACCCCTCCGCGTTGACCAAACTTGCACTGTGGATTGGCGAGGCCATCGCAGAACAAGAACGCGAGAGTAAGGGAAAAATTGGTCATGGCGGACGAGGAACACCCCTTGTAGTTGCCGGACTGAACGAAAATCGAGGAGTCTATGTTGTCGTTGGTACTGGCGGAGGAGGAGGTGGCGGCATGGGCTTTGGAGATCGACATGCAGCCAAAGAAAAGAAAGAGAAGCGAGAAGCGAAAGCAAAGGCTCGCGAGCTGAAGAAGCAGAATAAGGAGAAAGTCCGAGAACAGAAGCGAGAAGCACGAAGACTTGCTCTTGGGGATGACGCCGATGAGGAAGATGAGACGGAATCAGAAGATTCTGAATCATCATCTGATGAAGACTCAGACGACGAAGATGATGAGAAGTCTCAAGTGAGGGGTTTTGGAAGAAACAAATTCGGCAACGCATTCCAAGAAGTGGTGGAAGAAACGAATGCCCGAGTGAGGATTGACAGTTTTGAGCATTGCGTGGTTGAAGTTAAAAAGGAAGACTTGGCTGGGTTCTTGGAAAGCTTGAGCATGAAGGCTGTGGTAGGATGAAAGCGGACTGATGATGTAGATATGTGTTCACGACCTTGTTCTTTTGGCTGTTGGTTGCTTGTGGCATTGGGATGCGCGGAGTATGGCATGGGTGGGCTGCCTTTTCGTATTTACATTGAATGAAACGAAGTTAGACAATCAGCCTCCATGTTATTGGGCAGAACTTCAGCGGGCAGGAGGAAAGGGGTTGCACACGTGACTCGAGATCTTCACCCCCACTTCACTAACAACCCCGCACTTCCCCGCCTTCTCCAAGCTCCCTCCACGGCAACAAAAGAAGTCAATTAACTTATTCCCGAGGTCCAGGTAGGTTCGGTTTCCTTTTCACCTTCTCTTCTCTCACTTATTTGATTACCAATTTCATACCACCCTTCTTTGCTGTTCTCTCTCATTACCAAGAAAACATACACCCAAGATGCCATTCAAAAGCACCCAACCAGACATTGACCGTAAGTTTACTTCAAACCTCCCTCTAAATCGAACAGACTAACACCTCTCAGTGCCAACCAACATAACAACTTGGACCTGGCTTTTCAACTCCCCGGCCTCTCCACTCTCAAAAAACCCCCCTTCACAACTAGCAGGATACACCAATGTCCACACCTCTTCCCGCATCCCGTACAACCTCGTGAAAACCCACACCACACACCTCTCCACCGCCCTCGTAAAACACCATGGTCTCCGCAAAGGCGACGTCGTCGCCCTCTTCTCCCCCAATACACCATGGTATCCCGTCGCCATGCTGGCCGTCAACCGCGTCGCAGGCATTGTCTCGGGTGCAAGCCCAGCGTACAACGTCGAGGAGATGACTTACGCTTTGAAGACTGGAAGGGCAAAGTTTTTGTTTACTGTGGAAAGCTGTATGGGGATCGCGGCTGAGGCGGCGGAGAAGGCGGGGATTAGTAGGGATAGAGTGTTTCTCTTGGAGGGGAAATTGCAGGGGTTTACGTCTATGGAGGAATTGCTTGAGCAGGGCAAGAGGGAGAAGCAGCAGGTGGAAGAGTATAAGTTGAAAGAGGGGGAACGAAACGGTGATTTGTGCGGGTTCTTGAGTTTCAGTAGTGGGACTACTGGATTACCTAAAGCTGTGAGTATCACTTTTTCTGTTTGAAGTTGTCAGAGGGAAGAGGAGGAAGACTGACGAGAAGCAGGTAATGATCTCCCACCAAAACGTAATCGCCCAATGTCTCCAAATCGCTCAAATTACACCCTCCACGCACCGCAAGATTCTCGCCGTCCTCCCAGCCTTCCACATCACAGGTCTCGTCCACGCCCTTCACCTCCCGATCCTCCTGAACGCAGAAGTCTACATGCTATCCTCCTTCACCATGAAATCGATGCTGGACACCGTCGTCCGTTACAAAATCGGAGAACTGCTCCTCGTACCACCTATCCTGATCCGACTCGTCCGTGACCCGATTGTGGATCAGTACGATCTGAGTTTTGTGACACGGTTCTCATCTGGCGCTGCGCCGTTGAGCGAGGAGATCATCCAACTCCTGAAGAAGAAATTCCCTAATACTGGATTCAAGCAAGGTTATGGAATGACGGAATCTTGCTCCTGTATTACTGCTCACCCACCTGAGAAATACGACTACGAACATGCTCACAAAGTCGGCTCCATCTGCGCTTCTACGGAAGTTAAGATCATCGATGAGGATGGGAAGGAGTTGGGGGTCAATCAACCGGGTGAGTTGTTGGCGAGAGGACCGCAGATCACTATGGGCTATCTTGGGAATGAGAAGGCGACAAGGGAAACGTTTAATATTGATGGAGAGGGGTGGTTGCGCACTGGTGATCAAGCGATGGTTGGAGAGGATGGGATGGTGACTATTACTGATCGGATTAAGGAGATGATTAAGGTTAAGGGGATTGGTGTTGCGCCTGCAGAATTAGAGGATTTGCTTCTTGGCCATGAGAAGGTGGAGGATGTTGCTGTGCTTGGAATAGCGGATGAGTGGGCTGGGGAGAGACCGAAGGCTTTTGTTGTTTTGAAGAGAGGGGGAGGGGATGAAGTGGTGGGCAGGGAGATAATGGCGTATGTTAGGGAGAGGAAGGTGAGGCATAAATGGGTTAAGGAGGTTGAGTTTGTGGAGGAGATTCCGAAGAGTGCGAGTGGGAAGATTTTGAGGAGGGTGTTGAGAGATATGGCGAAGAGTGGGAAGAGGGGGACGGTGGTTAGGGATGAGGAGGTGAAGGCTAAGTTGTAGAATAGATTTTTAGATCTCCCGTAGAGATGCTTGGTTTTGATTGTGTTTAGTTTTCACAAGCTGCTTGCTTCTGGTCCTTGTGTTTGTATGTCAATGTGACTTTATCTTGCAAAGTTGATATGTCAAAAAGCACATAAAACCCCGTTCTCTGAACCCCATTTCGGCCTATCGCTTAGGAAGACATATCTTCTACAACACCGTATATCATGTAAATGTATGATAGGCAAGAACAAGTTGTTGTTGATGCATTTTATTGGGTATGCGCCAACTAGCCGTAGCGGTTCTGCACTCTAGACGCCCTTCATCCGTGCATGCTTTTCCCAAATCTAACGCCATATACTCCAGATCTCATTGCCTCCCAATCATATCCTAGACGCAAAGTCTATAACTGGCGTATCGCCCCGCAGTCTCTGACTTTCTAATAATCTTCACAACCTGGCCCCTCCTTAGCCCAAGATATCTCGCAACCGGATCACCCAGCTGAATTCTCGGCAGTTGCGTATCCTTCAACCGGTACCTCTGCAGCAGCGCAGTTCTTTCCTCCTTGCTAAGTAACACATGCGTGGGCACTAACTCGTGATGTGTAATATTGACTAGCAAATCCTGCTCCACGAAACACTCGATTCTCGTCTCGCTCGCAACGGCAGGGATGATCTTGAGCGCTGCGGGAGTGATATTCACGTTGGTGATCAGGATCCCGGTGTGGTAATTGTTAGCGGAAAGGAATTGCGCGAAGGCGCGCATCTGCTTGATGCCCACGCTGGAGTCGGGTAAGAATTCGACCCAGATCGTGCCGATGTCTGGGCTGGCGGGATTTGGATCTGCTGCCGTGGGAGGATTGGAGTACCTGAGCATCATGGCATCGGATGGACGGGCGGAGAACTTCATGCGTTTGCGGCTGGGTAAAGGCTGTTAGTTTGAGGGTGCATGGAAGTGGATGGGAAGGGGACGAACTCAATGCCGCCCTCACCGTCGTCCCTGAACTTCTCTATGAAGTCCTCCAAGCTGATCTTAACTTCTTCTTCGGACAGCTCGTAGCCACGGTCTTGGACCATTTCGTGGACTGTCCGCCATGCGCGCCAGAGTCGAGCTGCCTCCCTTTCACCGGCCTCTCGTAGCTTCTTGAGCTTCTCCTCGTCAGTCGACATAATGGCGGTATGCGGATACGACAATCAGGCTCGAATATGTTGGGGAGAAGGACAGTCGAGGTGCGGGGGATGGCTCTCGGGGTTGTTGTTGTTTGGAAGGTGGTGGACTTGACTCTTGAATGGAAATTCGGCTAGGCTTCAAAAAGTTCAACCTCACGAAAGAAATTCACTTGCACTTGTATCGGCCACCGTAACGGATTAACAGGGGCTGCACGGGCCATTTACGAAATTTGGCAGATGTGTTCTTGGGCCCAAGGGCGTATATTTATTTCGCACAAAGTATCACAGATATTTATTTGTTTGTGAACAACCCTCCTTCCGGGGCAATTGATTCTCAACAACCGCTTCTCCTTCGATTACTCTGGCTGGAGGTCACTAGCAATCATGGCGGACGTCGCAACCCCTTCTGGCGCAGCCATGTTTGATGGCGGCGCACAAGACAAGAAGGAGAAGAAGGTGATCGAAAAGCCTGAGAAGCCAGATGAGGAGACCTATAAGGCAGCACTTAAGAAGGCCGAGAAGGAGCATGCCACTTCTATGGAAAAATTTGTAAGTCAACCCCCGTCTCTTCCTAAGTTGTGGAGGTCGTCACTTTCACAGCCGGCGCAAGTCGCTAGGCAACCTGCAGCGACAAATACTGATATATTTTGTGCAGAATGCGATCAAAGGCCAAGTTGAGACTGCAAAACTTTCAAAGGACTCTCCTGCCGGGAAGCGGAAATCCGAGCTCATCGCTCAATTGAAGGAGATCCGGGAGAAGCAGGGCGCTGGGAAAGCTGGTCGCAACAAGATCTTCGATGACATTAAGAACGAGGATAATAAGTTGAAGGAACTGATCGCTGCGCAGAAAGTGGCCCGCAGCAGGGTCTCTTACAAAAATGTCGAGGAAATTGATAAGGAGATTGACCGGTTGGACAAGCAGGTCAATAGCGGTATGATGAAGCTGGTTGACGAGAAGAAGGCGTTAACCGAGATCTCGAACTTACGAAAGCAAAAAAAGGGATTTGCTGGTTTTGATGATGCTCAGAAGCAAATTGATGAGAAGAAGGCGAAGCTGAAGGCACTTCGTGACACTCTGGACGACCCTGAATCAAAGGCCTTGTCTGAGAAATACAACCAAATCCAGGCCGAGCTGGATGCCATCAAGGCGGAGCAAGACAAAGCCCACGCCAACCTCGACTCTCTTTACGACCAGAAGAAGAAACTTCAAGCCGAACAACAAGAGAAGTACAACGCCATCAAGAAAATCAAAGACGATTATTACCAACAAAACCGAGCAGTCCAAAAGTATGAATATGAGGCACGTCAACGAGCTCGGGAACGCAAGAAGACTGAGCAAGAAAATTACCAGAAGGAGAAGCGAAAGGCGAGAGCACAAGAGATGCTGGAAGCAGCCAGCGACAAAGCTTACCTTGACGAAATTCGCCGCGCTGAGTCCCTCCTTCGATTCTTCGACCCCTCGTACACTGCTCAGAAAGCACCTCTCCAAGCACCCTCCCAATTTCAGGCCACTGCGCAAAGAAAGGTCGACGACTCCGGCTTGAAAGGCATGAAGGTAGTCAAGAAAGAAGAAGAAGACTACTTTGCAGGAACAGGTGGAAAGAAAGGCAAGAAGAGCAAGAAGGCTCCCGCCACGGCTGAATCACCCGCCCCTGCTGGAAAATACTCCTGCCCGCCATCCGTCATGGAAGACTGCTCAGCAATGGGCATTGACCCCCCAATGAGCGCATCCGATATCCCCGCTGTTCGTGAAAAGGTCATGGCGAAGTTGAAGCACTGGAAGGAAGACCAGGATGCTCAAACCGAGAGAGTAAGTTGTCTTTTCCCTCCAAACCAATCCAAACAACTAACACATAAATCAGAACATTGCCAAGGCCAAGGCAGAAGTTGAGCGACTTGAGGCTGAAGAGTCATCCGTCCCCGGCACACCTACCACCTCCGCACCCGCTCACGCAAACGGCGAGACCAAGGCCACTGCTTCCGTTGACGAAGGGGGCTCCGTTGCTAACGAAGTCGAGCTCATCAAGAGCGCAGCTGCTGACGTAGTTGCTGATCTCAAGGGCGCGAGTTTGGAGGATAAGGAATAGACATCCTTCTATTCGAACCTATCTATCAGCTTTTCTTCTCTTCCGCCATTGAACGTTTCGGGAATCACATCATCAATCTGGCTTGCAATGACGGGGAAGAAAAAGTTACTCGTGACGTTTTGGCATCTTGCGAGGTTGGCTACCTGGGTTTGTGGATGTTGAAGGGAGGGGAGGGGAGGGGAGGGAGGCCACTTTCTTGACTGTATTTTAGGATTGCAGCAAGGTCTTTCATGTTACATCACATCAAACGCATATACGGCGTCGCACGTAGGAAAAATGCTTTACCCGTTGCATTTCTCACAACTCATCTCAATTCCATTAACAACCTTCTTGCCTGCGATTTGGTGGAGATGTGAGGTGTAAGAGTTGAACCTGTTTTTGATTGACATTTAAGGTAAATGAGATCTGATCTAACTCCGGTCGCTATGCTATTTCTGCTATGCCGAAAATATGTAAAGGAAGAAGGGAGAGTGAACCGTGCTGTTTTGTCCCGTGCTCCTGCGCCTGTATACAACTCGCCCGCCACTCTTCATTTAGACCTCGCCTTACAATGGCACTTTTGACTTTCCCCGTCCTTTCAGGCTAATAAATTGTATGCTCCTCTTCAGTATCGATCGATATGCCCCGGCATCACATATCCAAAGCCCCCCATTGGCTGCGGCGCCGGTGCGTACAAACTCCCCGGGCGTCCCCCGTTTCTCGACAAGCTGGGTGGAGGAGGGGCGGTGATGATTCGTTCTCTAGATCTTCTTCGCATCCTTCGCCGCTCCTCAACTTCACTCGGTTCCCGCAACCGGACTTTCCTCTCCCTGTCCCTGCCCACCGCTACACCAGCCAACGCACTCAATGGCGGGTCCCTAACCCCAGGCTCATCATCCCCAGGTAATGTCAGATCCACCAATCCGTAAAAGTACTCCAGTACTTCAGGGTATTTTTGCACTGAGGCTTTCCAATCTTCGTCGATGCCGCGTTTTAGCTCGGCGTCTGCGGCGGCGATTTCGGCGGGGTGAGGACGGGCGTGGAAATAGTAGGCTGCGCGCTCCGTCATGCGGTGGATGTTGGCAGCGTGTTGCTCTTTGCGGCGGGTCGTGAGCATGGAGAAGTAGGAGAGGATGTAGTCCTGGGCGTGGCCGCGGACCCAGGCTCTGACTCCTCGTTAGTTATTCTTGTCGCACTCAATTGGGATGGCTGAGACGTACCGTATTTCATTGAGTACTGAATTCATCATTCTTTGTTCTGCTTGCCGTATGGCGATGTCTAGCCCCTTGGCTTCGCACTCGCATTGTGCGAGGGCGGGCTGGCTGCAAATGGCACAGTCGGGGTCCATGATCTTGATAGGCTTTTTGGACCTGCTGTGCTTGATTAACATGATTTCAGGACGCTGATATGGCATCTAAGTATTAAAAAATTATATTATAAAAGATATTTAAAGAAAAAAATAGAAATTATTGAGGGGTAGAGGGGCGTTTGGTTAAGGTGCGGCGTGTTGGGGAGAAGTGGGTATCAAAAGCAACAAAGAGAGGTTCGTAAGGAGCAGCAGCGCCTTTTGTACATGCGGGAAATAGAAAAAAAGTGAAGCAAGGGAAAGGGGAGCGAGGCACGGGATTGGAGAACCCATGATCGTGGGGAAGAAACGGTGTAGAAGTGACCGTTTCGAGGGGGGGATGGAGGGTGGGAGGGGAGATCACCCACCTCTAGTTTGCTGCGGATGTCTCGATCAGACTACACATCTGCAAGCAGGCTTGCGGTCTTTACTCTCATCCACACTATGGCAGGAAAGGAGGTGAAAGCCACCGGGTTGCAGTTCTATAGCGGAGGGGTACGGCGATATACAAACGTTGAGAAGGTCAGGGAACAAGCATGAAGGTATTCAGACCGCAACTACGGCCAACAGAGAAAAGAGCTGTGTCGTTGCAGCAAGCTCTGCCATGGCCAAGAGTGCAAAAGTGGAGCGCAAGACGGGCAGAGGCAAATGGGAGCGGCGAACAGCATCCTGCTGTGTCGTGGCTCGAATGCTTTGCGTCGCGTGCGTTGGAAGCGAGGCAAGTTGCGGCCTTGTGTAGCATATCATGAGGTCCGGTTGGAGGTTGAGGAGCTGCGGCCCAATGGCGCTCGTGATGGGAGTGTTGAAGAGCGGGGGTCTGCAGCTCTAGGTCATGCTAGGTGCATGTATCTCGAAGGTCACAGCTTCACCGCTGGATGTTGTGGTGGGAGATGAGACGGGATGGGATGGAGATCCTGTGCAACCATTTTTGAGCCTCAGTGGGGGGGAAAGCCATGGTATGAGGGAAAGGTGAGCTTTGGGATAGGGAGAATCTGATATACACAGGATTTGTGAGTGACCAGAATCGTCACATCGTGAAGTGTTGTCTCAGCGAAGCGAGACATCGGCTTCGGCTCCGTTGGGCAGGAATCGCTCGGGCCGAGAGATAATCCGATGAGATCAATATCGACTTAGGTAGAGAAATAGTTAAGAACCACGCCCTCCTCCACCCTGTGCAGAAAGATGCCACCAAGATGTCCCACCTTACAAGGGACATTAACGCCATTCCTCTATCCCTTCCTTGTCTCCAATTCCTCCAGATCGAGCTTTCGACCCCTTTTCAATTCCCTCCGCCGTTATGAAAGCACCAGCATCGAGTCCGTTCAACAGCTTCCTGAAGAGGGCTCCCACTTGAATCCCCCACCAACCGACTACTCGCGGACAATTTTTACCGATCGTGCTACAGTCACAGTGTATGCCGGCGCAGGTGGTCATGGCTGCATCTCTTTCCTCCGGGAAAAGTACATTGCAGCAGGACCAGCAAATGGTGGTGATGGAGGCAGTGGAGGGAATGTTTACATCCAAGCTGTACGCGGCGAGACCTCACTACACAAGCTTGCACGACGGAATATACTGAAAGCCGGACGTGGCAAGAATGGACAAGGGAAGACTCGGGGAGGAGAAAGAGGAGACGATATCGTCCTGCAAGTTCCAGTCGGAACCGTGGTTCGAGAAATCGAGCGTGTGGATCCGGTGGCTATAGAAGAGCAGAGATTGAGACTAGAGGCGGGGAAAGAGGATGGAGTCGATGCGTCCGGACCCTGGAAATGGAGTCGCGACAAATGGCTGCTGTATCCCGCAACTACACCTGAAGATATCGCCACCGCAGAATTTCCTTCTTTGCCCAGAGGGAGGAGATCTGCATTGGCGATGTCGCAAGTGAAAGCTCCTATCTCTTTGGATTTGACGGTGCCGATGGAGAGGCCTTTGTTACTTGCTGCTGGAGCTATTGGTGGATTGGGCAATCCGCATTTCGTAACGAAGACAGCGCCGAGGCCGAAGTTTGCTACAAAGGGAGAACAACCGGTGAAAATCACATTAGAATTGGAGTTGAAGCTTTTGGCTGACGTTGGACTTGTGGGTCTGCCGAATGCGGGGAAGAGCACGTTGTTGAGAGCTATGAGCAAGAGTCGAGCAAGAGTTGGGAACTGGGCTTTCACGACACTGCAGCCGAATATTGGAACGGTTGTGTTGGACAATCATAAAGGGCGGCCATTGGCGCAAGCGAAGTATGGGGATGGAGAACCAAGGACGAACTTCACCATTGCAGATATTCCTGGTTTGGTACAGGATGCTCATCTCGATCGTGGTCTTGGAATCAGTTTCTTACGGCACGTTGAGAGGGCACGAGTCCTTGCGTTCGTCGTCGACCTCAATGCAGGAGATGCGGTCAAGGCTCTCAAGGGCCTTTGGAAAGAAGTCGGCGAGTACGAACGGATGAAGATTCAGGAGGAGAAGGAAAGCTCTGATCCAATTGTCCACTGGTCACCATTTACCTCCGTTAAAGACGCTCTCGCAAATCGTCAAGAAACCATCTTCGTTTCGCCCGGACCGAGTTTTGAAAATCCTCTAGCTCCAGCAGCGCCGAGTATTGCTGGCAAGCCTTGGTTTGTGGTTGCTACCAAGGCGGATCTGCCTGGGACTAAGGAGAACTTTGAGGCGTTGAAGGAGTACTTGGAGCTTGTGAATAGAGGCGAGGAGGAACATCCTAGTGGACAGCAGAATCCATGGGGAGGGAAGGTCGAAGGCATTCCCATAAGTGCGATTAATGGACATGGCGTGGAGAAGATCACGGAGTGGACGGTCGGTCTGCTTGATGATTAGTACGTGCTCATCAAGTATTACAATTTTTAATGGCGATATAAGATTAACATATATGTGTCAAATATGTCTCCAAGCTCTCTGGATCAAAGTTGTATGTCCAGGGGTGAGCCTGCAGGCGGCTGAAGATTGCCCACTCAGAGCATTGAATGATCACAGCCATGACGCAGCCTCCAAACCACAGCCTCGTCTCTCATCCCGACGAATGAGTTTGACCTAGAATTATCATTTCAATGACACTAATTGTATGAATGGCATGAGTAGCCGTCGGAGGCCGCAGGTTTCTGACTTTTAGCATCTCCTTCCCATGATCATCATCTAGACTCGTGAGCGCCATGGTCGTCCCGCTCTTCGGATGGTCTGCTGGGGACCTAGTCACCTCCATCAAGATCCTCTATTCGGTAGCCAGCTCTCAGTACAAGGAGACAGCATCGTGGCTAGAATCCTTCGCTTCAGACCTCGAGCGCATGAGAGAATACATCACCGAGAACCCAGATGCTAGGTGTACCAAGAACATCGTTGAACAGGTTGGCAGAATCGACAAGTACTATGGGGAATTCGAGACTTATCTGCAGAAATATGACAAAGGGTTGTTCTCTAGCAAGGGGTCGAATGTGGTTGTAGGGGCTGGTAAGAAGGTTAAGTGGGCTCTGCAGGAGCTGAAGGGCAAGGTGGATTCGTTGAAGTTTGCGGTTACGGGGCCTATTGTGTCTCTTAATCTGCTTCTGGCGTTGCAGTGTCGGTAAGAGGACCCACACCTCTTTTAAAATTGCGCGTCAATAACAATTGTCTTTGGTGCAGTGTTGATCTTTCGGCTGTGGCTGACAAAGTCATTGGTATGCCGCCGACTCCGAGGATAGACGACATAGAAACCGCCTTTCAGGGCCTCCACGATCGGATACGAATGCTTGAAGACGTTCAAGAACGCATGAAGGAAGATCTGACAGCAGAGGGGGCAATAATCCGTGACGAGATGAGCCGCTGCACCTCAGACTCGAGCGTCCGTATACTTTCGTCTCATTACGATGCGATGGCCCAGATTGTCAGCTTAATCGAAGAAAAAGATTTGGCTTGGAAGGATTCACTGTCCACCATGCGTCAACACCTCGAGCATATCGAAGAGACGCAGTCACGGACTCAGAGATTTTACGAAGAACTGCACAGTCAACAGCAAGGGCTGAACAGGATCGAGGAGCTGCTGGAGCATAATGACCATCTGGCAAGCAAGGTGAATGATGTGCATGAAAAATTGGCAGCGCTTACTTTCACGCCCCCAAAGACAGCGCTGTTGGACATGACTCAAACTGTTTGTGCTGTTGCAAACGTGGCTGGTGGGGCGAGTGCCTTCATCGCCATGGTCCTGAAAATGACTGGTGGTGTCCGCAAGTGGGGTGGCCAGCAGCCCGCTCATGGCTATTGTCATGATATAAACCACATTGCATAGTCCAAGTATCTCCAGGGATTGCCAGATTATCCCTATGAGCTCGGTGAGAGATATCGGCTAAGGGAGGGGCGCTTGAAATGAGACCCCGCTATGTCTGCTTGGGCTCTCGACATCCCAGATCAAGTACTCTGGATACTGAACATTATGAGTCCCGGCAATCTTGATTCAGACGATGTGAAGGACTATTTTCTTCCAGCAGAGGGCATTCATGTTGACGTCCTCGGAGCCGATGCTCATTTGTATTTGGGTCAGCGTGTCTGGCTCGGGCTCGCAAGCAACATGGTATGTTGTTGTTTATCCCCCGTGATCTCACAGCGGTAGTTGCTTACATTTGGAAGGGAATAGATGGCTATATGATCAGAGCATCTACCTGTTTTACAGAGGTCAGTTGCACCTGTATCCGTCTGTATCATTTCTTGTCAAGCCTTCACTGAAATCCCACAAATATAGGAAATGATCAGGAACCTGAAGGAAGATTCTGCTAGGTGGATAGCGTTTCTCAATGCGGAGAAGAGTTGGAACAGTACGTTGTCCCGCCTACTCGTTTCAACTTTGCCGCTCTGATAAATTCGTAACAGGACTCGGATTCGCACTTCCGTATACAGCCTCAGATATATTCAAAGCGCGCTGGCAACCATTACGTGCTGCTGTTCAGGAGAAACTCACGCGAGACGCAGAAGAGATTAAGTACCGCAAGATCGACCATGCCACGGGCATCGATTGGGCTTCGAGCTTCCGAGCCGGCTCATGGGACTCGATTGGCGGCTCGCCTCCAGCAGACTCTCTTCCAGTGAACGCTTCCAAGCCACAAGCGCAGCGTTTCTCCCCTCCTATAGCATCCCAGCAAATGAATGATGCTCCTTCGGAGGCCAATGATCGTGGTGGGGTAAGTGACCGTCAACTTACGAGTGCTCAGTCGGAACGCGCCGCATCTATGTTTTTGGATTCAGAGTCTAGCTCGACCGACGTAGAAAGTTCGTAAGCCTTATTTATGACTACAATTCTAACACTAATACCCCCTTTTCTAGACAAGCAACGTGCTCCTGTTCTGAGAACATCGAGGCTCAACGATTTTTTAGCCGATCCTTCACCCTGGCGAGACTGGTGGTAGAAACGAGAACCAATACCAAACTCGAAGCATTGACAAACAATGGAGAATTTAATAACAAACCTAGACCTGCATATCGAAACAAATTTGTTTTACCACTAGCCGTCCACCTGGTCGTCCGGCTGGTCGTAAGTTTGACGCAGGCACGAACTCCACAACTCGTAGCTATTCAACGATTTGAGCCACCTCAAGCGGCCAACACGCCATCACACGAGAAGATGCCACCAAACCTTCATATGAGCAACCAAACACAACTATCTTATCCGGCACGAACAGGACAGCATCGTCGTCTTTCTGTAGAGAATCGACGGACTCGAAACCAAAAACAGAGGCACAAGACCTAAAGTTAGTTCGTGAGGAAAGAATGATGCTCTATAATGACTCGTTTCTTACAAAGTAGTTAAGCAAATAGATATTATACTTGACCAAATTTCACATCCCAGTCAAGGGTTGCTTCGTTCTCCAAACTACCCGGATGCTGCGCTCCACATGTTACCAGCTTCCGTTTTTAGGCACTTGATATAAATTTTACATAGAGTAGGAATATTGCACATAAACATGAATCCATCTGTAACTTAAACGTGCCCCTCAATTAGTCTACAGAAAGACTTTCCGAAAGAGGAAATGTAGCGCGTGCTCACCCGCCGTCCCGGCCGCCAAGACGCGAACCCCCCACGCGGTGCCGATGTTCCGGCAAACCCTACCCAAGAACCTTCAGGCTCCTCCTCAACCCGATTTCACAATCCTCAAACATCACACCCAGGACCTCGTCGACGTTCTGTTTACGCTTGGGTATCAATTTATCGTCTTTCCAGAACATAAGATGTCATCTCCAGCTTCGAGTTCTGTCGTCGATACTACGCAGGGCTACGGCCATTTCTACTTTTGCACCTCCCTACTTCACACGCTCTTTGGAAGCTCCGTTCCCACAGAGTATCCATTGCTTCATCCAGACCTATAGAAAGTTAGACCTTAGGGAAATAACCAACATAAACTCAAATTCACGCAACATGGCTGGCCAACAGCCCCAACCAGATGCGCTTCATGATATATCCAACACTCATTACTCTCTTTGCTGAGGATCGCGAAGCAAACCATTTTCACGAGAATTTCCTATCAATTTGAAATGATCTTCCATTGCGGCAACGGCTACCAACAGTCTGGCAACTTACCAGGAACTGCAAATTAGTAGCCTACACGATAGTCAGATTCCCTCTGGATCGAAAGCGAGTGTCGAAGTCAGCAGAGCTTTCCAAGACGGCTCTGGGATTTCTCCCGAAAATATTTGGAAGGCAAGCTCAGGAGATGGCTTTATATCCAGATGTTCGGAAGCCAGCACCAAATGCGATGTTCCCCTGTGGCGGCATCTATCCTAAGAGGTCGACATTAAGTCATCCAGGCTTGAATATGATGCCTCTGATGCCTAGACCCAACCTGTCCACTTGAGACTCACCTAGATGAGGAAGACTATAGGAACACAACATGTACTCCGGGTATCTCCCATTGCAAGAGTACGATTTCAGCCATTCTATCTCAACAAAGTCAGCAATCTCCTGCACAAATGACAGAATGTTTATGGGGAGAACGCAACCATTGATTTTGAGGACTCAGAACTCTGCAGTGCCTTCTTCGAAGATCAAGCCTAGATTTGGACATACTTCAAGGACATCACCATTTAGGTCTGTTACAACGATAGAGCAGATGTCAACACTTCCACAGATATTTTACTTCGAATTTCAGTCTTTGCCGCATAAAATCTCAATCTTTGACTCTCCTCTTCCCACCTCTATGTTAACCACGCAGAGTTATGGAATTTCCACAAGCTCGACAGCTTATGGCAGTGAAGCATTGCGTACCAGGGCTTCAAGATGAGGGAGAAATTCACTATCTCTTTCAAATTCCGGGTGGCAAGGCGTATGCTCTCGCCCCGAACTCCGCGAATTCCTTCACGATTCTGGTTCCCAGACACGCTAGGGGGAGCTCAGCTGAAGGACTAGTGAACTTTACTGGTGCTACCGATGATCTTTTGTTTTTGCATTATGCGGAGAGTTTATTGCGTCGCAACTTCATGCAACAATACTCAGTCAGTATCGGGGCGGAAAAACTCGTTATTCCAATTTTCAAAATGGGAAGTTAAATACCCAAGCTCATAGGTGGGAATTGCCTATCTTGCATCTGCTTTTATGCAGACCAGGATTCTCCACAGCTGCTTAATCATACAAGCTGTACTCTCTCTCCACTTTGTCTCTTGCTTTCCTCTGCATCCGTTGCTGCAAAGGACGGGCCGATTCGTCAAGTGATGAAGCTGTTCTGGTTTTCGTTTTTGGTGCTTGCAGGCTTCACCGCCATAATTGTTTTCCCCCTAGCTTCCTAAATTTGCTCAATCGTTGTCATTTGTCCCGTCTAGTCCGCGTCGACCGCTCGACTATGACCCGTCGCACAAGCCTCCATCTCGGAGCCATATCCGGAGCCAGTCTCACAACTCACAACCCGCCAAGTTTGACGGCGTGTATTGTTAATTGTTAGATTCGCCGCTGACAATTTTGAAATACCTTACTCAAGCACAAGTCAGTCGGGCGTAGCGGGAGGATCTGAGTTTAACCCGCGCTGCCCCTCGCTAGAGATCTTGGCATGCCGATCTCGAAAGCTTACTGTATCAAAACCTCACTTCTTCCATAGGTCAGATTCACGACTCGGAAGCTGCAGGTAAGCCTTACCCGTCGCCGCCAAGATTCTTCATCAAAGTTGTTTCGAAAGTTTTCGTGATAGGGCAATTGGAGTTGCGGAGTCGGAACGGGTAAATCAACACGTGCTCTCTAGAAGAATTATGAGAGGAGAAAGATAAAGCATCAGGCCATTACCGCCTCAATCGTGCCCGAGAGTGGCCGATCGATACGCCTAGATCCAGCCTCTGGCATTCTGACCCAATCAAAATCTCAGGACGAATGTTGGAATGGAATAATGCGGGGTGGCGGCTGTGTCGAAAATCTGGGGCTGCCTTTGTATGCGCGATTTTCAGTAACGACATGTCACCACCATCGCGTGCTGCAAGCTGCCAGCTGCCAGGAACTGGGGGATGCAAATCAAGCGGTACAAAGTACTTGCGCGATTTAAAATTTCGACGCCATGTCACCCTTCTGAACACATCATGTGCTAAAGAAACTCGAAAGCCTTTGCGGCGCCATACGATCTATCAATTGGCGCTAGCTGGAGGGGAAAGTACAGTATACCCCGCCTTATCTCCTCAGCCTTTCGTCATTGTCGTCGCGATTTTTCAAATCGAGCCATCCGAATCCCAGGCCCAAGGCACTTTGCCCATTTGCTGTCCCTCAGTCCGCCATGGATCCAGACGCGGAAAAGAAGGCGGCTGCCGTTCAAGACAACGTGGAAATGGTACAGACCACTACCAACCCTGCTGGAGACCATAGGATTCAGTTCATCCCAACCGTCAAGCCAGAAAGGGACAGCAGGCTCGGTGTCAAAGATGAGGGCACGTTATTCGTCCCTCCATCGCGTCGTTCTCAATCCGTAAGCTCTGTTACCCAACGGGGACGGCGACAGTCCAATATTTCGATCCCGCCCGTGATCTCTGCAAAGCAGAAAGCTCGCCGCAAGCAAGAAAAGGATGAGGAAAAGAAGCATGTCGATATCAATGAACACCTCATGCCCCACCTGGAGGTGGCGGAGAGGTACCACACAAGAATCAATATGGCCAAGCCCGGAGAATCGCAGGGCTTGACGACTGAAGAAGCTGCACAAGGGCTTCTTGAACATGGCCCTAATATTTTGACACCTCCTTCGAAGAGACATTGGATCCTCAAGTTCTGGGATTGCCTGAAATCTCTATTCAACTTGCTTTTGATTCTTGCCGGCGTTTTGGAATACATTTTGCTTGGCATTGACTTCAAGGACAATTTCCAAAATGTAAGTTCATGTCATTTCGAACTGATTAACTCTAATATGACTCTTGCTGATTGCGTATATTAGACCTATCTTGGAGCCATCCTCATTGCCGTTGCATTTATCAATGCCTTCATTGAATTCTACCAGCAACAGAAATCGCAGGCCCTTTTGGAGTCATTCTTGAACATGATTCCTGCCAAGTGCATGTGCATCCGTGATGGCAAGCTGTCCCAGATTGAAGCTGCCACCTTGGTACCTGGTGACGTGGTTTATGTTCGAATGGGTGATAAAACCGCAGCTGATCTCCTGGTATTCTCGGCTTCGGATTGCAAGGTCGATAATTCCTCATTGACTGGCGAATCTGAACCCCAGGACCGAACCAAGGACAATGATATGACGAATCCCTTGGAAGCATCGAATCTCATGTTCAATAGCACTCTGGCTATTTCTGGGGAAGCCTATGGAATAGTTATCCGTACTGGAGACAGCACCGTTCTCGGTCAAATTGCTTATCTCACTGCTGGCGAAGACAAGATGGTCTCTCCCTTGTCACGTGAGATCGATAACTTCGTCAAACTCATTGCAACTATCGCAATCATAACTGCTCTCGTCTTCTTCGGTGTTGCATTCCCTGTTAATAACAACAATGTCTCATTGGCAATCAACTTCGCTATTGGTATCTTCGTTGCCTGGGTGCCCGAAGGTCTACCAGCAACTGTCACCATGCTGTTGACAATTGCAGCAAAGAGAATGGCTAGTCAGAATGTCTTGGTCAAGGACTTGAAGGGTGTGGAAACTTTAGGCGCTATTACGCTACTGGCTACCGATAAAACTGGGACCTTGACAAGAAACCAGATGACAACTACGAATATTTGGACCTGTGGGGAGCTTTACGAGGCTACTGAGAGCGCTGGCGCCGAAAAAGATGTTGCCACCATGGACCATGCAGGCGTGCTAGAGATTCTGTACATCTCTGCCCTCTGCTCAAAAGCGAAATTCGACCGAATGGACGTTCCCATGAAGGAACGACAGATCCTAGGTGATGCCACCGAGACCGGACTTATTCGCTACGCTGCATCGCAGATCAGAGACTATGACAACCTTATCAAAACTTATCCCAAGGTATTCGAACTTCCTTTCAACTCTGAGACGAAATGGCATATGAGCATCCACAAGAAGCCCCATGCCAACGGCTACCTTACCCTGTACATCAAAGGCGCCCCCGAGCGTGTCTGGCTTCTCTGCAACCGCATCCTCACTGGCACAGACGGCGAGTGCGCTGCAATGACACCAGCTTATAAATTGGCCTATGATGACACCTATGAGCATATGGCCTCTAATGGCCATCGTGTGCTTGGGTTTGCAGAAATGTTGTTACCAGGGGACAAGTATCCTGAGGATTTCGAGTTTGATAAAAAGGAGAAGAACTATCCCCTTGGTGATTTCATTTTTGTTGGGCTTGCAAGTTTGCAGGATCCGCCGAAGCATGGTGTCCGAGAGGCGATTGGAAAGTGTAGGGCTGCTGGTATCAAGGTTATCATGGTTACTGGTGATCATCCTTTGTGAGTATATCGCCATCCATGATTAGCTCTTGAAATGTGGTTCATTTAGTGTTTGTATCACATGATGCTGATCCAAGTTAGAACTGCTGAAGCCATTGGCCGCAAGATCAACCTGATGCTCAGCGAGACGAAGGCTATGGTAGCCAAGCGCCGAGGCAAGCCCATTGACGAAATCCAGGAAAATGAATTCAAGGCCGTTGTCGTTCACGGCGAACAAGTTGACACTTTGACTGACAATGAGTGGGACAACATTTTCTGGAAAGATGAGATCATCTTTGCTCGTACTTCACCGAAGCACAAGCTTGAGATTGTCCGCCGAGCACAATCGATGGGCCACATTGTCGGTGTAACTGGCGACGGTGTGAACGATTCTCCCGCTCTCAAGAAAGCTGATCTGGGTATTGCCATGAACATCTCCGGTTCCGATGTCTCTAAAGAGGCAGCTTCTATGATTTTACTAGATGACAATTTCGCAAGCACCGTACAAGGCATCGAAGAGGGTCGTCTCATCTTCATCAACCTCAAGAAGTCGATTCAATACACCATTTCCCACATCTTCCCCGAGGTTGTCCCAAATCTACTCTACGTTATCGTACCCATTCCACTTCCTCTATCTGCCATTCTGATTCTCGTCATTGATCTTGGTTTCGAACTTATCGCTGCTCTGTCCTTTGCCTGGGATCCAGCGGAGTCGGCGGAAGGTCTGATGAAATTGCCTCCTCGAAAGCCTGTCACTCTTGAAACATGCAATATCTTCCGCGCCCGAGCTCTGCGCAGACAGCGATCTCGTTTTGATGAGGAAGCGGGCGTCATCATTCCTCTCGAAGACGAATCGAAACTCAAGCAATGGCTATTCGAAGTTCGCCAGTGGTTCACCAAGCGCTACTGGGCAGACAAATTTGAAAACACAGGCGCGGAAGTGCTGGTCGATGGACCTGTCCTCTCTTGGGCTTATCTGGAAATCGGTGTTATTGAATCCATCGGCGCCTTGACCGCTTTCTTCGTGGTCATGTATAAGCGTGGTATTAATCCAAAAGATGCGCATATTATGCAGAAGGGCAACGGGCCACCAACGCATTACTTTAATAGTGATGGAGAGACGTACAAAGGTATCACTGGACCAGAGCAAGCTGATATCTTGGCTGAAGCGCAGTCAATGTGTAAGTTCCCTTCCCCTCCCCTCTGCTCTTCCGAAACAGAGCATATCTAATCTCGCTCAATATAGACTACTGGTCCATAATGACAATGCAAATGTTCAACCTCTTCGCCTGCAAAACCCGCTTCTCCATCCCGTGGGGCAAATACATGTTTGCCAACCGCGCCACCTTCTACTGCATCCTGGCCGGCGCCTCCCTCGCCGCCTTCATCATCTACACGCCCGGCGTCGAAGTCGTCTTCAAAACCTCCAAAAGCCTAAGTCCCCTCTACTGGCTCATCCCCATGGCGTTTGGGTTTGTGATTATCGGGTATGCCAGTCTGAGGATGATTGTTAGGAGACGCCTGAAGCCGATTCAGTGGAATCCGGATATTCAGGGACTGCAGATGTATCCGACGATTAGAACTTTTAGGAGTATGTCGAGGAGGAGTAGTAGGAGTCTTTGATGGGGTAGATCGGGGTAGAGGAGCTGGCTCTTTGAGGGGTATTTTGAAGCTGGTGGTTATTTGTCGTTGTTTTAGCGGGTGCGGCTGATTGAGCATTTTAGTGCTTGCGAGTGGCAGGAATTACGTTGCATGGATATATACGTTTCTGGTCCTTGATAGGGGGGATGGTGCCGGGTGCACTCGTTTCGACAAGGATAGATGCACATTTCTATTCTTCGAGTCAAGATTTGAACTTCTTGGTACTGGTACACATTGCGGTTTATGGCCAAGGGTTCCCCGCCGCCCTTTTATACCAACACAACATTTTGCCATTCACGATTAGCATCAACTGCATACATCATCGCAAACAGATAACAAGGGGAGATCAAGCGATGCTCTACCTCATTCACACGACGCAACACAAATGCAGTAAGGCCGCCGCTCAAGAGCCAAAGCTCATCGCCAACATGGATTCCGCAATTTCCCGCCACAATCCCTGTTCTCCCTGATTCGATGGTGAACATTTGACAACCATGCACTCTTGGAAAAAGGTCTCGTTCAAACTCTTTCAAAGTAACTTCATGCCGAGACATATCCCAATCACCAGAATTTACATATTCTTCAAGACTGTGCCGCGATCTATCATCGCCACGCCAAATATCATATGGCATGCTCAGGTTATTGTGATCTATTGACCAAGGATAAAAGCTTCTTAGGACACTTTCTTTGAACCCTATGGGGGAAATGAATTCGTCTCCCGACTGCTTCGACGGGGTGTATAGTACCGTCTCCCAATCGGTTAGTATTTGCCGCAATTTGGATTTAAGATCTGTTGGGTCTGGCAGGTCTGTGACCGCATCTCCGACACTGGTCATATTATCAATAGTGCCGGCCTGTTTGCCGGAAAGATAAATCATCAATCCGTCTTCAGAATAGCGTAATTCACGGCATAGAAGGTCGGGTCGGACCCCCATTCCCCAGCTCATGCTTCCTAAGGCCTGAGTGGCAATCCAAATAGGTTTATCTTGTCCAAGCGGTCGCCGGAGGTCGGGAACCCAAGATGGCAAGTCACCACGTCCACTCGAATCAGCACACGCGCTGAAAATTTGCAAAGTCCATGTTGGTTTGATACGTTTCTCTGCCCAATTCCGATAAACCTGCTGGACTGGTATTGAATAGTCGATCTCTATATCTTGATTATCATCGACAATGCCTCGGATGGCATAAAGCCGATCCCTGGGGTCGGAACATTTGTTATTCTGCGTATTTTGGAGGATGGTCAATACGTTCCGGGGATCAAAGTTGTACATTGACTTCAAGGCCACTTGAGTAATCCGATGAGCTCCTAAAAGTGGAAATAACCTGCGTATACGAGGTGATAACACTACCTCTCCCGGGCGAAGAATGAATTGGGCAGCTTTTTCTAGTGTTGGCCATGGTGCTTGAAGGTTCCCCCACCGCACAATAGCTTTGCGAGAAACAGCGAGTTCTTGTATAATCCAAAGGCGCTCGAACCACGGACGATGGAACAGGCGCGACAATTGGACCCATACTTGCAAATTTTCTGTATGAACGCAATCCTCTAGTCGCATTAAGATGTCTGGACTTTGAAATTTTTGCTTTTGACGCAGGTCTCCTTCCTCTTTCAATAAGACAGCCAGTACCAAAGCTGAGCGGGCCATGGCCTCAGAATTCCCCTCTACCCGGTCAATGTGCCACCTGATCAAGTCAAAGCGGAGAGCCTCATCGGTTGGCTCGTTATATTTGCCGAGCCAAATAATAAGCCCCGCTGCTCGTTCGTAGATAGACTTCATTCGTCTTGCTTGTGCATCTCTCTCATTGCTATCTTCTTGGTTGACACAAATGGCATCAATCCAAAGTGGCAATTGCATTGTTGATTCGCTGTGTATGGCGCGGCCCTGTGCGGGATATCTCACGAAAAAATTTCACGGGATTTACCCACCTTACCAAAGCCACTTCGACTATTAAAAAATCAATTATTAACAGAATTTATTAATTCTTTCGGTTTATAATTCATATGAGTAATCGGGGGAAAGGTTTTGGGATTAATTCTAGATCCAAATAATAATCCAAGTCTCGACTAGTAATAGATAGTAGTATTACAGTATATAGTAATACCTAATAGTAATACTCCCTATCTCCATTTACTATTCCTTTTCCACTTTTGAGTATATTCTATTATTCTTCTTATATTTTAGATATTAGTTTCTCTCCAAATTGGATAGCCTTTTTAATTCAATTCTATATTTTATAATAATAGTAGACCCTTCCAGTTATAAATATATTAAGAATAATTACTCAAAGCGGTTAAGTAGTTCTTATATAAAATATTATTCTAATAGTTATTACTAGAAGAATAATAAGAATAAGGAGTAATATACTAATAATAATAATTCCGATAATAATCTTTTAATAAGTACTGATAATATTAATTTTATTTTACTTTTCCCTATTATTAATATAAAATAATTTCGAGACTAAACGGGAATTAAAAATATAAAAAAGAAGATAAAAAATATAATTAGAAGTAAGTATAATATTCGATTAAGTAATACTTCTCCTAAAACCCTTATCTCTATTTAGTTCTACAAAACCCTTTCGGCGAAATTGATAAATATTAATATTCTTATTAAAGTAAATCTTATTTTGGGAACTTTTTTTATATCTTCTTCTAATATTAATGAATTTATTATTAGAAATCTTATTAGCGAAAATATAATTTCTAGTTTAATAGAATATAAAGATCTTGTAAGTAGAGAACTAGTTATAGATTATAATTATTCTATCTGAATTGATTATCTGAAAGGAAAAGAACTAATATTTGAGAATATATCTGGGTCTAGAATAACTTTGGAAAGTATTTTGGAAGAGATTACTAATTATAATAGTATAAAGGTACTATTATTTCTGTATATATCTATAAAGAGAGAAGTGAAAGAATCAGTAGAAATACTATCTAAGATCAAGAAAGATTATAAAAGGGATATATTAATATTAAATATAGGATCTATTATATTTAAGAAGTCTAAAAAACTATAATTAATAATAAAGAGAGATAAAGGAATAATTATAAAAGAAGAAATAATAAAAGAAAAAGATATAAAGAAAAAAGATATAAAAAAAGAAGATATAAAAGAGAAAATAAATATTCTAATAAAAGTAAAAGAGGAAAATAAAGAAGAAATTAAAGAAAATAATAAAGATAATGAATTTCTTGACTTTTCTAAACTAGAAATTATTTCCAAGATTACTCGGGGAAAACGAATAATTAATAAATCTTTAAAATATAGAAAATAGTATTATAATAAAGTCTAGAATAGACTTATTATAAGAGTCCCGAGTAAATAAATAATATAGGATAATCGGTGGAAGTTTATTTAGATTTAATATCTATAGTAATACTAGATAGTAATATATATAATTTTCTTTTTCTTATTTAAACTCAAAATATTTCTAATCTCTATTAATACTTTTATTATTACTCTCTTTATCCGAATTACTATCTACTTTAATTTCCCTTTTACTTACTAAATTAATTGGAGTTTCGTAAAGTATTATAGGTATTTCAATCCTTATAGTCTCATATTACTAATATAGTATCTTTATATCCCTTATTAATTATTTCAATTCTTTAATCACTTCTCCATATTACTCTCACTCTAATAACTCTTGATATAATAAATAATATACTTGTTTATAAGATTAATCCGATTCTGGAATAAGATTATTTAAACTATAAAATATTCTATAAATTCTAATTATCTTCTCGTAAATCTCTCTAATCCTTAATATTAAATATACTTGATTATTATACTATTTGAAAGTATTCTTGAAATTTTTAAATAAATTAAAATTAGATATTATAGAATAATTTCAATTACTATCTTTAGAATATTTATAAATCTCTTTCGAAAAGAAGTCTAAAGGGAATCAAAACTCTCTAGTTTTCTGTTTTCGAATTGGGCTTTTATTATATATAGAAATATATTTAATAAATAGTTTTCGAAAATTATCTATATATAGGAATTAAAGTATTATAATATTAAATTTAGAATTAGTAAATAAGTTTCTCTTTTTAAGATCTCTAAAATATTCTATTTATTAATTAATAAACTGATTAATTAATATTCTCCAAAATCTCTTTATCTTCTAATTTCTAATTAAAGTATTAAATACTATTATTTTATAAATAAGAATTCCCAGTTTATATCTTTATTAAAAAGTAAATTATATTATTTCAAATATCTTGATTTCTTTTCCCTTATCTATTTATATAGTTTTCGGGATACTATACTCCTTTATTATATATAAATAAAATTTACTTATTATAATTTATATCCGGTTTAATAAATTAATAAAAAAGTCTAGAATCCTTCGAGAATATATATTTATAATATTATAGATCTGAAAGCCAAATCGAGAGAACTTATTATAACTATTAATAGACCAGATTTGATTTAGACCTTTAATTATATATTTGATTCGGTAAATAGGAGTATTAAAGTTTCGAGCTCTAGTTATAACTTTATTAATTTCGTTTATTAAAGTAAATATAAGCTTTTAAGGAAGATTAATATTATAATAAGTCCAAAGATATATAATAATCTAATAGTATTCCAATTATATAAATAAAGTACTTTTTATATTATTAATTATAATATTTTATATTTATTAAATAAGTTCCCGAGATATCCCTTAATAGTAAAAGTAATATATTAAGTCCAGATATTCTCGAATATAATGAAATTACTAATTCGAAAGGTCTGGATACTCTTCGAATTGATTTAAAGTTTATAATATTCTATAATATTTTATATTATTATTATAGAATTATATAACTAGACAGAGAAGAATTTAATCTTTTAAATAAACTTCCTTTTTCTTAAAAGTATTATTTTATAATTCGAATTTCTAATAATATATTACTCTTCTAGTAAATATTAGTATTAAATTTAATAGATAATTAAATTATTTATATAACTTTTAAGTCTTTATTAACTATAATCCGAATTACTTTATTTAAATTAATATCTCGAGTGAAATACAAATTATATATTTCACTTTTGTGAGTATTCTATATATATTAAGGAATTGGAATTACTATTATAAAGAAAATAATTCTATAATATAATTATTATTCAATTTATTATTATTATAAAAGAGAGGAAAATGGAATAAGTAAAAAGGATAGGGGTAATAGATATTATATTTAATTTTAAAAGTGAAGAATATATATTATAATATTACTATTTTATATTATTATAATTCTTTTTTACTATTCTAATCTCTATCTCTATATAATTAAATCCTTAAATTTTTCTCTTATTACTTATATATATTTATACTAATAATTATAATCTAATTACAAAATCACTTAACTAATATTATATCTTTATATTATATAGTGATTCATTTTATATAAATAGTATATATATTTATAACTATCTAATTATTAATATTTTATTATTTCAAAAAAGAAAGAAGATTTATTTTTGAAAAAACTAATAAGAAAAGTCTCTATAGATTCTTAAAAGATAGTAATTATAGAAGTTTGAAATTTCAAATCTAATTTAATAGTTTAAATAATCTTATATATAATATATTAAAAGGCCAATTTGGGGAAAAAAATACTAGTATTTTCTCTTATTTAATAATATCGGATTTCTTATAATATATAAACTATTTGGAAGTTAAATATATTACTATTTAATATTACTGGAATTAGAACTTATTTCCGGTTTAAGATCTTCTAAACTTCTTTATTAGTTTTTTCACTTTATATATTATATTAGAATAATCTATTTCTTATATATTCTTTTTTCTTTACTATTTACTAATTCTTATAGTAAATACGGGTTTTGGAAGTAAATTCTTGACTTTTTTAGTAATAATAATAGTCTCGTATTACTTGAATATATACTTTATTCGTGTTATAATCACCTAGTTAATAAAATTAGTATTCTCGTATTATTTTATAGTATTATTGTAAATATATAAGATTAAGAGTTATAATTATTAAAAGATCGAAAAATATTAATAAAAGTGAAATTATTAGAAGGTAGGAAGACTGTAATATGGAAAGTGGGAAAGTTAAAAGTAAGTGTAAAATAAGTTAAAGTGAATTTTTTTAAGGTTATATAGGAAAAAATTTTCATGAAAAAATAACCTTTTTATTAAACTTGATCTTGTCTTTACTAGTAGTATATTCTTGTCTAAAATATATAGTTTTTAATCTCTGATAGTAACTCTTAATAGTAATGCCAATTATATTAGAATCAAGATGTCTTTATTCTCCGATTAGTATTAAATTATTAAAGTTAAGTCTCAAGAAACTATTATTACTATCCAGAACTCGGATTATCAAGTAAATATAGTCTTTATTCTTTTAATATAATCTAATAATTTATAGGCCTATTTATATATAAGAATTCAAGTCAAAAATAATTAAACCGATTTCAATAAACTTCCCGAAGACTAATAAGAGAGATTATTTAAGGATATTGAGGAGGTTTATATATAAAGATATAGAGATAAAGAATAAGATTCCGAGGTAAAAATAGTGAAAATTCTTAATGAAGAGATAGTTCAACTAGAAGCTATTACGAAGAAGGAGAATATAAGATATTTAAAGTTACTAGAAGCTGATTCGAATATAAGTATTATTACTATTTATTATTACTATAACTAACCTGAAAAGAATAAGAAGAGAAAGAGAGAGAATAATGACAAAGAGGATAAGATCGAGAAGATCGAGAAGGGAGTACTGATCTCAGAAGCTTTTAATAAATGTATAATACTAGTTATTGAGAAGTGGGAGTGACAGATTATTACTGGAGGAGATAGAGTAACTCCTGGGGTTAATGAGGAGGAGTTGGATAGTTTCACCAAGAATACTAGTAATCCTATAGATATTCGGGATTATTTGGAGAAGTGGAATAAGGAAGATACGGATATTAATAAAGGCTTGGATAGAGAAGGAGAAGAGTTTAGTTCTGGAGATAATAATCTCGAAGTAGTTATTACGGATAACGAGAATGATAAGAGAGACGAGAATAATAAGGATTTGGCTGACTTTATTATAGAAGATAAGGAAGAAGATGAGAAAGATAAAGAAGACGAGTAAGATGAAGAAGACGAGTAAGATAAAGAAGACGAGTAAGATAAAGAAGAGCTTTAGGAAGTAAAGGGGAATAGTATAATTGAGGAACTCTATATATAACCGTTATTATAAATCATTACTGTATTTTTTTTTTATTAAATTCAAATGCCCAAAACCTTTCCCCCGACTACTTATATGAATTATAAACCGAAAGAATTAATAAATTCTGTTAATAATTGATTTTTTGATGGTCGAAGTGGCTTTGGTGAGGTGGGTAAATCCCGTGAAATTTTTTCGTGAGATATCCCGCACAGGGCCGCGCTATAGCTGTGGGTTGAGCACCGTAAATGGCGCAGCGCATCTTCAAGGTTTGTCGTGACCAGAAAGTCTTGCCCGTTAATGGAGATAGGCGCCTTTCTCGTCCCATCTCCCCATGTGTACAACAACGCCTGATACGTCATGTAAGGCCATTGATCAGAGGTATATGTATACATGATACATTTTAATTTTTCATTGTGTTGACCATGGTCTATCCGAATAAGGCGCAAGTCCTCTTTGGGCTTGTTCAGCGCAGTATAGTGAAACTGCGGAATGGTCGGTGATGGAGATATTGCTCGGTTGGTTGATTCAGACATTTCTCAAACGGTTTGGAAACAGGATAGATATCTGGAGTAATAGTTTGATAGATAGATAGAAGAAGTTTTGTGTCTTTTCCCAAGGCTGACGGTTAGTAATATATTGTGAGAACTTGGCTGCACCCCCATGCAGCCCAAGCGAGCACGCCGACTACGGGACCTTGGTACTGTAGCGAGAACCAAGCATCTTGGTAGTACAAAGGGATCCACTTGCCACATCTGGATCTCGTCGCGTGATCGTTTCCTCTATTTAGTAATCAGCTCATTGTAAACTTCTAAGGCTGCCGACCAAAGAATCTTAAATAACTTGTGAGTTCGAAGAGATTTTTGGTTTATATAATGCCTTGCTGAATCGCCTCCGGAGCTTAGACAATGGCCATAGCTAATGGTCCAAAATGAAACCAGCCTCAAATCGAAGCTTGAACTGGAATTCACGTTCTCTTCCCCCGCCCAGGCATTATACTTATATTTCTATACTCAAGTATTGAAGAATATTGTTACCCATATAGTTCAAGCTTGCCCAACCACCGCATCAGCATATAATGCACACCTTGGTGATTCTAGGCCAGCACATACGAGTTTGCTGCCAGCAGAGGCTGTGGTTCATGGAGAAGGTATGTTTAAGAGGAGCCTACCAGTGCCCGCTGTAATTCAGAATAACAACTCGTTTGGTTGAGTTTCTCCGAATCTGTGATTCTCTATGGCAAGTCATCCAACAGAAAAGGTACTGATAAGTTGTTTGTGGGCAGTTATTCAAATCCAAATGGAAAGCCAATTCACTTGAATAGGAGGTGAAGTTTTCAATGCAAAAACCCGGAAAGTAAGTCGGGCACAATACTATTGGTGGATAGGGCATATGAAATTGTGATGTTATAGTCATTTTTCTCTGCTGCGGCCCCTTACAATTATAACAAATGTATCAATGATGTATCTTGATGAACTTATGTACTCTACTATCATGAAACAGTTGTCAACCCTCCATGTCCCAATTACTGCGCTAACTAGCATACTAGAACTTCTATTAGCTTCGGTAAAATTCGTTTTAACACAAAAATACTTACTTCCAATAACGCCATTAACAGGAATATCAATCGAAGTTGTATAACTCGCAGCATCGCTCAACAAGTAGACATACGCCCCACCCAGCTCCTGAACCTCTGCCAATCGCGGAAACCCTCCATAGTATTTCAATTGTTGTTCCCAGTCAGGCTGTTGAGGCACCCAGTAAGTCATTGCCGTGTTGACAAGACCTGGTGACACGCTGTTGACTCTGATTCCGTATTTTGCCCACTCCATTGCTAATGTGTGTGTCATGTTCCGTACGCCAGCTTTCGATGCGCCGTAGGGTGTGGATGGGACTATCTGTAATCGGGATTAGCAGTTGAAAATGGAAAGGATACTTGAAAGAAAGACTTACCTTGTTGGGTCGGTAAGAAGCCATTGATGCTGTGAACACAATTGCACCCTTGATGTTCAATTTGATGAAGGCTCTCGCAGCTACTCTTGCACAGTAGAAGGCTCCAAATAACTACAGACGCAAGTCAGTGTGCCTTTCACTCTTATCCGAAAATAGATGAGCTCACGTTGACGTTAAACAACACTTCGATTTCTGCTTGCGTGAAGTCTAGCGCCGCTTTGTGATTGGTACGCCCAGCATTCACAACCATTCCGTGAATAGCACCGGCTTCACTAATGATCGTGTCAACCGCTGCTTGGATGCTGTCTTCCTTGGTCACATCTGCGGTGACAGAAAATAATCGACCTGGAAATCGTTTCAAGATTGCTTGGAATTCATCCCCGGGTTGTGTAATATCTATCGAGTAGATTTTTTCTGCGCCGTTGGAAAGACAACACTCTGCTATGCCAAGACCAATTCCTCTGTTCGCTCCGGTTACTATGGAGAAATCACTGATTAGTGAATTTTTCTTTATGCTGGCAATGGGAAACGAACTCGCAATAATCTTTCCCCCTAATGTGACTTGAGTTTGAACTTGAGGTGTTGCGGGGCTTTGCCCGTTGGCAGAGGCCGCCGTATCGATTGCGGCTGGTGCCATTTTGAACGGAAATTCAGCCGAGAGAACTTGCGTAGATTTACTTTACAATCGAAAAATGAGGCAAAGAAGTTTAGTTGTCCACACTTACTTGTGGCGGTACATCCAGACCTACCTTATATACAGCTCAACTTTGGCTCGAGGCGAACTCGGCCCGCAAATAATTGTAAAAATGTTCGCCTCGGATCGACGCGAGGTTCATACAAATGCATAATATTCCTAAAATTTCCTTCATCCGTATCCGACAGCTAGAGCGAAGATGCCCCTCTATTTGCCAACTCGGGTAAACTTGACGTGTGAAAAAAAGGTTGTAGCTTAGCTTCCTTGTGTGCGCTCCCTGCTATAGGCCAGCTGCTACAACAGGATGCTTTTCCGTCTCGAGAGCAAGTTCTCAGTCAAGGAAGCCTTCGGCACTAGGTTCAAGATTTCACAATATTTCCATTGGCGGGTGCGGGGTACCAAGTAAATGCTTCGGGTGTCTCGCTTCGAGGTCACAGCCCTTAGCCGAGCCGACCGAGCCCCCTATCCGGAGCTCGCTGAACCTCCCTCGTGTCGAGGCCAATCTCCACCGCGGCAAATTCAGGGGTTCATTGCCACGTGCTAGTGATCGCAATAGACTCGATGTAGCGAAATGAGACATACGAGAACTGAATATTGCGTTCAAATAATATTTGCAGCTCGTGATGAAGTTGAGAAGAGGGAATAAAGCCGTGCCCTAGACGTGTAGAGTACGCAGATATCTTTTCGTTTCTTGGCCATCATATCACGATGCACTGGATTTACAGATCTATTCGTGGAAATCTTCTTAACGAGGGGCGTATAGCTATTTTATTACTTGCCGGCAGATCATTCTCGACTTCTGCAATGAAAAGTGAGAAATTTGAGTTGCCTAGTCGCAAGAATGGCAATGGGAAGTCAGAATTCGAAGGCACACTAGCACGAACAGATTCAGCAGTCAAAGTCGAGCATCCGTCCGAGAGCGATCTCCCAAAAAGTGAGCCAGTCAAGGGAAGAGGTGCAGTTCATCACAAGAGAACGCTCTCCTCTTTCTCGCTTGAAGGCAAAGTAGGGGTTGTGACTGGTGGTGCACGAGGATTGGGATTGATGATGAGTCAAGCCTTGATAATTAGTGGAGGTGATCTTGCTATTGTAGATTTAGATAGTAAGTGAGTTTCATTATAATTCATTCTGAGTGCTGACCTCTGTTAGAGCAGGAAGCAGAGCGCCAAGCGAGCGAACTCCTGGCAACATTTATCGGCGAGAATCCAGGTGAATCGAGGTCAGTAAGCTAATTTTAACAATAGAACTGCTGAACTGATATGTCACAGGCCACCCAAGATCACTGCACATCATGCCGATGTCTCCGACTCCAGTTCAGTTGAGTCGGCTGTTGCTGAAATCTTAAATTCCCATGGCAAGATCGACAACTTAGTGACATCTGCCGGCTTTTGCGAGAATTTCGAGGCTATCAGCTATCCGGTCGATCGAATCAAGAAACTATGGGACGTCAACGTCAACGGCACTTATTTCTTTGCAACTGCAGTCGCAAGACACCTGATGGCGAGGCAAGCTCAAGGAAGCATGGTATTCATAGGCAGCATGTCCGGTAACGTGGTCAACGTCCCTCAACCGCAAGCTCCGTACAATGCATCGAAAGCAGCAGTCAGACATTTGGCAGCATCATTTGCTGTTGAGTGGGCTGCGGTGGGGATTCGAGTGAATTGTATCAGCCCTGGCTACATGGCCACAGAGTTGTAAGTTCTCTTATTCGGCGTTACTGATCAACTACTGAGCAGTCAATTGAACAGAACGAGACGGATATTGGATAAGAATCCAGATATGCGGAAGCAGTGGACAGCTTTGGTTCCACAGGGTCGCCTAGGGAAACCGGAAGATCTCATGGGTTCTGTTGCGTTTCTTCTTTCCGACGCTTCTCAATATGTAACTGGCGCAGGTAAGCATTTGGTGTCTTGAACGGAAATTGAGCCATGCTGATAGCTTTTCCCAGACCTTCGTGTCGACGGTGGTTATACCCTCACCTAAACTTCCAACTTTCAAGATTCATAATTGTTTCTGATTGTCTTTTGCTATCACATATTCCCTAAGTACTAGGTTGCCAAAAGTGGTTATTATTAGGAAGCCAGCCTTCAGCTCGTGACAAAAATGATATGCCTATGGCTCATACATACTCATTAAATTCTTAACAAAGCCCCTCGTACGGACTTTGCCAACTGTGCCTTCCACATCCTATGTTCGTTCAAGATATACAACGAGCCCTCCCTCCCAAAGCAAAAGTTCGCGGCCCCACCTTTGACCTTGATGACACCTAGTAGTACTCCGCCCGGACACCAAACATTAATCCCGTCTCCGCAACCACTGTACACGTTCCCCTTCATATCACACTTGATACCATCCGGAATCCCGTTTGCAGCCATTGCGAACAAACGCCTGTTCGTCATGAATGGCTGTCCCGAGTAGTAACTTACATCAAAAGCATATCTTCATAATATCAGCCGCATCCATTGCCATTTCGTTGTTCATAACTCACATAGTAGAAGGTCTCATCCCATCCGTGCTCCCATCCCCATGAATCCAATCTGTATCAGTAACATAAACCACCTTCTCATCCGGCGAAAACGCAATCCCATTCGGTCGACCAAATCCATCTGCCATAGCTCTGATTCCCTTACTCACGGGATCATACCTATACACTTGATTCGGCAGTTCAGGTTTCGGGCGAAAACCCTGCTCATACCCGTATATTGGATCTGTGAACCAGATACTGCCGTCGCTGTGGATGACGACATCATTGACTGAGTTGAAGGCTCGTCCGTAGAATGAGGAAATGAGGAGAGTGCTGGTGTATGGTGGTGTTGCGGACATGTAGTAGAGTCCGCTGGGTTTTGTCTCGGTGCCTTGAGCACAGAAGAGAATACCGTCTTTGTAGTTTATTCCACCATTCGCCATGGGTACATCGTCCGATGGAATTTCTTCTCGGGTAAGTCGCTTGGCATCTCCGGCTGAGATCTTGGATATCTGGATACACCTTTGACCAGATGAGTTGAAATATTGGTTACTTGTTATGAATATTTCGTTGGTTGAGGGGAGGTAGACTCCTGCTTCGTGGGCGAAGGGATACTCCTTGTGCTCGAGAAGCAACTCTAGGGATGGCTTTAGACCCACAAGTTCGTGGAATCTTTCATCATGAAGCGCAAACGCTGAAGGAAGCTGAGACATATTGTTTCTCTTTATTCAAGGTGTTGCAAGCGTGGTTTCCTTCACAAGTGATGTGCGTCTAATGTAGTCGGCCTTTGACGGAGTTGACCCCGCAGCCCCACTCTACCCCGCTGTCCAACGAGGAAAAGCTTCCTTCGTCTACCAGTGCCCCGAGACGAATGCTCCTTGATGACGAGAGATCACACTAGGGATCGAAACCTGAACTAGGTCTTCCTTAAGCAAACTTAATATTGCAAGATTTGAAAGCATTTTTTGAACTTCTTCTACAGCAAAGATAGGCTATTTACCAACATCGCTGATATACATCCATCCGAAAAAACCCTTAAATTATGACTCCCCTTTTGCAACTCCTCATACTTAATTCTCAAGTATCGAAACCTTAGACTTTGCTAACATGCTGTACTTCCAGCCCGACATCCTTCTCCAAACTCGCGTGATCGCTGCCCGGTCCAGCACGACCCTGAATCAAAGCCGTCAAACCCACTCTCTCCTGCACCTTAGCGAACTCCTCTAACTCCTCAGTCGCGGTATGACTCCCAAACACCTGATCCATCTCCTCCAACGTCTTACCCTTCGTCTCAGGAATACAAAGCCAAATGAATACACCCCCAGCAGCGGACCAGAAGGCGAAGAAGATGTAGGTTCCCCAGCCGATGTTGCTAAGCATAGGTGGAACAACGAAGGCAATGATGAAGTTGTTCATCCAGTTTGCTGAGGCACCGATTGATGTTCCCTTAGCACGGATAGAGATGGGGAAGATTTCGGCGATCAAAATCCAGGATCCTGGACCCCAGCTGTATGCGAAGTTGACGATGTAAAGCCAGACAAATACTGTTTAAATTAGCACAGATAAATCGATTAATGAGGAAGTGACTTACCGACTGCAGCCCAACCAGCCGCAGAATGGGCGATCCAATCATGTCCACAAGTAGCGACAATAACACCAATGACAATCTCACAAATACACATTCCCACGGAGCCAGCCATCATGAGTGGTTTTCGGCCTACTCTGTCAATGAAATAGATTGCTGGGATGGTTGTTGCGACATTGATGATACCGATGACTCCAGAAGCGAGGAGGGAAATTGTGCTGCTTGTCAGGCCCAGAGATTGGAAGATAATAGATGCGTAATAGATGACTAGAGATCAGTCAGCTACGAAAGCAAGAATTGAAAGGTAAAATAGACTTACTCGAATCAATACCGGTCCACTGCTGCATGAACATCACTACACTAGCCAGTGCAACCCGCTTAAAGTTATCTTTTGATCTGAAAATGTTGCTATACTGCGCAAACTCCCGTCTCCAAACACTATTACCAGCAGCTTTGCTCAGTTCCGGAAATCGCTTATCGAAAATGGCTCTCTCGAATTCAGCATCGGCTTTGATCTCGAGAAACTCGACTTGCACGAGGTAGTGATCTTCGGGCAGATTTCGGAGGTATGAGAGGGTCTTGAGCGCTTCTTGTTCTTTGCCTTTGTTGACAAGGAGGCGCGGAGAGAAGGGCATGAAGAATAGCCCGATGCAGAGGACTACCGCGGGGATGCCTTGGATGATCATGGGTAGGCGCCAGGCGAGATCTGATTGTCCGTCACCAGTGCCACCGATGTAATTACTACCAAACTGAAGAATACTGTTAGTGTAATTCAACTAAAGAAGCTAAAGAAGACTTACAGCCACCCAGTATGCGAGCATAATGCCGATAGTTGTGGTCAGTTGCTGCAGAGCGATGAGGAATCCTCTCATCTCAGGGGGAGAAAGCTCGGCATTATACAGAGGACTGCGTGATATCAGCTCATATCCTGGCCACTCTAGTTTTCAAGAGACTTACCCAATAGCAGAAAGCGTCCCAACACCAAGTCCTGTAAACAGCCGTCCAGCATACAGGTACGAAGTCGACTGCGCACCAGCGGCCAAGAAACTCCCCAAGACCACCCACAACGAACCCGCAAACATAGTATGCTTTCTTGAAAACACCTCACCAAAGATCCCGGCAGAAAGAGAGCCGACCCAGCCGCCGAGTTGCAAGACTGAAGTGAGCCAGCCGAGTTTGGATGCGCTCTGCCTGACCTCAGGGAAACTTCTTTGGAACGAGTTCATGACGACGGCTTGACCCAAGACGCCTTGTTGGTAGCCGTAAAGGAGGCCGCCGAATCTGAATTGTCATTAGAGTTGTGTATGCGGTGGAAGAGGGTCGAGACTTACGAGGCAAACAAGGAGATGAAGAAGACTTTCTTGTTCTTCAGGAGGCCTTTCACCCCTGCTGGGGCCATCTCAGCCCTCATCAGGGCTGTAATGCCCTGCAAGTTCTCTGTTTGAGCCATGATGAAGTTCGAATTCCTCAAACGTGTGAAAGGTATAAGGATTTATTCTTAATGAATCAGTGTAGCTGAAGAGGCAGTGATCAACAACGATATCCAAGATAAAAGATGGAGAGGAAACCCAACCTTATATAACTCTCAATCTTGATATCAACATCAACCTACTCCCATTTCTATGGCACTCTGTGAGTGTGTGTCCTGGGGTTCCAAGCTGGGGAGGTTAGCGCAGTTCGACCCCGCGGCCCGCTCTCGACCATCCCGGGATGGACTGCAACCAATGACAGCAATATTTCTTGGCAGATATTTGTTGGCATCCATGAAAATAGGAAGAACTAGAAGCTTGGAAGCCTTCGGTGACTAGGGTATGGAGGCGATGGCGTGTGGGGTTGCTCCGCGATCGATCCCGCGAGGCTTGTAGCCCCCGCGACGAGGCCACCAGGGCCCACGGCGGAATCTCCCGCGCTACTTCTTGATTTCATCTCGTCTCGAGGAAATGTGCTTTTCGGCGGCTGGACTCGGCCCCGTGATAAGTTCGCTCATGAATGGGTTCTGAAGTTAATGTGTAAGATCTCTTGAAGTGTTGTCGTTGTTGTGATCAACCCCCTCGTCACGGTGCTCCTCCAGTCCCTATCCCGTGAATGCTCGTACCCGAAAACCGCTGTATTAACAAAACATATTACCCATTTTCCTCGGTCTCACGGTCAGGTTGTGTTTAACAATATTCAACAAGGTTCAGTCATGGCTCCTTCGCCAGGTTGGAAGGAAACAAACCGCACAATCCAGATTCTGAAAGCAGCCGAAGATGGACACTATGGCGTCCTCGCAACAGTCGCCTACAACATCGAGCACATCCTAGGAATGATCCGTGCCGCCGAACTTGCTCACTCACCCCTAATAATCCAATTCTTTCCTTGGGCCATCACCTTCTCCTCCGGACTGCTCATTCGCACTGCCGCCGACGCGGCTTCACGCGCCAAAGTCCCCGTCGCCATCCACCTCGATCACGCTCAAGATGAAGAAATGATACGGAAAGCAGCTGATAGCTTGCCGTTTGATAGTATCATGATTGATATGTCGCATCATGAGAAGGAAATTAATTTGAAGAAGACGAAAGAGTTGGTTAGGTATTGTCATGAAAGAGGGATTGCGACGGAGGCGGAACCTGGAAGAATAGAGGGTGGTGAGGATGGAGTGATGGATACGGAGGGGTTGCAAGGGAGTATGACAACGATGGAGGAGGTGAGTGCTTTTGTAGACACAGGGGTGGACTTTTTGGCTCCTGCTATTGGGAATATGCATGGCGAGAACCCTTATGGATCTGACGATCCAAATTTAGATTTTGAGAGGTATGAAGTTTCTATCTGAGATAAAATTACTCAGAACATAAGTGCTGATCGATTGCAAGGCTGAAGGAAGTACGGGTGAAGGCTCAAGGCCAAGTCCAAATAGCCCTCCACGGCACGAATGGATTCAAGCCCGATTTGATGAAGAAATGTATCTCTGAAGGGGTTGCGAAAGTTAACGTGAACAAACTTGTTCTCGATGACTATTCGGATTATCTAAAAGCAAATGTGGGGAAAGTGCCCCAGACGAAGTTGATGGAACAAGGGGTAGAAATGGTAGTTAGACAGACCATGGAATGGATGGAGATCTGTGGATCGACAGGTAGAGCAAAAGGATATTCGGGGGTAATCAAGAACGGGGTAATATGAGTAGAAGTGGGTTTGCCTGACAGTATTGGAATAATTCCCTTGCTCACGTCGAATAAGTTTCCCCAGTAAATTTTTGGTTGAACGTTGTGAACATGACGCTGAACAGAAAACTTCTGCGGCTCAACCATTGGGCGTCTCCGAAGTTTTCCAGAAATTTTGAAGTTCTTCTCCTAGCGATGCGATCGGCCACCCAGTTCTTTGTCGACACGCTTCAAGCATCCGGAGGACAGTTTCCCGTTGTCGAGAATCTTGAATGCACATACCCGCTAGGAAAATAAGTCACCTTCATTGGAATTTGGTGGGGATGCTGTCATACCTATGTAAAGACATTGAGAGGACATCACACTCGATGCGTGATCCGTCAAGGTCATAGCAATTCCACAAATATTGTTCACGAACTTCGATATCATCCTGCTCTGCTCTAGATATCCACCAAAGCCTCCTCTGGAAGGTTTGTTGAGGAGTAAAAGCAGGCGGGCTGAGTAATGGAGTTGAAGTGCAACTCCTACACGAAAATTGAGTAGATTGCGTGTAATATGCAGTTTTACTCACCAAAGGCCGGGGGATGTATCCAAATAGGCTCAAAAGCCTCTTCTATGTTTTCACTTTTGAAAGGCAACGGTGTAAATTCCGTGGTCAAATACTGCTCCCATTCGTCCAACATAGCCTGTAGTTGGTCCGCTCTCTCAATTCGCAATGCAATGTCTCCAACCTCTGTCTCCTCTCGAGAGCAGTAATTAACTACCTTGGCAATAACATAGACAGATCTGGCAGCGAGCTCATATGGATTCATGTCGTCAAATCGTCGAGTCGGTTTCCAGAATGTGAATGTCTTCCGCTTCTCCTGAAATGCTGCCCAAACATCTTGTTGGAGCCAAGCCCACCACACGGCTTGCTTCAGACCTTTAGAATCGCCATGAATAACTTGGGATCGTTGAATCCAGAACACGCCTTGCAAGTGATGTTCCCAATCCTTGCCAGATCCATCAAGCATTTCGTAAGTTGATACAATCAGAGCCGTTGCGAGTAGCTCAAGACTCGTTTTATATGTGTCGTATTGCATTGCTTTGGAGAGATAATGTAAAGTTTCGTTGTAATATTGCAACGCGTCGTTGCGATCATGCGTTTGTTCGGGAATAATACCTGGATTCAGCGAAATATGGCGTGCGGAGAGGGCAAGAATGGCTTTCATCAGACCAATGTTCCACATCTATGAAGATTTGTGATAAATTGGTTGACAAAACGTATGCCATGGGTGAACTTACTGCTAGGTGAGGCACAAACGTGGAAAAGCTTTGAGCGGGGTCAAACAGGTCAATCTACCGGCAGTCAGGAAATGTTTATTGATGCTTCACAAAACATATCGCACCCAATGGCTGATATTTTGAACAAAATTTCGGAATATGAATTGCTCGTAGGGTAGCAATTCTATCGACGCTGGAGTTTGCCACTTCGTCTTCTCAGCTATTGCATTTCGATCCGATCCGGGAGCACTTCGTTCCAGCAATTGGGGGCTCGATGATGAAGGTGATGGTGCCCCTGGCCCAGTGGCAGTAGGTGTACTATTGTATGGTCCCATATAATGTATACCCATACGATCCTGCTCTCGAGGCGTGCCGAAGTTGTTGGGCTCGTTCATATCCACGTCAAAGTCTGCGAATCCATTCTCGAAAGCCGAGTCGCCAACAAGCATGTCAAACCATCTGGTAATTGCAACGTTAAACGTGGGTTGAGACGAAACGGACCTAGCCACCAGACTACCTGTGTCATTGCTACCCAAGGAGAATGCCGTCCCGGCGTATGACATTTCGGGAGACATCGCCTGTTGAGTAGCTGGACCAGGAGGCAAATTGGCTTGATTACCAGCAAGAAATCCATTCGCAGAAGGGGTGCTTGGATGCGTCTGAAAACTTGGGGGATCAGCTGAACTTGGGGATCCATTCTCCTGTATAGGTTGGGAATAGCGAAGAGTTTGCTCAGGTGAACTCTCCCAAGGTGGGATATGTTGTCGTTTTGGTGTCTGAGATTGATCTGAAATGGCCACGGGAGCTCCGTGTTCTGTTTGACTACTTTGATCCGGTCTTTTATCTCCATAGATGCATGTCTGCCCACCCTTGATACATCGATGGCAGTGTGGCCGCAGCTCGTCACACTTTACATGTCTTCTACGACACGTAATGCTAGCTCTTTCCTTAGTAAATGCTATTTCAATCACGGGGAAGCGGGGACTTGGTTGGGAACGGCTGCATAGCTACATACCATCCAGTTGTTTTTCGCAGACCTCGCCCTCGAGATTGACGATGTCGAGGTTTGTGCGACACAGGTCGCTCCTCATCAGCCATCTTCGAACTTTGGAAGAGGGGAGAGCACCCTTCGTCGACACTGAAGAGAAATCATCTAATCAGCAAAGAGGTCTGTAGTCGTTGTCAAGGGTGCAAGTCAGTATTTGGCTCGCTACCCCCACATGACCGGGGTAGCCAAGTGTGGTTTAGTTTGAGATTGGCACGGGAAGTTCTATTCACTTGATAGGCCAGGAGTTAGTACCAGCAGGGCCTGTCGAGGCTCATGTATTACCAGATCTCGATGATATACTTCGTAGATAAGTACTAATATGTGAAAAGAGGGATGTTTCTGAAATTCCTCCATTTACATCAAGGTGGTCGCTGGTAGGGGTCATATCTTTGCATCAGGATTTCAAGAAGCCACCATCCAGACTAAGCATATTCCAACAACCCTTGAAATATTTGATAATAGAACATGCTTCATTATTGCAAGTGTACAAACATTCCTCCGTCAGCAAGCAGTTGTGTCCCGTTGCAATAAGGGCTCAGATCCTCGCTTGCCAGAAACACGGCTGGACCAGCAATATCTTCTGGATTTCCGACTCGCCCCATTGGAATTCGCTCTTCCAAATATTTCCTTTTCACATCATTCTTCATATCTTCATCTGCTAACTGCGTCTTGATCGTACCCGGTAATATGGCGTTGCATCGAATCTTATCTTTTGCCAGCGCAATGGCCATCGATTGTATTAAGGACAAAACGCCAGCCTTCGTTGGTGTATAATGTGTTTGCAGACCTCCCCCTACGAGAGCACTGATCGAAGATATGCCAATTATAGATCCTCCATGCCCTTGCTTGACCATCTGCCTGGCAGCTGCTTGACAAGTATAAAACGCACCGTTGAGGTTGATTCGCACAGTTCGGTCGAAGAGTTCGTGATCCATTCTGCAGAATATCCAGTTAGCATAGACCCTCCAAACCCATGGAAAATACTCACGTTAGAAAGCCCGCCGCTTGGAAAATACCAGCATTGGCCACAAAGATGTCCAATTTTCCCCATTTCTCTACCGCTTTCTGCACCAGCAATTCGCCGGTCTCTGCCTTCGTCACATCTCCTACCACCTCCAGCAGATCTCCAGCTTTGGAAGTTATTTCGCCCTGCACCTTCTCGGCTTTCAGAGCAGCGGCCTCTTCCAGCAAGCTGTGCCTATGTACTTCATCCCTTTCGAGACCTAGATGATTGATGGCAACATTGCAGCCTTGACGAAGGTATTCGAGGGCTATTGCCCTCCCAATGCCCGTCGTTCCGCCCGTAATTGCTGCTGTCTTTCCTTCAAGGATGCGCCAACGAGAAGGTGCCATGGTACTGTAGAAATTGAATCCGCGAAGTGCTATGTTGCTAGCAGGAAATGGAGAGGGCGTTCAACGCGACATAAATTGCAGGCCAACCTGGCCCGCCATGCCACTCCGCATACTCCATCCTGATTCAGCTCCGAGCATACTTTCCGCGTTGACCCCACCAAGTTCATCTTGGTCGATGGTGGAGCGGGGAGGTGGAGGTGATCCCGTATGCTCGACCATCGACGGTCGTTGAAAGGGGCTCGTCTCGAGGCCACGCTAAGGGTTATTCCCGATGGGGACTGGCGGCATCTCCCTCTCGCTCTGAGCCGGCCGACTTTCTCTTCCTCCTCCTCTCAAGACAAAATCACACTCTGAATCTATCGGCCAGTTCTCAAATATCGGCCCCTCATCGTCTCGGTCTGAGTTCACAATGGTCTGCTATGTCTACATCTCATTCCCTAGGATGGTAAAAGCTCCTTCGTCTCGAGTCCAATCTGCAAAGTTGCAGCATTATGAGCTCCGCCACCGCAAAACAAGAGCTCGAAACGAGCATCCAGAAGTTGGTCTGTAGAATATTGACCCGAGGAAGAGTGTCATTATAGTTCGATTTGCCTCTTCCTCATTCAAGCCAGAACCTAAGATCAAGTGCCTTAGGCTGGGGTACACGAGCTAAGCCGGTCTTCGGCAATGGGGCTACAAGGTACCTGCTGTGCGAAGATTTAGGAGACTATCATTGTTCCTTAAATGTTTTGTATTATTTGTCCGTCGAGAGAATTCATGCAATCTGATCTGCAAAATGGCCCGAGGTATACCACAAGTTGTGCCGCCAAAGACGAATGCTAGATCATTGGAAGGCAGACTCGCCTGGATCACTGGAGCTTCAAGAGGTGACCAGTCTTGCTCAAATCTCAGCTAATTCCTTGCTCACGATATGTTAGGAATCGGAGCAGCTATAGCTTGGAATCTCGCGTCGAAGGGTGCTTCCTTAATCCTGAACTATACCTCAGACAGCTCCGCATCTCAAACCTTCTCTCTGGCACGAGAAATCGAAAGTCACTACCCAGTCACCTATTTCCCCATTCAAGCGGATATCGGATCCCCTACTGGACCTTTGCTTCTCGTCAATTTGGCACGCGATTTCTTCCTTGCCAAATCTCAAGGCAAATTCCAGATAGACGTCATCGTCAACAATGCTGGCGTTGCCAGTAATGCCACAATCCCAGAATTCAAAATCAAGGACTTTGAATGGATGTACAGTATCAATGTCCTCGGTCCCCTTCTTCTCATTCAAGCAGCTCTTCCTTACTTCCCCAACGACCGAACCGGGCGCATCATTAACATTTCTTCCATCTCTTCGAGTGAAGGATTTGTGGGACAATCGGTCTATGGCGGTACCAAAGCTGCGTTGGAAGCAATGACTAGGACTTGGGCCCGGGAGCTCGCAGAGAGATGTACGGTCAATTCGATTAATCCGGGGCCTGTGAAAACTGATATGTGGGACCGGATGCCGATGGAGCATCGAGTGCGCTTGAGCCCTTGGACTTCACACTCTCCGTTGGCTGCTGTGAGAGAGGGGCTTGACGATGAGGAAACAGTTAGCTAGAAAGAATTTGTGGGTGGAAGACCGGCATATCCTGGCGAAGTAGCGGGTATTGTGGGGATGTTGTGCTCAGAGGATGCTGCGTGGTGCACAGGGCAGGTCGTTTGCGCGAATGGAGGGATGAGGATGGCCATCTGATTGTGATTACGGTTTGAGCATTTTGAGTTTCTTCATCTTATATTTTCCAAAGTATTAGGAGATGAGAATCGATGGCCGTGGAAAGTCGTAAAGGAACGGACTGCACTAAACAATTTCGGCTAAGAAGGGGGCTCGCTTACTTTAAATTCAACCACCCATCACCAACCTTTTCGTTTGCCAATAACATCGACTACTTTCCAGCATCTGTTGAGAAATAATCCCCTCTGTTGTCAGTCAGTTAACTTCGGGATGCTCTCCCGACGTTGTCATTTTCTCATTCAATTATAGATTATAGATCGCACATCACAAGGGGAGTAGAACAGCGACACGGCGCGAAATTTATATTATGCTCAAGTCACGTAACAGCAGCAGGCCTAGAGATCTCTACCTCAAGCATGTGCAATAGTCAACCTCAATCTCTTTGAGATTCGTCTCGAAAACTCCCATGTTCTCTGCTAGCAACCCCAATCACTCAACACCAAATAATCAATTCCCTTATTTAACCAGCAAACGCCTTAGTACACGCTCGCGGGTCAATTCCTGTTTCCCGCTCCTCTGCATGCCATTCCAGCGCTCTGGCAGCACTCTCCTCCTCGAGACGCTGGACTCCCTTGTTGCGCTCCTCGAATCGAGCGTTCTCTTCTTCAATGTATTCAGCAAAGTCAGTCTTGAGATCCGGATGCTTCTCCATCATCTTTCTCATCCTCTTCCCAGGCCAAAGAGGGTTCTTGTACTCCTGTCTCGTAATCGAATACATCACCCATGCGACATATTTGCGGGGTGATGATCCGGCTGGCAGAGTCAAGTATACCTCGTCAATCATGCCGAAATGAGGGTAGTACTCGTAGGTGTTATCTCGCTTGACCCATTCAACCATGATATTGTCCATAAGCTCCTGAATCTGGAGCTTATGAGCCAAGGCGTAGAGCTTGTGTGGAATCCATGTCGACTGATCGGGGCCAACGTAAATGTCGAGTGTCTCTGTGCCGAATGTGCTATGGTACGTTAGATCAGCAATATCAATGAGCAAGGGTCGTAAATTACTTACTTTTGGAACGTGGAGACACTCTTGATCTTGGAGCTCTTGAATTCAGTAGAGCTCACGTGTTTCGGCACAACAAAGTGAACAGGTATCGAAGATGAAACTGTCCGTGAATTTACAAGAGAGGTAATAGTCGGTTTGTACGCGAGAGATTTTTGATAGCAGCCGGTTTAGGGGCCGTAGAGAACAACTTGGTCACGTTGATCGGGCGATTCAATCCGGCGCGAACTCCTGAAATCATCTTATACATGACTTTTGCGTTTGTCAGAGACAATCGAGTGACAGGTTAGAATGGTATTGAAGTCTTACTGTACTCAAGATGAGGCATGAAGGTTTTTCTCCTTCCAGTCAATGTAGACGATCCTGCGGAGGAGGTGAAGCGAAGAGATTCTGGCAGAAGGTATGGTATTGATGGAATGGAAGAGTCGATTTGTGAATGAGAAGAGACGGTGACTGGGTGTAGTGGTGTTTGGATCTCGTTTGGTTGAGATTTGTTTGATGGAGGAAGAAGTTGGAAGCTTGGGGTGCAACGAGATCCTTTAAGTACCCATCTCGCAAGTCTAAATTATTGAAAAAGGCATTGGTAAATTCAAGGAAGTTTACATCTATAAATTTATCGCACTGTGATTGGTAGGAGTACAAGAAGAGGAGCACAAAGGCATCTGAGCTAGTCATAACAATACTATGAAATCTAAGCGAGCCCCTTGAAATTTATCAACCCCAGTTCCCAAACACGTCGTTTCAAAGTGTCGGGATTATTGTGTCCTGGTGAATCAAGATCTTGTTAATGTAGAGGCAATAGCAAAATTTAGGAGTAGTATTCATAGAGAAGGGCGAAAATAAATTTCAAAGGGCCTGAAATAATTGGTAAATGAACTGAATTAAGAGCATGATCCAGCGAAACATAAGCCTAACTACAGTGTGCCTCATCAATGATATATAATAAAATCTTAAATTTTGGCTAAAGCCATACACAGAGCAATAAATACACCTCGTTGTCCCTAATTCCAATCGTTTCTGAAAGCATCAAACATACTTGACACACCAAAAAACACCAAGCTAGAAAATGAAACAGAAATATCATTACGAGCAAAAGAGCAAAGTAGAATCTTCGGCAGCTTCAAACGGCTTACGCATTCACATTTGGCACGACTTCAAAATGTCAACTTGCATTCCTAAAGGCGCGAGGCTTCATTTTCTGAGTATGCAAAGAGCAAGCTTTCTACTATTTACACCAAATTAACCGTGTATAATTATTAAAGGACTGGAAAAGAATCCGGTAAAAAGGACTCAGCGCGCCTGCTTACCCCTTTCCACCCCGCCACGTCCTTTTAAACACATAATCTTCAAGGATTTTGCAATTCGCCCAGATCAATATCTGGTACGATTCTGATTCGACATAGTTCTCTTTAATGCACGAACCTACGAGCACAAGAAGAATTTTCATTTTCTGGTAAGTTGAGAGTACTTATAATTATGCCTGGGTGTTGATTTAAGGTGAGTGATGGTCTCAAGCTAGCGCCTCGCTTAGAAAAAGCGAGTCATAATTTTTCGCTCCAACGTCTCAACCTCTTCTTCGTCATAACAAAAGAGACTACCCCGGAATCAGGTTTCAGCTCACAGAAAACAGGCCAGTCAGTTATTCAGGCACAGCTTTATAATCAACTAACGAGCCTAATTTAGTATAATTTGCCTTTCCAACCGAAGTCATGCGTAAATTTGGCTGCCTTCGGTTTACGAGCTGCCTACCATTGTCTCCCTGAGGTGGGAGAGCCCCGTCTAGTTCTTTCGCAAGTAGCACCAAATATTTTGTATCTATCGATCTGGATCGGCATGGCAGTAGACCTTCCAACGGTCAGCAATCTGCTGACAATCATCATCACGACATCTGTGACGCCATCTGCACCTTCAACGGAGCTGATATCTTCAGTCCTAGAGTCCTATCGGGCACACTGTCCAAGCCTGTTGGAGTGCAGAGTTATTGTGGTGTTCGATGGTTATGATAGAGTTGTTCCCGAAGCTCGTCTCAAGAAAGGCTGCGTCACATCCGAGCAAGCAAAACACTTCAGCCTCTACAAGGAGAACGCCAAGAAATTGATCCTCGAGCAGCATTTCCAAGGCAATCAGCTTATCACATTTATTCAAAAGGAAGCAGATGCTGAGTATGGTAGCCCCAATGACAGCCAAAATTCCGTCCGCTATACAGCACGACAAACCCACGATGAGAAAGTGACGTTTATCGAACCATCTCGACGCCTTGGCTTTGGGCTAGCCGTTCGGACAGCACTTCGTATGACCTCAACTCCCTACGTCTGGATACAGCAACATGACTGGATCTTGACCTCGTCATTTCCCATCGGGCCCCTGCTGCAAATTATGCGAGCTTCTGAATCCGAGCCCGAAACCCCCATCAAGTACGTCTGCCTTCCCGCAGTGCGCATGATGAAATATGCGGTATCTCCAGAAGTGATCCGGTTCCAAGCCTTGAGGGACCTGACTTCTGCCTTCAAGCGCGACTTCAGTCCAGAAGGGCATCCAAAGATAAAACTCCCACTGACGCCACTCTTTTTCTGGCACGACAAGCCGCATGTTGCTTCAACAGCCCATTATCTGAATAGAGTATTTCCTTCGCGCTTGGCAATGCTTCGTGGAGACTTTATTGAGGACAAGATCGGGCAGAGGGCGAGGAACCAGATGAAGTTAGGACTTGTAAGCAATTTTCTCACTCTTTTGTCTTTCTCAAACCGGATCTGGTCGTCGATACCGATCTGTGCGATAGATAAACCACTTACTGATTGTCTGCTACAGTTCACAAAGTGGGCAACTTGGCTTTATTACCCCGATGAAGGCAGGCAGGTGTGCTCAAAACACCTCCATGGAAGAACCTATCAAGGGGCAGCAAAGGAGGCAGAGAAGCTTGCACTGAAGCGACAGCAAAAAGGAGACAAGATAGAGAGCATGTAATCTGGAGTACACAGTTGTTTAGGCGTTGAGACCGACGTTACAGCCGCATGTGCAGGCTTTCACACGTGATGCACCTGTGTTGACTGATCTCACGGTAGTCGTGAAGGCTGCACATTTATTTCTCTCCCTCAGCATCCAATCAAGCCATGAAAACCCAAAGAGCTACTCTTTATTTCCTTGCCTTTCATAAGTTGAAAGTTTTGTTGGGGAGGTATGATCACACTGCCTCGCGAAGAAACGCCCGGTTGACGCCGCGGAGGCTGAGCATCCCCAACAGATTAGACTTACTACTGGATTGCAAAATAATATAAATCATCAGTGCAGTGTCCTCTTCATGTTCTACCTAGTAGTATTGCTTCTATCAGTTATCAGTCATCTTGGTTTCGACTGCCAGCCTGCCACATATCGTTTGTTTTGCTTGACAAACTCCTCACCCCAGTCCATTGATTGGAGTGAAGGTTTGACAATCCATAACATGTCTACCACTACCCAACAATCCTCCCCGTCCGATAACCTTGCGCTCGTCAACTCCTGGTATGGCCCTGGATCCACAACTTCTTGGTACCTAACATGCCTTTCCTGCCTCATATCATGGACGCTACATCCAAAGAAGCGCTTAGCCGACGCAATCACTGCTACCATTATCACACAAGCGACCTTCCCCACAGTGGCTTCAGCACATCTAATTACACAAATTCGTAGCTGGCCTCCCGAGTCTTCGATGAATGAGCAGACTTTGGCGCAGTTGCGTGCTTCCTTGGCTGCCTCTCTCACGATCACGGAAACCTATCTGTCGCTCTGTATCATCCTTCTCCTGCCAGGTCTTTTTGTCCGTACACCCAAGCGACTATGCCTCCTGGCTATGACTGGTGCCTTTTGCCTGCTATCTGAAACCTACTTATACTTTGCCCTCCCATCGGTACGCTACCCACCTGGAAATTTTGAACGATTCTTTCTCATCGACTCACTTCCACTTCTCGTCCTGATATTTGTGCTCGCCTGCGTTCTTGTTGGCCTTTTGCTCGCATATATCTACATTCTATTCATTGAATTTCGGTCTGAAGAGATAGCAGAGACAACATCAGGGGCAGATACAGGCACTGTGGATGATGATGGGCTGGAAAATAAACCTACAAAACCTACTGGCCTTGATCGATTGGCCATGCCTCTCATGCTTTTCTCCCTCGTAGGCGCTGGCTCGTCACCGATCCTGGATCTACTGTCACTTCTCAAGATTTACAAAGCGAGCAAGAGAAGCTGGACTGGAGAATGGAGCTTCGTCAACGAGTTCTTTCCAAAGACTGAGGCCAGTATTATGGATCTAGGTCAGGCTGTCGCACTTTTTGGTGGGATGTCAGGATTGGGGTTCAGTTTGTACAGTGTTGCTGATGCGCACTACCAGCAGTGGTGGCAGAGGAAAAGGAAAGAAGTGAGCAGAACACAAAACAATTGATCCGTGGGGGTGAAGAGAAGGCAGAATTATGAGAGCATTAAAAATCAATTCAACTGAGTCAAGTACTGTAAGAAGAGAATAATAGGTTGCAAAACGCAATGAGAACTACTTGATGGGCGCATCACTAAGTCCATGCTTTGATACGTTTCCCGAAAAATCAAGTCAAGCTATTGTGGAGCAGCGCGGAATTCAAGATATGTACCAATTGAAAGATCCAAGATTGCCTTCGCTCACAGCCAACCAATTCCTTCTCATAACAAGTATTCATAATACCACCGACTCATCACACTCTATCATATTTATTCTGGGCCTTAACAACACAATGTGTGGTGTGCAACTTCTCTTCATTTTAGACGATAAACCAACTGGAAATCGAATCGGGGGTTGAGATCGTCAGAGAGGGCCAAGATAGGAGCACAAGATTCTGGGGTTGAGTTCCTTTTTAACTTCTATCACTTCATCATATCTCTGTATATTGTATATAACATCCACGTCCTTCATTCTATTTAAGAACCAGAACACCCAATATGAAGATATTTGATCAAGAGACCAATGCAACTATTGAATACTGACCAGCCCCGCCGATCCAGTAGCCCCCAGATCGATAAATTTCCCTGCCATATATCCAACACCTACTCTCTCATATATATGCTCTCTTCTAGGAGAATCTGTCTTCTTCGGTGCAATCAATAAAACATAATGCGTCGTCTCATCTGTGGGAAATCCAACTTTCATCCTCCGCTTCCCGGCAACCACGCACTTCAACGCCTTCTCTTCTATCTCTGACGGTTCCGCCATGTCGTAGAAAAGCTCGAAGTCCTCGTCATTATTTCCACCCATTTTGAATCTTCTCGCAGTAGCACTAAGCGCCACAACCCCCTTGCCGTCTCCAGTATGCCAAGATTCCGTTCCCCCTTCAGCCCAAGGCCCTAGAATCTCATCATCGGGGAGCTCCCATTCCATCCCTCCAAGAGGCAGATCCAGATAGTCGATAGCACCCTCGTATCCCATCCACGACCAGCTAGGCACGAGCAATTCTCTCTCGGGCGGGAAGTCGATTACTTTGAGAGCGGAAGTTTCTTTGCCTTTTCGCCAGAGGAGACTTCTTTGAAGGAGACTCCGTCCATCGTCGAAGACACCAAAACCCCCTTGTGCGTTAAGATCGCGGATGAGGCGTTTTTCGAGGCCCGCAATGGCGATGGGCCGGTCGTACCAGCGAGTGAATTCGAGCCTAGAATATTGACGGTACAGGTCTTCGTAAAGTCGGATGCGTTCGCCACGGTCACTTTTATCGCTAGATATCTTGGAGGGAAAATTGGGGTCGCCGAGGAAGGATATCAGTTGGCTTTTGAGCAGTCAGCTTTAGCTGATAAATTTCAGAGAGCAAGTGATGTATATGCTTACTTTTCCATCCTGGTTAATGTCTCGCATCTTACGCCTTCCCCGCATTCCCAATACGTCTGTCTGTCAGTGAAGAAGATAGTTCTGTGCGCCAGAGCTCTCTCCTGCAACACCCATCCACGCTTGCTAAGCGGCCCTTCAAGAACATCTGCGTTGAAGTCATCCATGAAGCGACACACATATAAAGGCTGGCCGCCTTTTTCGAAGATCAAATACTTATTTCCCTTTCGTGGATTGAGAAAACCATCCTGTTGACCCATAGCACTACTCGCGGCAAGTACGCAGTATGCCGAGCTAAACACGTCCTCCATGCGTGTAGCCTCTTGTGCAAAATCACCATCTGGGCCCTGAATAATGCAGATGGAGTCAATCCAGAGGTACCGCAAACCGAGTTCGCGGGTTGTTGTCACAGCATGTTGGAACGTGGCGGGGAGTTTGTCGAAGGAGATGTTCTTCTTGTATTCGTCAAGATTTCGAGGAAAAGTGCAGAAGTGAGGATGGTCTTCGTTGTATGGTCCCCAAGGATGTGACAGAGCAATGTACTGGATCGAGTCTGTATCCTGAGTTTCATAGATACGTATAGTAGGGGAGTCTCTGGTCCCTAAATCAATGAGTCTTGTTGGCAACGGTGATCCCTTGGCTGGTAGGCACTTTGGATGCTTCGCATTGCAGTTTTTGAGGAACTGTCGGATTATGTCGAAGTGTGACTTGCTGCCAACTGCTGGCAGTTTTGGAAGCCCTATTTGGATGAAGTGTTCGTTCGTAGTTTTTATTTCTGGGTAAAACATTAGAAAAGAATGCACTTGATGAGCGACGTTGCTACCCAAGAACTCACCTGAACTTCGACATATGGACATAACAGGGAGTTGGCCTTCGTTTAGCTTCAACATCGACCCGTTACGGTCAAACCTAAGAGGGGAGGTTTTCTTTGCACGGAGGTGTTGAGAAACCTCCCAACGCATCTTGCAAAATTCGCATTTACTGAGACTGGCTTCAAGCTCAGCCCACGTGTCATCAATATGAAAGTATGGCTCGAAAAAATCTAGTTTTTGGCATTTCCCACAGAGAAGTGTTGGTTTGGTGCCTCGTGGGAAAAGAACATCGACCCCGATGGTTTTTACGAGTTCATTGGCAAACTTATTATCAACCGGAAATTCCGTTTTATCTATCTGATGGATGGTGAGCTAGATTCGCTATTTGGCAGACCGATTGCCTGTTCTCTTTTCTGGAATACATACTTGGGCCTACTGCAATGTAAGTAAAGAAATTAGTTAAATCATGGGCCAATACTCACTGCCTGTGATTCTTATATTAGTGACATTTTGCGCTTTGTAGTCATTGTTTATGCTTTTGGAGGCAGGAGACTCACGTTCTATTTGTCAAGAGAGAAAAAGCCGATTAGCAACCTTTCCCCACAACTTCGACGACAATCGGCTGTGAAACTTACACGCTGAGCAGAAAGTCAATCATGGTATGCTCTACTTTGCCTAAGTATTTTTGATTCTCAAGAACATGATATATACTGGCTTGGGCCACTTACATACTATTATCAGTGTCAGTGGCCATGTCTCTGATACGGAATTCAATAATCGAAGAAATACACTTACTTCCTGTAAATGAGTCAGCAGGGATTGCACAGTCATGATATCAACAACGTATGTGATTAGAGGGATATGTACTACATACATCCTAACACAAAGGTGTCCCGTTAGCTTTCAGTAATCAAATTAGACTGGAATTTGCCTACTTTTAAAGCCTGGGTGACTGAAGGCACTGGAGGTACAGAAAAAGCGATATCCCCTGATTGTAGTGGCATGGCCGTAGGCTCCTTCGAACGAGTTGGAAGACCCTTTCCATTACCCGCCTTAGAATCAGGGGAAAGAAGACTATCTGAACCCCGAGGACGGCTGACTTGCAGACGCTGGATATGGGATCGAGGTTTTCCTGTGTACCAGTAGCTCTCCTTTCTCTTACCTTTTTCTATAATATCATCTAAATCCAAACAAAGGTCCCGAGCACTGGCGCGGGATCCAAGCGGAATTGTGGAGTTGTTTGGAGGACTCGAAGAACCGCCGATCCCCAACCTTGTAGCTGCGCCAAGATTGACTACCAACAGTTTCTTCCTGACAATGCGGAGGAGGCCTTTCACTGCACTATCTTCTCCTACTCTACACTCCTGGTCTCTCGAAAGAGCGTCCATGGTAGCATCCACAGCTGGGTGCACCTTGGCCGTTCGTTGGCTGCCCTTTCCCTCAATCTCGAAGTAAGGGCTTGGTTCTCCCATTTCCCCAACGATCCATTTATCGTTGAATTCATTCAGGACTTCGGCGCCGTACAGAAGCCAGATGATGAGTTCCAGCGCAACGCAGCCAAGTGACCAGATATCCTGGCGTCGAGACCGCCCAGGATGGGCTGATATGCCCTCAATAACCTCAGGTGGCTCGTATCTATATGTTGTATATCTCATGCTGGTAGGCGGCCTAAATTCTGTTACTACAGTATGATGTTTGGCGAGGCCCATATCAGCAATTTTGAGAATGCCCACATCAATTTCGGCATGAGAAACAGGTTTAGACCGGACGCGGAGGATATTATCAGGCTTAACATCACCATGTCGGTACGAGCCACCACCTCCCCCATAACCGTGTAGTTTGTCCAAAGCATCAGCGAGCCCCCGAAGCTGCATGACGACGTCCCTCACGAGCGAAACGCTGAGCTGCGGTTTTTTATAGGTTTGCCAAAATTCCCGCAAGTTGCCCCCGTCTGCCCATCGGAACATAAGATATCGTGTTCCTCTGGTGACAGCCGCAATGAACTCAATGATATTTGGGTGATTCAGCTTGTTAATGTCGATATGTGCCTTGACCTCTCGTTTCCACTCTTCTTCTAGCATGCGTAATTTTTGTTCATCATCTATGTGGACTTGATTGATCTCCTTGATAGCCACGTTGGCTCGTTCCCCGTCGAACTAGTCAGGTCAGAGAATGAAGACTTGGAGGGCTAGATCGCGAAAATGAATCAGAGAATCTTACTGTCAAAACGGGCTTTGTGTAATGTTGCGGGTCAACTGTAACTTGATACACCTTACCGAACGCCCCTGATTTCACGTCACCACCCTGGCCAGTAAAGGGTAGGATATCGTTGGCGTCAAGTTCCAGATTCAATCTCTCGCTGGAGAACACAGGTGCTAGAAACAGCCACTGCTCGTTACAGAAGGTGCGAATCGACGTTGTGTCCCAGGGTCTTTTGGGCTTATTGAAGAAAGGAACATCGACTTTGGTCTCTTCTGTTATTGGTAAGGATGCATCCCCAATCTTACTCCTCCTAAACTGAGTTATCGCTTTTTGTAGGTCTTCGCCTTTGAATCGAGAGACAAGCAAAATGGCGAAGATCTTCCTGCCTTCCTCGAGTATGAAGTTAAGTAGTCTTTTAGGATCCCTGGTTTCCTTCGCCTCTGGAGTGATTCCAAGCTCTTTCATTACGGCATCTTCTGTGATCAGTGTTTCGATGCATCCATCGGGTAGAAAGTCGCGCCTGTCGAACACGCTCCTCTTGAAGAACGTCACAATCTGAGCGCCTAAGCTCTCTTCTTCCTTCCCCTTCCCATTAGAACTCGAGTCACTGGAAGACTTGTCCGAATCAGAATCAGAAGTCATGATTTGAGTTGCGCAGAATTTCGGGGATCTAAGGATGAAGATAAACAGCACAACAATCGGGATGATTGCGAAAAGTGGAAAAAGAACAAGGAAATTGGCTGCGACACAGATAACAGAGCCTCGTGGGCTCACGGATTGACCCTAATGCACCATGCAGGTCACAGAGCGGGTTTCATTGGGGCTGTGTCGATCCAGGCTGTCGATCACCTGATAGGACGGGTAAACTCCTAGAATTCCAGTCCAACCACTACCTAAGCCCGACTCGATGAACAAGGCAAAAAAGAAGCAAGGCTTTGTCAAGGTCACCGACCCCACTACTGCACACCCACCACCACATCTCAGCCTGCTTTTCTAGTGACTAGTGTTGTCAGCAGCTCCCGCCCCGAGCCGCCCCTCTTGCTTAGGAGCTTAGCCACTTCGAATAAGTCGGTGGGTGAGCACTGAGAGTCCTGGTCTCAGCCTTGTTTTTCGCTGTTGGCACAGAAATTTTGTAGAGCCTGATCATAATTATGACAGACCTACAAACAGCCCCACGCCAGCACCCTCATCTGACCATACATCCTCTGATCCTTGTTGACAAAGAATTAGGCAGCATCTCGTCAAGCTAGACCTGGGCGCCAGAGTATTTGACAATGTGGCCTATGCCTGGTAAGGTTAGTAAGGCTCGGCAAGCTGTGTCGAAAAACGAGTGGCTGAAAGTGTGTTCATAGATAGCGTCGGTGAGTGGAAACTGACGCCAATAACGAAAAAGGTCGCTGGAGACAGCTGTTCCTGGGAAAAATGCCGACGAGAAGCATTTTGTAAAGACCGATAGCAGACCTCAACAGTCCGGAACAAGCACGGGCTTCATCCGGCAGGGAGCAACTACTTTCCCTCTCAACTTTCGACCAATGAGCAATACAAAGGACTGTATGATCGCCTGCAAACCTTTGTTTGAAGATAAAATTTGAAAAGACATGTACTGTATCTTTGGCAGACTATGGTGCGTTTCTGTGCCATATCATCAATTCTGATGAGTTGTACAGTCAGGAAAGAGAAGCCCACAGATCTACCGGTACGCGTTCGGGTAACTGACTGTGGAGGACGGCGCGAAACACATTTACACTTTTACAGATGTTATTGAAGCATATCTCTCTTTCAAAAGCTTGGTCTTTTGCTATATTATGCAATTGCCAATGTCAGGAAAATCATCTTCGGTCTGATACAGACCTCATTGATATCCAGTATCAAAATTCAATCAGCAATTAGAGATCAGGCGTGAAGGCCAAATTGGTGTAATCACAAGCCCGAAGAGAACTCAAAGGCTCTCCATGGGCGTGCAAACTCACTCCTCGAGGTTGTGCGGCTCATGGTAAAGCTTCACTAGAGTAGACCTTGCATCATGTTGCCCACAGTGGGCTGAACACGCCACTCGAATCTTACAGTGGATGACGAGTAGAAAGGAAGAGTATCTTCTTTGGCATGTGATAAACTGCCTGTTGAAGAGCCTGACGAGATGGAGTCATTGGAAAATCAGGCCCGATATCCGGAATTGTGACAAGAGGAGGGGGCGATGATCTAGCGTCAAGGCCTTGCCTCATGACTCAGGCTGAGTCACTCAACTTTTGTTGTCTTAATTGAAGCTTTATCTCATACCAATCGAAAACTGTCGGCTGATATAAGAGTCCTTGGCAATCTGCTAATATAATTAACTCTAGTTTTGTGTGGGGAAGGTCTATCTAATCTCAATCCTGTCAAGTTTCCAACCAGCAGGCAAGCTTTTCATCCTTATTATTCCTTCCACGTATGCGTGGGCCACGAGTTTATAATAGCCCTCGCACTTTTCAAGAACGTAAGGAACATAAGCCCCTCCAATAATAGCAACAATCTGGCCTTGCTTCACTGCTTCAGCTGGTGCACAACCAAAAAACCCCTTTTTCGTGACAAAGAAGCGATCTTCCATGACCATTCCCGTGAATTCATCATAAGTCCTAAAATGCTCTATGAATATTGGAATCAACTCTTTCTCATAGTATAAAATAATGGCTGCCATAATCCATTCGTTGAATCCTTTGGGGAGTCCTTTCGGAACATTCACTCGACGTAATGCCAGTCTCGGTAGTATATAGAGCGCGGCAAGGAACAGGTGATACCCTACAGGCTTTGGCAGCTTCGTTCGCCTGTAGAATACCGCAGTCAGAGCAGACCAGAGTGCTTCGATATTGAGCTGTATGCTTTCATCGGAGTGTCGGGGTTTAAGAGCCAGATTACGGAGGATGCTCGCTATAATTGGCGGTACGTCGCGAAACCTAGAAAGGAGCTGGCTTACTTCGCTTTTGATTTCCTCTCGAAGTCGGTCACTGGATGCTGCACTACATGGTATTGTCTGGCCCGTCAGATTTTGTGGATCACCATAGTAGGCACTAAACATGGTTTTATCGCGATTCTTGAGCCACTCTTCCAGTCTGACGGAAAGCTCAAGCACGTCTTTTGGATCCTTGATCGGGTAAATGGTGTCTATTTCGTCAAGCAAATGTCCATCAACGAAGAGATATTTGCCGTCAATGAAAGGATTGCACGAGAGACACCGGCTGAATTCTAGTGTAGCAAATTCAATGGCCTCTTCGCAAGGTGCCATTGTCAATTCCGGTACCCAGGATGGAAGCTTGGGCGTTGCTCTCCGGGACATCAGGGTTTTGCTTGACCAAAGGTAGAGATCTTTTCTCAGTAGTATTATATGACAAGCAGCTTCATAGAAAACATCTTTAACTTCTTTGGTGTAGTCCGGCACTATATCTCGACAAAGTGATCGTGGTTTGACGATTCCGAGAGCGGCGTAGACGCAGTCCCGAGGATTTGTTGCCTTTGAATAGCTGAAGCTCGTCAGTACAATGCCTAAGTCGAGACGTCTCGCACTCTCGTAGTCCCTATATCGTGTTCGGGCGTCTCGAACACACGGAATATAGCTCTGCAATCCCTTTTGAGGCTGGAAAATCATCTTAGACCGGCCTTCGAAGGCCATTTGAAAAATATCCCAGTGGATGCTGTGTGAACCGCAAAACACGTAAACGGCTTCGGCCACTGCCACTTCCTGGATGATCCATGACCGTTGAAAATACGAGTCGCTAAATAATCTATCAATTGCTGCCCATGTCTCATGGTCGTCAAATCTGAAAATAATATCGTCATCAAGCTCTGGGTGTCGTTTGATTGTATGCGTAAGAATAGAATCCCTGTCATGCGTTGCAAATCCGAGATCATCTTGACGTTGAATGATAGAACCTTGCTTTGGGCGCTCTTTGATATTACTCGACAGTATGTCTTCCAGCTTTTCGGTGTCTGGCTTTTCGGTTGTATGCCGTTCAACTCCCACCATTGCAAGATATGGCAACACGTCGAATGCGGCTTTGACGCCTCGGAAGCTGGGACCTAGCCAGACAAGGACCGACTTTGCTTTAGCGTAAATATCGTGCATGAGAGGAATTTGCTTTGATTTCTCCTCTTGATCCTTTTGATTGATACAGACCGCGTCGATCCAGAAGACCATTGGGCGGTCAAAACGTCGCAGGGATAGAAGCGCTGCCACTAGATTGTGGGTGGCTTTGAGGCTGGTGCCCCCGCAAGCTATGTTGGTAAAGCCGTTGTTTATCTTCCATTCGTAAGAAAGAGCATTATATTCTAGCGACGTGTTGAGGTCCGCTAGCGTTAGATGGCATGAGACAGGATCTGACGGTCTTCCTGGGTGCAAATTCATCAGGCGAATCTGCCGCTTTCCAGTAAGCCTTTCGTACAGTGTGCTTCTCATTATGGATGCGGGGTCAAGAGTGATAAGTGAATTGGAAACTCGATGCTAGCAATGGTGGGAAGAGTGGAAATAAGAATATCCAATTTCGAATTCAGAGCGCCAGTCCACAGTGCTTTTAAGAAGGCTATGGCTACTGTTGCTGCCTAGGGTCATATGAGTAAGAGAGATGCAGGATGCTTACCACCCAACAGGAGCCAGTCCTGCATTAGCCCCAACGAGCTCTCGATAAGAATGTCACACTGTTTGATTCGGTATTGTAGCGACCATGCTCCTAGAGAGGCAGAGGCTCTCACAGGCTTCCAGGCGACACTAGCTCCATACCTAACCGTCGAGCTGCGGCCAGGGCCAGGGGCATCCTGGTCCGTGCACTGGCTAAGCGAACTAATGAACTACCGTGTTTTGAGGCTTTAGGGATGTCTCCCTGAAATCTAGGGATCTGTGCCCTGAACTTTAGGGACTGTATCGCTAAATTATAGCGAGCTTCAGTTACAACTTTTGGTGTTCCTTGCTTAGTAAGAGGGTGTCACCTGGCCGCAGCTCGACGGATAACCTTTCTAAAACGCAATTCGATACAGACCACAGCAAGAACACGACACTATCTCTCTACAAACCTTCCTAGCGACGCTCTTACGATTTTCGAACTCAATTCGGCGCAAAATACCATGAGAGTAACATGTCAGCTCTTCAAAAAGTAACTTTAGAGGAGATAATACAATGCACACGGTGTTTGGTTGATTTAGCATTACGACGGCATTTCCACGGAGATCCTGCCACGACAAGACTGCGCTTTACGATTCCGCCAGACCACAATTTGGTGTAGGATATCAAAAGGACACACTGTGATTATCTTAAAGACCAGGCCTGCCTTTCGATTCGATTCGCATTTCTGGCTAACGACTGGGTCACGTGGGATTGAGGTGACCTAAGCCGGCACGGAGGAACCTTGATAAAAGCAATAAGGGACCGGAAACGGATACCGTATCTTGACGAGCTTAGGCTCCCTGAGCAAAATCCAGCTGACCCATTAGGGTCCTCAGGCCTTAGGACTCGGCTCAGGTTAGAGCGGCGGCTGCTCAGGTTCCAAGACGGAAGCGGATTCTGGTGGGCAAAATTGTCGTCTGTAATTATATTGGGAAGATTCTAGAATGTTGCCGTCGGCGAAGGAACCTGTTTTTCATGTCACCCTGACGCAGCAGTTGCCACGTCCTTTGTAGGATTTGGAATTTGGACGACTCCTTCCCTGAAACAAGTATCTGCTGCAACTCCCTTCGAGATTCTGGGGATGCCACATGATACAGTCAAAGCAGCTTTGATTGGTTTTCGCGGAGTTTCAAAGGAGGGGATTTGTTGCAGAGATCATCACCTAGGACTTGGAAATGTTGTCTTGTAGAAAACCGTCTGCTTGGGTGGTATAGAATATACAAGGTAAAGCAAGTGCTATAAAGTTGTGCTATACATATATATACGCCCGATCTGCACATCACTAGATGAATTTATAAAGTCCTCAATCAAACTGTTTGATATCAGAGACGCCAATGCAAGGGCTCCCTGCTTCCGGCAAGTCGACCGTGTCAATATATCGAAACCCCCTACGCTCACGTTCATCCACAGCTTTTCTAACCATGGCATCCAAAGGAGGGACCGGCTCGCAAGCATACTTGTTATCATCTTCGCACTTTCGCAGCATTTTGCAAAGCTTCGCGCGCACTTCTACACACGTTTTCCGGCCCCGTTTGTGGAGGTCGTTCGTCTCAATGACCAGCAGGTCATTTTTGACCATGTCAAGGAAGTCGCGAAGAAACTTGGTGCACGACTCGTGTGAGTAAAGTACCTCATCTATAAACTATAATGCGGAATAAGTATCCGAGTGGTCGACTGGAACAGACATGGAGACTTACCTCTGTGACAGAAGGTTTGATTTCCGCTTCCGCGCTGTCCGCCCAATTTCCATTTGGCAATTTAACTTTCACTAATCTGAAGAACGTTCCGGTAGGCTCCCCAAACATGTAAGGATCAGGTTCCAACCGTAAATAGGCAAAATATTCAACCAACGACCAGCCTCCGAGCAGCCACGTTATAAATTCAAGGTACAGACACCCCATCGTCCATATGTCGTAAGAGCGTCCGATAGCACCCGTGCCCCGCAAATCGACTTCTGGTGCTCGGTATGGGGGAGACGTCGCCCAGGAGGACTTCGGCTGCATTGACACGGTATGATGATGGCTAAACTCTGCAAGACCAAAATCAGAGAGCTTCAAGGTCCCACGTTTGGTCTTTTCGTAATCTGAGTCGGGAAACATGAGAACATTCTCTGGTTTGATGTCTCCGTGATGACCGAACATTTTATCCGGAGGCTGAGGTTGAAGTTTCGTGCTGGTGGTGTACTGGTGGATCGTCACAACACCTTCGGCAATGCCTTTGCACTGCTGGGCCAGCCAGAGGACTGTTTCCCTGTCCATGTTTGGCATATCGTTCTCATCTTTCCAATATCTCTGCAAGTCGGCTTCGGCCCAGTGGAAAATAAGGAAGTAGCTTTGGAATTGCTCGTATGTGGCCACTTTTAGAGGATTAGCAACATGCTTCATTGATGCGCAGTGAGCCGAGAGAGAGCCAGGAGCATATCTCGTGTTCCCAACAAGTAAAATAGGGAGCTTGGCATATGAGACAAAGAACCAAGTTGCTTACACAGAGATATAAGGTGTGGGTGGGCAGGGTTGCTGAACTTCTTCAACATCTCTACTTCTTTCTTAAACCGGGTTTTGTCCGGTGAATGCAAGCATTTGATTGCGAAACTTTGATTTTTTGTCTAGCGTTATGATCGTTAAACTTAGCCAAATGTTGAGGCATCGAGCAAACTTACGTTTTTGTTGACACTGTCAAAATTATGATGATCGGGATGGATATCAACTTTGAACACCCTTCCAAAACCACCCTCGAACTCCAAAGTTCTATACGTACTTGTACGACCCTTTCGGGTGGCCACCTCTACAAATGGCAAGATAACCTGGTCCTGCAGTGGGTAGTGCTTGACTTCTTTGTGCCCGCCCTTGCCAAAAAAGGGGGATAGCGTGTACCATTGAAATTCCTCGAAGATCCTGATATGGAGTTGATCCCATCCCTTGCTGAAACATTTTAATCGCTTAGTTGTGTTGCGGCTAGGTCTAAGATCGTATGCGCCTCTTTCATGTTGTCGTTCAACCTTCTCAAGCGGCAAATCAGAATCGTTCACACCTCTTTTTTCATCCAGGAACTTGATGATAGCAGGAGTCATGTCGATTAGAACCAGTATGACGAATATCTTGCGGAAACATCTGATCTTTTTGATTCCATTGTCCACGAATTCTGTCTCCTCGCAAATTCTTCTTGCATATTCTGGGATGGCTTTCTCGTTGTATGCGCCGAGGTCCAGGTACTTGTGTAGTTCGTCACGCACACATGGCTCATCTATAATTTTGGAGAGGACGTTCCTGGGAAAGAAGTCTTTCTTTCCTTGGTGAGTCTTATGGAGAGCCGAGAACAGCCGTTGCTGGAGGGTCTTCTTCGCGCTTCGCCGTTCACCGTTACGAGATTGGTTCGAGGAGCGTGATTTTGGAGGTCTATTCTTCCTTTCTTGGGCATATAAGCCTTCCCCGAAATCTAAAATTTCACTTGGCTCTCCAACTTTAAGGTGTGTTCTTGATATGTTGGGCACACCACCGTCTCGAAACGGTGCAACAGCAGCCGCGCTGGCTTTGCTAGGTGGGTGTTTCTATTGGTAGGAGTATTAAATAGAGCACCGATGAAGAGATAGACAGGAAGCCTACTTACAACTGCATCGAGGTCAATATCCGAACCTTCCGCAATATCTTCGACGTGGCTGTCGCGGTCGTCAAACTGTTTGCCTGCCTGGGCAACTTTGAGATCCGCATCCGACCCTACATCATTACTGCCACTCGACCGGCTCGAAGATATCGAGTCGCATTCAGACTCCGGCTCGTCGTCACTCTGGTCGCCGTTGCTTGAGGTTTGCGTATTGCTGATGAGTTCATGACCTAGATTGCGATTCCGTCTCGAAGATGTGTTGCTTCTTTTGTATTTGTATGCGGCAAGAAGCTTTCTTTCGACGGCCCGAACCGCAGGAGAATCTTCGATTTCGTCTCCACCCAGTCGAAGATCCGAAAGTTGTTCATCTGATGGGGAAGAGAGTGCCGATTCATCGTGGGACTCGCTCCAGGCTTGGCTCCCCTCCGCTTCGGCCTCAGCGACGTGAGGAACGAACTTGGCGCTTGCAACGTCAATCTCGTATAGATGTATAGGATATTCGCCAGCGGATAGGACTCTCGGTCGTTGCTCCATTTTATACAGTAACTGATGCACAAGTAGAGCGGCCGATGTCTTTCTCCAAGTCAGACACCATCGTGAGCCGCACCCCACCCAAACTTAAGCTCTGTTTGAGCCTCGAGAGCCTTAGCCCCAAGCCATCAAGTTCGAGGTCTGATCCCCGGAATCTCAGCAAGCTGAAAACCCCCACTGAAACAAAATGCGTCCCGGAAGTGGAATTGTCCACTCATACGAGGCGGTGGCTGAGTTCTCGACTCAGCACTAGCCGCCCACCCCTCCTTAAGTCCTAATTCATCACTTCTCTTCAACTCAACCAACTTGATGCTTTCCAAACTCACGAGCCGTATAGGCAGATTCTCGAACTTTTTTTCTAAATATTGTCGTCATATTCTTCCTTAGTGATCTGTAAATTTTGCTAAAATCTTGTATGAGTCTTGCATGTTGGGTTCGAGAGATACCGGGATGGGTGTCGGCTGTGCCCGCATGGAGCCACGAGGCCGGCCAGGGCATCACATAGGGCGGAATCAAGGGAAGCGAGGGCAGACTCCTGTCGCAAAGGGCGCTTGCAGGGGCCATGGCCAGCGGGCAACCAAAAGGAATTCTGCATTTCGGTGAGAGGGGTCAGCGGCCCACCCTTACGGTACGGCTGAGTCCTGGGCAGAAAGCGTCAAATGCCGAGACTGCACAGCCAATAAAGGCTGTAACAGTTGCCTGTCGGAAATGGCGAATGAGCTGAGATTGTGACGTGGTGTTGCCATCCTTTCGTACATTACAAAAAGAGGGCGTTCGCCCTCGGTGAAGCAGATGTTGAAACCATATGCACATTAGACTTTTACAAATTATATATCATTCAAGCTATACTTCTTACACAGACCTGTGGCCACAATGAGCATACTAGGGGATTCAACACGAGCAAACCAAAATTCACGTCCCCTAAGGTCAGCCAAGAACGCTCAAATGAAGGAGAATCACGTGGTTATAGATTGTGTGGAGGTTGGATGCGATGAGGACGACCTCGAGGAACTGCGAGCAGCAAATCTTGCTGAGACTCAAGAACTCACGGCGCGAAATGTCAATCCCATGAAGTTGATTATGTTGCTGAGGACGAGGTTTGGGATCGGACGGTACGAGATACAGGTAAGGCTGCTTTCTGAGCTTCCGAATACTCTCATCAAGGATATGAACTAATTACTCGCAGAGAATGCGGAACGTGTATAATATTCGGACACCAAGGCGTCTTTCGGAGTCGGAACTTGCTGGTTGTAGATGGGACTAAAAGTTTGAGCTGCATTTGTTAAGGAGCATGGAGTTTTTGGGAGAACTATCGAGAAGAGCAACCAGCATTTTGGACAATAACACTTGGGATGGAGTACAGCTCTTATTGTTGAATGTAAGAATGAGAAGCGGAGCTTAAGGAAGAGAAGTGAAGGAATCAGGTTGTAGACTTAGTATGACATAAGGAGTCCAACTACTGGAGTCAAAAAGAAATGCATCCAAAGTTGTCAACTCGGCCACTTGGCATATCAGACTCGAATTCTGTGAAACGATCAGGGAGCATAATTAACATATAAACAAAAGGAAATCATTCTAAACTCGCCGATCAACACATACAGACATGATTTTATACTACCAACAGAGGTAGTTTTTGGATAAATCGACGATTTTTCAACGATCATTTAGACGAAGACCAAGGTAAGCTTTCCTACCAAGGTAAGCTTTCCCCCAAGGTTGGCTCAGTATGAGCTTTAGGGTTCGTGTAAGTTTCGACTCCGGTAAACTTAGCCAAATCTTTACCTCTCTTCCTTCCAGCACAGTTACTCATCCTCGCCTCACCCTCGCCTCAGGTTGCTCAGTTACGTTCCTGATCACCCTTCTATTAACCAGTCATGATTTACTTTCCGCTCTGCCTTGCGAAACTTGTCAGCTCTACACGATCAGAGGGACCAAGTCGGCTCTCAGGGAGCTCAAACAGGAACCCTACATCGATCTCTCAAATGAGATTCTTCTGGCAACAGGGCGTGGCCCTGGCTCTTTCCAGAGAGAATGTGCACTCACGCCTCCTCCCAAGTCTTTACTATTTTGTAATTTTTTCCACCAGACTCTCGTCCTTTAGAAACAAGCAGCTTTCAATGTACTGGGCGTTGCGTCTCACGCGCGGGTATTGTAGGAGGTTTTCTAGCAGGGCGTTAAGGTTACGGGTATTCCTTCTTAATTATTAAGCTCAGCAGCTCGTCAGCGCTTTGCGCCGACTCGCTCCCTCGCAGATTTTATTAATGAGGGAGTAAATGGCGGGTCGTGGGAGTCGTAGGAGTCGTGGGAGCGGGGTCGCGAGCCTGAGGATATATTTTTAAGCGAGGCCTGGAATGGAATCACGAAAAACAATAGAATAACGTAAATAATAATTTTGTCCGCGCGGCTAGGGTCGATGGATTTTGTAAAAGAAATACCTAACTTTACACATAGGATTGTTGTCTCTGGCATTTTACCTCACGGGAGGCTTGGAGGGTAGCTTATTCTCTTTTATTAATATCTCCCCCTTCTTGTAAAAGGAAATGAACTTATGTTTCTCTAGAAAGGAAAGGTATAATAGAAGAACCTATACAGAGTCGACCTCAAGTGGAGCGCTGATCTTACTAGTTGTGGCCCAAATTACTGAATCCAGTCAGTAAAGCGAGGTCTCCCGCGACTGCCGAGGCAAGAACTGGTTTCTATAGTAGTGGCTGCGAAGAATATATCTGCAATGCGAATTCCTATGGACTTTGCCCCATCCCTCAGCAAAACCTGTCCACATACTCCCACCCCGGAAAATCACTTCTCCTTCCTCGATAGCATGTTGTTTTTCTATACACTATCTCTTTTGTCGAAGCGATCGGTCAAGTCAATGGTGTCCATACAACCAATATCGAGTGAGCTTGAGCTTTCAGAATTCGCCAGTCTACTTACAAAACGGCTGAGCCGCCATTCGGCAATGAGCCGATGATTTTGGATTCAGTTGATTGTTTCTAATCAACTGATTTTGAAGCGAACTGGAGATTGTAATTATTTAATTTAGGTGATTCGATAATGTAGTAAATGGCGCCTTAAAGAAGTGGCGTATCTTGTGAGTAGGAGACTTTGGGCTGGTATGTAAAACTCTCGAAACTCCGCCTAGCCTCACTTATGCAACATACCTGCAATCGATACTCCTCTCGCACTCTCTAAGCCTTGTTGCATAGACGGTATGCCAACGACATGGCTTGTGACCAGTTGGTTGACCGTACTGGACCACGCCAGCTAGTCAAGGCTGATTACTAGTACTTACACCTTACGAGTTACGCCAGGGATGGTGGCAATGCCGGCGCTGGAGGCACTGGGTCTTTGTAATCGCAAAAAATCGCAAGAAAAGGATAGTGTACAAGCAGAATCGGCATATGGTTATAAATCATTCTGAAGAGCCTGGCTGTTTGGGTTTGATACGTCAAACTTATGGTTCGCTAACTGCAGATTGCAAGCGAAGGTTGATGCTATTCACAGCGCTGTGAGTTATCAGCAAGGATTGCCCTGCGATTGGAAACTTGAAAAAGAGTAACAGCATTCGAAATCGCACGGGGTTTGAGCTCGTATAGGAGGCTTGTCTAATACCAGGAGTCGAATTGCCCAGTGGATGTTTGGGGATTCAGTGAGTGTGCACCCTAAGCGCCGGGAAATGGTTGCAGTCCTTTCAAGACGTCAACGCTTCTCCAATCGCTTACTGTAACCTTGGCCTGTCAGTTTTCCTACTCTAAGCCTTGGGACCTGTTGGCCTGTGACCCGTTAGCCCGTACGATGCCAACGTCACTCTCATTGATCAAATCGGCCTTCTCAGATGCTTTCTCGTGAATTGATAGAAGTCAGGAGGCTGAGTTTTCTGACAGCACAGCCTCTGCTTGCATATGAGCGGTCTTCTAGAGTTCCTGTCTTTTACATAGCATAAATATTCCGCACTGGCTTCTATTTAATCTTACTGTTCTCACAAATCAGACTCCAGACTCTTGGTCCTTTGACACGCATTATTGTTCCGACCCATTATCATTGCTTTCTGGTCTCTGCTCAGCTTGAACGCCAGAACAACCAACATCAACCATGAACGTCATTCGAAAGGACGCTGTAACTAACGGCGTTGTGACTACTGTCGGAGTTGTGAAGGATATAGCCGACGTGAGGAAGGCCAATGCCGACCGAAAGCTTGCGAACGAATGTCGAAACCAACTTCCGGAAGTTTTAAGCAGCCTGAAGGACAATCTAAGAAGCGATACTAAACTGAACGAAGCAAAGACTCGGGCCACAAAAGACATTACGGGCATTATGGATGACATAAAGGAGAACTTAACGAGCGGCACTCAGCGGAACGAAGCCTTGATTCATGCGTTGAAGGAGACGACAGACCTCTCACAGCAGGTCGCAGCTAGCAAAATTCAGAAGAACCAGACCAAAGAATGGACTTCAGTGATGAATGCAAGTTCGATCCAGACTTGGACTCAATCCACGGACAGCAATGTCGGCAACATCGCTGGGAGCATGAAGGGAATCGCTCAATCCGCTGATAAGGTAGTAAGAGAAATCGAAGGTGTCCAAGTAGTTACGAAGTCGTTGGTGGATCGAGTCGATTATTATGGACGCTTTATGCAAATATCCACGACAACTTTTCTGCATCAGATGCAGCAGACGATAGACGTCCTTGGCAGGATTGAAGACAACCTAGCCGATCACAATAGCATCTTAGTTTCAGGTAGCGGAGGGCCTGAAGGCGCTGCTAAGTTCGTGTACGAATTTATCGAGATGCGATGTGAGACAGAAGGGGAGAATCATAGGTTCTTCGTCTATCATCCCGACACAGTTTGGTGCCCACACTTCTACAAGATGATCAAGGATAAACCCTTACCTCCCACTTTCTGCGCCAAATCAGACGACTTGGACAAAATTTGTCGATACATGCAAAGTTGTAGGAAGGAACTCGACGATGAGAAGAAGTGTGGAAATGACGTTGTTTTCCATCTCCTTATCCCGGCATACAAAAAAATCTCGATAAAGGAGCCACTCCACTTCCCAGACGATCTTCAGCCGTTTCGTGTTGAGGGAACAAAATTCAACGGAGAGGGCCTAGTCAAAATCAACCTTCCTGCGGCCCCGAAAAATCTTTTGTATGGAGTTGACAACTATCTTGATCCCAAATGGCAAAACAAGACTGCAGATGTTGCCGCTGTGGCTACGACGCTGGTGGGCACCGGTTGGGGAGTTAACGGCCTCTGCTTGGCTGTTGGCATGGGCTTCGGCGCTATTACAGGTTTAGGGGCTCTGGTGACAATTCCTATCTGGGTTTCTACCGCCTCGTATTCAATGCCTATTGCTGCTGAGGCGATTCATGGCGCTGTCCACGACTCGATTCGTGAAGTACCACCTCGTATATTGGGTTCCAATTCTCGCCTAAACATTCCGAGGAGTACCTTTAATTGATATTTGTAGCGTACGCTTATTTTGGGTTTCAAGAAGGAATTGCCTGGTAGTTCTTGGGGGCTTCTTTTCTCCTTGTTTTTGGTTTATGGGCATATACTGGGACTTAGGTCTGATTACGAATATTGGGAAGTACAATTTCAGTGAGCACGACCCGAATTTTAAGCTTTTTCTTGCAATTGCATACATTAATGAAATGCTAAAGCTTCGTCGTGTCTATTGCGTTTAGACTTCAGCACGAGAAGCTTTCTCCCATTGATTCAAGACTAAGTCCCGGTAGACTCGCTGGTTGGTCCACGGGACTATCATCCGTCAACGAAACGCTGTGGAAATACCGGCTATCTTGGTTCGATTCGCCGTCATAGTCGATTTTGAGGTTAGTAAAATCGTCTGATCAGAGGAGTTGATACCATGGGTGGGAAAGTGGGAGTCGCTAGCGTCTCAAAAAGCCTTGGATTCAACTTTGACTCTCGATCTTTCTTTTCTTTCTATGATTATGAGAACTGGCGTTGTCTTAGGCGCCCTGTCTCTACTAATCTGTCCCGTAGTGTTTCACTTGCGGATTGGCAATGAAGCTTGATAAGTGCAATAAGGAATGTTCTAAAGAGCTCAGTGCGATTAATTCCATCCTCATCCATATTCACAAACTTCGCTGCTTTGGCTTATCTGTTCTGTATTCCGGAATTTCGAATGATTTTATTTAAATGGAATAGTTGGTCTAAGGTTTCCCCTACTGCAAATTTAGCTCTGGGGCCTGCAATGTATCTAGACGCTAAGACGCCAGTGATTTGAACATCAGTAATGAAGACGATGCAGATGAGGATGAGGATAAAAATGAGGAAGGAATCTTTCAGGCGAGCGTTCCTGTAGTAAGATGGTGTCCTCAGTCTCAAATGGCGAATCTCGTAAACCTAGCCGAGGATCAGGGGAGAAACTGGAAAGCTAAGGTTGTAAGATGGTTCTGCAATGGATCAAGATAAGGTCAAAAACGATTATATTATGATTTTTTTAAAGTATAAGTAGTTATAAGTAGCCACTCTGCTAACAATACAAAGGCAGACGTAGCGGTCCTTGTCACGAAATATTCCAACACTATCGGTGGAAACACAAGGACAGTCAACTCTTTCACTGGCGTTAATGCAGGTGACACCACCGGCGGAGTCTAAAACGCGCAGACTTTATTCGGAGGGAACAACCTTGGATGATGCTTCTTCCAAGCAGCACAGAAAGGTATCCCAGAAGCCTTGTAAGGCCTTCTTTCTGATTTGGCGCCCGTAAATTCGTAATTTCACTCTTGGACAAGTGGATTGCCCTGCACTGAATACCTTCAATCAAAGTGCTTTCAATCAGTTCCCAGGGTCTTCATATCATTCTACCTTGTAGTTTGATGATGTGTAATGTATCTAAAGAGACATATATCCTGGTATAATTGGCGTGAGGGTGGAACATGCTGGTTAGAAAAGAATATTCATTTAAAATTGGTAGACGGTAGAAGGTTTGAAATTGGTAGGTAGCAGGGACTGCAGATAGAGTAACACTCGAAATGGAATATTTCATTGTGAAACTAATGGTACGTTCTACCTTCATCATTTTATCGCCTTTTTCCTAAGGTTATCAAACAAGACTAGCTGAGCACCTTGGCCATTGCAGGAAAGAATCACACCTTATCTTTTTTCCCTATCTGTCTCCTCTGGTATTCCACGACGGCATAACCAGCCGTAAAAAAGGCCATGACGACGGTAGAAACGACACCCCAAGCGAGGAATTTTTTGTCTTTACGATTCAGACTAACCCAGCTGTCAAAGTTTTGGTATATCTCGTAGGCGCGGTAAGTGTAGAAGATTTGGCAGACAAACAGGGGCCAAAATAGAAGGCGTATACCCCTGATATTATCTGGTTCCAGTTAGCGCCCAGTGGCATTGTCGCATAGAACGGCAAAACGAACCAGCCGTCCCCTCGTCCTGCTTGATGGTAGGCGGGCTGACTGTCCTCGCTGCATCCTTTCCTGCAAAGTGTCAGCAATGCACCACTAGTATTCCATGGATTGAACTTGGGATCCCACTACGAAATTCAGGCGTGTTCGAATTGTGAGAAGAAGCCATTTCAAGCACCGAGATCCAGATGACCAAGGAGTTCAATAATAGGGACGATTCTGGGTCAGAAAAATTGGCGGCAATATTTAGATGGATTGAGAGGGACTACTTAGGTAGCCAGGTAGGTAGGTCGACCGGTAGTAGCTTTGGGACTCATATACACACAAACTACGTAGGGTAGGTTGCAGTGTAATATTGACGTTAAAGGAGAGAAGGAGGAGGCGGAGCCTCCTCCTTGAATAAGGTACAGCCACCACGCTAGCGCTTCACGTGACCGCAACAGTAACTGGAAGGGTTCAGGGGCCTAACCGCCCAAAGTCAAATTTCACCACAATTGCGGCACAAATCGACGAAAGAAAGTCCCATATTCTTAATTAGTAGTCTCTCTTTGGTCAACGGGGGAGTTTAGGGGATTTTCTGAGCACTTTCAAGAAATTTTAAATTTTTGGTGTTTGTACCCCTGTAAAGGGGGCTGTTGAGGGGTATGGGCGATTGGCCCGTGAACGTCGGTGCCGAATGAAATTGTCTAAAGATGCAGATGTCGTGCATGGCGCAGTCAGATGATAGTACCTTATGAAGTTGATGTCATGGGCTGCGAATCAACCTTGAAAACCGAGATTAAAATAAATGGCCTGCGTAGGAGTCGTCTTTCTTAAGCAGACAGTTGACTCGTAGAAGCACTCTCCTATAAATAAGCGCGGCCTCTCGCAGGCGGGGGCTTTCAATTGGCTAGCTCAGAACTGACAGGGCTTCCACAGCCACACATATGTCCTGTGCCGCATGCTAAAACCTTACAACATAAGCTTCGGAAACCTACATGAATCCTAAAGCTATACGACTCGACAAAGTTGCTCATGGATGACCCATGTAAATATCAACGATCGTCACATATTTTTAGTATTATTGGTGAGTGTTACCTAATGTTCAACTCCTGACCACAGCAACACATATGTCCTGTGCCGCATGCTAAAAACTTACATCAACATGAGCCCCGGAATCCTACATGAATCCTAAAAGCTATACGGCTCGACAAAGTTGCTCATGGATGACCGATGTAAGAATCAACGATCGTAACACATAATTTAGTATTATTGTCCTAATGTTCAGCTCCTGATGCAGATCACAAGATGGTATTTACAAACAATTACCAGGGTTTACAAAGAAACTAATGACACAGCCCATTCGCACGAGAGATTTGGCTGGCAATGAAGGAATACTCCTTTAGAAACCGTGCCTCTTTACGATAATCGGGCCTACTCCTCTGTCTCCCTGAATAGACTATAGTTTCACAAGCATCAAACAAACTGTACGTCCTGGTCTGCTATAAGAAGCCTGTGTTTTCGAATGAATTAGAATCAAAAGTTCCATCTCAACAACAGTTTCATTCGGGCAACCCCTACCTTTGAGCAGTTCCAACAACAATTGCATAGTCCAGCATGAAGATTTCTCACTTATTTTTCCTCAGCTCAGTCGCTGTCCCAGGGCTAGCCTTAGTTCTCGGGACAAAGGGACCAGAGCCAAGGAGCTTAGGCACTGATTTGAAATCGGCGTTTATCTCACGAAACCAGGGAGCCATACATAGAGCACTCGAAAAGCGTTCCGGTATCCAATACGACAGCTACCTACCAGAGCTCCCAGCTGGGTGGCCTAACATAAGTATGTTAAATCTCCCTGCCCATGTCCACTTGTGGTACAATCCACGTGCTGACCAGGCCAAAGCTGCTATGGGGGAGAGGAGGAGCCGCAGTGAAAGCAGGGACTTGGCAATTCGGCCCCGCGGCGATGTGGCAACCAGAGATGATCCGGGTGATGTCGCAAGATTTCTTTTTATGGGGCTGAAGATCTACGTCGTCGCCAATGCCGCAGTGACCTGGTACGGCCTAGTCGAATCTTGCCAGCAATTTACTCAGGAGACTGGGAATGGCGTCCAATGCGTTTTTGGCGCTATTACTCAAGTCATCGCGATTGTGACCCTTGCTTATCAAGGATCCATATGGCGCGGCCAGCTTGCGACTACTTTGAATAACAACGGCTGGCACGTCCCGGGAATCAATAAGCGGGATGAGTGGGCTAGCATTATGTAAGTTGATCTGATAGTGTACATCTTTGAAAGAAGAAAGGGAAAAAGTAGTTGCTAACGCAAGACTGCTACAGGGCGCGTGACTTGTCGGATGGACTCAAGACAGAGGTTCGGCATCTCGGGACGTGGGATGGGATCGAGACTAATCAGAAGCGAGACTCTGAGCCTGCTGTGCCTCGGGAGGTGTTTGGAGTCAAGGGTGGTGGCCAAGACTTCCATTTCACCTATATGGGACGTGATGCTGACGGCAAGGATTCCTTTAAGCTCGGCCTTGGTGATGGCAGCTTCCAGCCAAATAACAAGGAACGCCGACAGAATCAACTCACCGACGACAACTTCTACTTTACTACGGGTGGCATTGATTTCGCTGCCCAGTCCGTGGAGAGCCCGACGTCCGTCGAATGGTCCTGGGTTTCGACCCCCGACTCCGTTGAATTTAGCGACATTTACAACTCGGTCAATTGCTACCTCGGAGGCCCTTTCAACTTTTTTACATTCGATCTTGAGAACGCAATTTCTTTCCAGGTTTACGACGCTTATCAGGACTACACTATGTCCGCTGGTGTCATGTCCCCATTCTCTGCTAGCCAGGAATCTGGCATCCGTTCCTTGACAATTGGGGGCGGAATTGGTAATAACTCATGTGGAGCCTTCTGATTAAAATGCCAGGGTCAATGATATCAGGCATGAATCAAGGGCCTATCAGGAAAGGCGTTACGAATCGTGTGACTGTGAGACCTTAGGGTCAGTTCCTGCTTTCAGGGACAGTAGAACGTACAGGAGGATTTCTTATGTTGTATTTACAAGACCATTGCGACGAGTACATGTGATATGCACGTGGTGCGGTTTCAAGATTAAGGGGGTGAAAGTGAACTGCCTACGGGTATAAAGCGTGCTCTTTTCGCATGGAAGAAGGGAATCATTGATTAGTTTTGTGGAATTACTAGAACCTTAGCAGCGAATACGTCGTCTTTACTACTTGTTACTTGTGTATTATCTTGTTAGATAGAGCCTTAATATCGTCTAAGACTACCGGATGTTCGGTGGAAGTTAGCTGCACTTCAATGCGATAGCTGCAATTGACGACTATCTTTTTTTACCCCGGCTGTCTAGCACGCCAAATGTCACAAATCCAAAGGTTTCTACTGGGACATGTGAGTTTTTCTCAACGAGTCAAACTATCTCTCAGCAAGTGCATCTAGCACAAATAGCTGCTAGCTTCTTGATAGGGAAGAAGCGGGGCTAGCTAGCTAAGCGAGAGAGGATTTGCCCCCCTTTTTCTACGTCGGCCTATACGCGAAGCGAGAAGGCAGAAAAACTTCTCTTTTAATTCCACTCTCTCCTTCTTGTCTACTCTCTTCTATAATATGCCAAACCGTGACTTTTTAAGGGGGAAGTTAAAGAAATTAATTATTTTAGAGGTACTTGATTTCGGTATAGTTTAAACGTAACTTTAGTATGTGTAGGGGCAAAAATGAAGTACTTGTGCAAATCGCTTTTGGTATTTTTGCGTTTTTGTATTTTCGTGTTTTCGCATTTAGGTGTTCTGTGACTTTACTTCTTAAAACCCCACCGTAGTCGAATATTTGACAGGCCAGGACCGCGAGGAATAGGAGTAAAAATTCTCTTGGTAAGTGAGGTTGGCGAGTTGTGGAAGACTGGGCGATGCTCTTGAAAGAGAAGGATAACTGTTGGAACAGCTGCACAGTAGTTGCGCTGGTCACGTGACAGCGCGGACAACCCCGTGTAGCTAGACCCGATTAGGCATAGTTAGATCACGGGGAAAGGTTATATCAACACCACGGTGTTGATGCTCCTTTCCTCTCCTAAAAATCAACTATCACTATACGCAACTAGCATTCCACGGACTACGTGACGACTGCTAAGCGTTAAGTGGTGAACCGACAATAACAATAATGGCGTTAGAGTTGAGAAGTTAGTGTTCTTGAAGCTCTAGCAGTAGGCTCAAGCCTGGTTTCTGTCCGTTTCTCTATTGCAGTTTGACTGCACGAGGCTGGGCATACAAAACGTCTCTATCAGCGGGTTTCAGCCACCACAAGAAGGATGGCGGAGGAACGCCCGAAAAAAGCCACGCCAGCACAGCCTCAGCCTCAGCCAAAACCACAATACCCCGCAATCCTCTTCATAATCTTCACAGAATTTAACCCTATTTCGTACCTTGGCTATAGTGCGCGGATCTATCAATGTCGTTCGAACCCCCCTCGGGTTCATATCATCGCCGAAATGGAACCCTTGTCGATATCCATGGCAGTAATAGGATTGCTAAAGACAGCACATGAAGTTTCGTCCACCATCGGGAAGATCGTCTCAAGTAAGAAGAACGGCTGCAAGGAAATCAGAAACGTGAAAAGTACCGTTGATACGCTTCGTTCGGTTCTTTTGCAACTTCAGCTACTGCTGCTGAATCATGCCAAGATCGATGACAGGCGAGCGTCCATGATCCTTGTCGAAGAGGTGGTCGTGACGCTGTCCGCTTGTGTTATGACTTTCTCAGACCTCGATAGATGTGTTGAAGGGTTGGCATCGGATGAAAGACTAGGAATACTTGATAGTGTTCGATGGGCCTCCAAAGCAGAAGAGTTAAAGGGGTACATGCAGAGCTTAGAATCGCATAAGTTATCGCTGACGCTTATGGTCAATATATTGACGTGGTATTTGACCCCCTGTTAATTTTCGTGTAATGCAGATGCTAATCAGAATACCTTAGTCAAACGACTCATAACCTTGAGAATAATGCTGCTGAACTCAAAGTATTGATGGTTCAAGTGCTGGAAAGCAACGCAGCACTAGCAGAGCGAATGTCTCTCTTAGAGACTGCGCAGATGAATTCTGTCAGCCTTTGGGAAGATCACGACTCTGTGTCAGTCTTAGATCAAAGGACTACCAGAGCTCCGAGGAATGATACTCCTAATCTCATCGCCTCTGGTACGGCTCAGTTCCATCCTACGTATGCTTTCGAAGAAGTTCTCAGCAAGTCATGGGTTTATCAACGATGTTTAGGAAGAGATTCTCGGACCTTTTCAATCGTTAGCTCTGATCGGCTCACACAAGTAACCCAATCCTGGTCGATTCTTACCGGACTCAGTCTGTCAAATATATCGAACATTGCGATCCAGTCGTTGCCAGTATATGTAGAGGATCTGAATGCCAATCATCTGTACTCATTTAAGGAGGAGGACAAAGCCAACAAAACACAACCGCAGAACTACCTTGAAGGGCAACGGGGTTCGAATTCGCAGTCGCTTAGAAAAAGAGCTGCCATAAATCCCCTGGTTCCGTTGCCAGCTCTCTCAGAAACAACTCCACTTCGCTCTCAAGAGGCTCAAGGCTCTCAGGAAGCAGAGAAGTTGTCAGAGGTTAGGGGGGAAGTGCCTAATCATACGGACTTCCTGCTACCATCTGTCGACTTGCCATTGCCAATTCTAGATATTTCACATAAAGTCTTATTTCTCGCTGCCAGCATATCCGAGTTCAATACCGTTTGGCACAAGTGGGAAGCAGGTTACCCGTTCTTACGTTATCGAGTTGGAGCGGTAAGTCTACAAACATAGATAGTGAATCTTCGACTAACACACCATAGCCTTTCGAAGTTCTCGCTGACAAGGCTGAAATGTGGCTTGCTAGAAATCTAGAAGATCCGGAGAAAAAAAATTGGCTGGATTTGGAGCAAACATCTTATTAAGCTTAAAGATCGTCCGGGGTCTATTGTAGACGCAGCGGCCGCATATCGTCGCTTTGTAGCCCAGAAAGCACGGGAAGATAACGGTTGAAACGAATCCTGCCCGAAGAGATATTAAACAGCAGGTTCTGATCTATCCGTAGCTCTGACACTAGGATACACTTTACTTACCACTTTTCAAGCTCCTTCAATTATAAATTAATTCACATAAGATTGGAATTTAGAACGACATCAGAATGGCTCGTGGAAGGACTAAAAGCTTCCAAAATCAAGTCGTTTGCGATACTTTGGCTTTTTATAAGAGCTCGGCTAATTGAGCCAAGAGAGAAGAGGTGGATTTCTGATATTCAATATATTTTATCGGGGTGTAATCCTAGTGGGAGGGGCACGGCAATGGATAAGACTTTCATCCTGAATCATGAAAGATTCTACAAATGTCTCGACTCGGGAGGATCCAACTTGAGAACTCATTTAGGTAAATGAGTTCTCCGACTTTACCATTCTAATTGAAGCTCCCTTGGGTCGAAGACGAAACTACAGCCTGCCGGGTGTGCAGTCATCCTGTCATGACTAACGTGCATCAAGTATTTTAGTTAAAAACCAACGGAATTACAAATCTGCATTGTACTGTACAGGTAGTCCTATCGTTACTGACGGTATGTCGATGTTTAATAAGATAATCGAACTCCACTATCGCACTTGAAAACGCAGATGTGGTATAATTTTATTGTTCTAAGAAGTTCACTTATGAGCTAGAAATGCGTACTTTTGAGCACTGGCAATCAGTAAAGGGGCAGGGGCTATTCAACACTCTCTTTCACACCTAATTCATTCGCATCATGTTGAAACTACTCACATCACTTCTCATTATTCTGCAATCTGTCCTCATATGTGACTCAATAATATTGTCGTACCTGCTGATGCTGGCAGGTACACTTCAAGAAATCTCTTCTGCCTGACGCGATCACATGCCAGAAGCTCCCCAAGTAAACAAACCGCGTGCTCAACAAGAAGCAAAAGTGTCTTCAACTTTGAAGATAACACGACTCACTTTATATGTGGTTCTTCTTGAACAAAGACGCGTCATTTAGTAAGAAATAACAGACGATTCTTTAAATAGATATTAATAATGGAGAGATACAAACGCAATTCATCGCAAGAATGTTCTCTCTTGGCCGATCGGCGCCACACGTCATCGGTTGGAGTGGGACTGTGGCTTGAAAACCAGAAAAGTTTCCTTGCTGGCTGTCGCGTGCCACGCACTAAACCGCATGCGGGTCGCTCCTACTGAGCCAAATAAATCTCATGTGCCAGACGCCAGAAACTCGCATCATCGTTCAACTTCCAATCCCCTCACACGCACAGCAACCTCCCACTGCAGATTCCAACCTGCACTCCTGTCTTGCTGAATTCCATCTACAGCATCAAGACCAGATTTCTACCATTGCCTCGCACTCGCAGCTTCGCCATCTGCCGCAGAAGAATTCCTCCCTAACAGCACCGGAATCCGTTGATTGGAAGCCACAAACATGTCTGACCTCACCGCCAACGATAACCCCATTCCGTCCGTCGAGACCACGAACGGGTCTTCACTGGAGGATGCGAAGAACACAGTTGTCAACAGTAAGGTTAGTGAAAGCTCTTCATTCCACGATTTCCCAGATCTCGATCGCTGACGTTTTGAAACAGAAGATCCAAGCTCCCGAGCTCCTCAACAGCACGACTGACAAGCTCTATAGATGCCTCCGCAGCAGCCAACGCCGTCAAGAACCACCCCATAACCCAGAGCGTGACCAACGGTATACTCTCCAGCTTCTGGAAAACTCTGCTGGGCTAGTGCTGATAAGATGTCATAGGCCCTGTTGCAGAGAATATCAAGGAACAACATGCAAAGACAGCTAATGAATTCTCCAACCTCTCTGCTTCGCGCACAACACCGGCCACACCTGCGGCCACTGGCCAGCAACTAACACACTACCACTCCTTCTTCTCGAGCCTCTTGTCATGGAACAACCCCCGAGCTTCCGGAATCGCCTATCTCTCGATCGTCCTGTTTATCTTCGCTGCCCGATATCTCGATATCCTCCGATATGCAATGAAGCTTACATGGGTTACTCTAGCTATCACTGTTGCAGCTGAAGCAGCTGGCAAGGCTCTCTTCTCGACTGGATTCACCTCGCAGATTCGCCCAAGAAAATACTACACTGTCCGCAAGGAGACCCTAGATTCATTCATGGGTGATGTCACCGAGCTCATCAACTTTTTCGTCATTGAGTCTCAACGCATTGTCTTTGCTGAGAATCTCCTTGCTTCTGGTGCCGTAAGTCGCCTTATACGTTGCTCAATAAGCCCAGCTAATCAAAGACTAGGCCTTCGTTGGCGCTTTCCTCTCCTACTACCTGATCAAGGTCGTCCCATTCTGGGGCCTCACCCTGATCAGCACCTCTGTCATCTTCCTCACCCCGCTCATCTACAAGGCGAACCAAGAGCTCATCGACCACCACATCAAGAACGCATCCGACGTCATCAACTCCCAGACCGAGCAAGTCAAGCAACTCGCCAGCCACCATGCCGCCCGAGCCACCGAGACCACAAAGCAATATGCAGGAGAATATGCTGCCAAGGCTCAGGAGATGATTGGTAGCCGAAGCCGCTCTGTCTCTCCCACCATCACCAAGGCCGAACCCGCTCCGATTAAGAAGGAGAATATCCCTGCTTACAAGAGTGAGGACTTCCCTGCTGCGCCAAAGGAGGAATTCAAGTCCGTGCCAGCTACAAGCTCCGAGCAGGAACCGCTGATTGCTACATAAACTCTCTACCCCTCGATACTCTTAGAGTTCGTGGGCGGTTGAAGGGTGACGGGTGGTGTGGACAAAAAACGACCGGCAATCAACTTGATTGGTACGACAGACACACGATGCGATGCTATGCTTCTGGAGTCTCATGCTAGTCTTTCCTTTGGGATCAATCTCAAGACCACGAATATGAAATATGGGATCGCTAGCGAACATGAATGACCCTCCACCTCATGACCGGAATAGTGTATTATGATGTAGAAGTCTCTTTTTCCTTGTCTGGTTTTCTTTTCCTCGCGTTTCGTGCTGTGGGGGTGACAAATCGAATACATACCTAGTAACTGTTGTGGGGTGTGGGTAGTGGGGAAAAGGGAAGTGCTTCTTCTTGCTGCATGGCTTGCGATGCGTACCTTGTTTGTGTTGGTTTTTGCTGGGTGGTTGTGGTAGCTAGAGAATGGAATGGAATGAAAATATGATTCCATGTGAGAATGAGATCGATACTTTTTCTTTACTCTTTTGTGTGAAATCCTAAGCTTAAACTTAATCCCTAATTTGATTTTACGTCGCGTCGCGATGCAAGTTCCTTAAGCGAGTCTGGAAACCCGATTCGAACTTTGTAATCAGGATGCCTTGTGACAATCTGGATACAGATCTTATCGAAATTAACTCTCATTATCTCGAAACCGGGCCGTACTCTTTTCTATCCATGTTCCATGTTCTGTACCTCTTTAATACACGCAGTACTAGCACTGTATCGGTGTCGTAGTCTAGACTTAGATAGTTATCTGAAATTAGTTAGTGTTGGAGCTGGAACTGGGTTATTGTTCGGATCCAGCGTAGCAATAGTTGTGGAGGCGAGGTCCCTGAAACGGGGCGGGTGTAGATAGGTTGTGGGTTGGGGTTTGTTGTGAAGGAAGAGGGGAAACGGGCAATGTAGGTTAGGAAGGAGACGGAAGGAGAAGGGGGAGGGGGGTAGTAAAGAGAATTTGGATTGGATGCGCTGGTGGCGGGAGGAGAGGGGGAGGGGGAGGGGTGCGGAGGATTGTAGAAGATGAAAACGGGATGGCTTGTTGTGTTCTAAGGGGAGGTTTCTGCTGGAATTTTTGAGAGAGGAGGGTGGGGGCGTGGAGTGAGGTGCTGGGGAAGCAGGTAGTGCGATAGCGGAAGATGTTGAAAGACAGGAAGTGCTTCCTCGATTTCAACGAAATTCTTTGATGAAGTTTTAAGGGGAAACAGAGGTTTCTCGGGGCTGTTGGTTTTTGGAATAATCGCGTTGTTAATGGTTTCTATTCCTGTCCTATTTGCTGCTAGTAAAATAACAGCCTTTTAGCTTCTAATTCAATTTAAATTACTATAATATAATTACTTTTTTACATTCCGGTATTGGAAGTTAATAGTGAGACGTTAATGCTAAAACCCTAAGACGTTATATGGAATATCCGAGAAAAGGGTAGGTAAGGTTATTTTAGGTTCTAATAATCAGTATTGCCTCAGTGAAAGTTGTATACTCAAGTAGTATGTCCTTGGCTATTAATAGCACGTATGAGTCGCTGGCTGTTATTAGTGTTGTTACTAGAATTGCTGTACTAAAACGACTTGATTTTCTATTCTACAGTGGACAGGTACGCTGTATTTATAGGCCTTAGGGCCCTGTAAGCCCTGTGGCGACGATCCTTCCAGGGCCTTCTAGGGCCTTTCACCGCTGATATATATTGACTAATTAGGCCCTTTCAGGGCCTTCTTAGGCCTTCCACGCCACTGGTGGCGCACTCTCTTGTGTGTGTGTGTGTCTGTATTTAATGTCCGGCGGATAGCGGCACGTGGCCCCTGCTCTAGGGGAGCCTATAGGACTATAGGACACTATGGGCCGTAAGGGTCATATAGTCAGTTCTAGCTACTTCTAACTATTACAATTTATTTTATATGTAATTGTATTTCTACAATTCTATAACTATCTGCGGTCATTCCCTATTACGGGTATATTTTACTATTCCCATTATAGTCGGTCCCCCTATCTATAATCCGCTATTCCCGGTCTACTCGCTTTTACTATCTATTATAAGTGTAAAAGAGATAAGGAAAGTGAGAAAAGAAAAGGTAAAGACTATAGGTATATACGATATACTGGACTAAGAGAGTTCCTCTAGTCTAGTATATGATTTATAGGTATCTATAAAGAATCGTAAACTCGTGATCCAGTCTGCCAGAACGGTAATACCCTTTATTATCTCTAGTAAGTATACGATCTTGTCTATTATAAGTACTTTCGGGCCAAGTTAATTTACATTACTTTTCTTATAAAAGAAGAAGTGTAATAGGGACTTTAGCTGTCCGCAACTACAATTAAGTATAGTATCATGATAGTGGAAACGGTTATAATATACTATAAAGTCTCTATAATATATCCGTGAGACTAGTATCCGCCCAAACACTCCTCTTTTAAATCCAAGTTCTATTATATTATACACGTATTATATACCGAGATCGCGGTAGCTTTACGGGACTATAGTAAACTATAATTGTATAAGAGAATTGTTTATCTTAACTTTTACGAGCCTCTTGAGGGAAACGAGTATATATATGGCCCGTGGAGGTGGGGGGAGAGTAGTTCCTTCCTTTACGGCTTGATCGACTATTTTATTACCTGGAACACTAATATGTCCTGGTATCCAGCGGACCCGTAAGGCGCCCGGGAGCGTGTATAGAAGATACTAGTATAATGGCTATTGCCGTATTACTTCTTGGAAGTCTGTGAATACCTATTATAACGAGTCTGTAAAGGGTGAGAGGAGATGATAGGCCATTTCTAGATTGTCTAAGAAGACCTATAGATCAGTTACTAACTTGGCTCCCGGTAACGTGAGTGTACTATATACGCCCTTGAGAGTGCCTGCTACTTCTGTGTCAAAGACCTCTGCGTGTGGGCCAAGGGACTTTGATTTACGGTCAGTTTACAGGCTATATTAGTAGATTATAGTCCCGTAACCAGTGACTCTATCTGTAGACTCGCTTTTTGATCCGTTAGAGAATACTTGGATATCGCCAGGGAGTATTAGCGGTAGGAATTCTAGGAAGTCTACTGTGGCCTTTACTTTCGTCCGCCCTTGTGGGGTATTAATCCTTCTACAAGTGTCCGTGCAAGTCTCTCTTATAGTCCACGGGGGGACTTGGAGTGGGTTGACCTGTTCTGTCTGTAAGAGAGAGAGTAAAAGATATACGAAGTATATATTACTTATCTTTATCTGTAAGACTTGTGTTTTGCGGACTGTAAGTGGGTATTACGGGTCTAGCCGGGCTATTCTCGAAGCGAATACACTTGTAATAAGGTTAAGTTCGATCTCTGACAGTTATAAGTGTACTTCTCTATATAGAGTTATAGTTTATATAGTCTTATAAACTGGGAGGATAGTTCTTGTACCTGTAAGTATTACTTTTTCCAGTAGACCTAAATAGAAGTCTACCCGGTTTGAGACGTATTGTCTGTTTTTTGTCTTAGTCCTGTCTAGTCACTAGGTCTCAGTTACAAAGTAGCCTTTCTTGAGGATATAAGCTTTTATAACTCGTTATAGAAAGATTAGTGACATTCCGCGAGTTGTTTTATCTAGAGAATAGAGGGTATTATTAACTATAAGGGCCTTTGTGACTAGAGTACAGATATATAGTTTAAATAATAACTTCTTATCGAAGAATATATCTAGTTAATATAACGGGCTAGTAGCTTTTTGTATAATGTGAGTGTTAGTAATAATAGTGGGATTACTAATTGGCGGTGGGTCTATTCATTATCGTGTAAAGTGAATTAGCTTTGACTTTTTAGGGTTAAAAGTAATCCCTTTAGTCTATTCCTATTAGAGAGCCTCTTGGATATCTGCCTATAAACTATTGTAATTGTTTTATAAACTCTTGGAAATAGTAAATAGGATAATATTATCTATATAATCAAATCTGTATATTAACATATCTAGTTAAAAGAGTGGGACTATATATAATATAAAGAGGATTAGTGAGACAGGGGAGTCTTGAGACAAGCTATACTGAATTGTTATCTCTGGGCCTGTTTCGTTATCTAGTCGGATCCTTACAGTCCGCTATATAGTAAAGGAGTATATCCAGTGGACTAGGTAATCAGGCCAGTCTTATTCATGGAGTTTAAGGGCAAGTCGGTCTAGAAGGATTATATTAAAAGTTCCCTTCATGTCTATAATAAGTAGTGAGGCCTTATAGTCAGATACTAAAACTTTCTTAATATTATATATAAGGTATATTATAAGGTTTACGGATAACTATAATAGAAGGGTACCAAATTGCTGGCTATTCGTTATTTATAAAGTGATTGTGAGTCAGGTCATCTTGCGGACTAGGAGCTGTTCGAGACCTTTGTCTAGTACTGAGAGTAAGACTATAGGCCTATAAGACTGAGAGGAGGAGCGGTTTACTTTATTTGGCTTGGAGATAATTACGAGTATTATAGTCCGGAAACAAGTAGAATAGTGACCGTGAAGTAGATATTATTAGAAAAGGAATATGACTTTTGTATTTATCTGTAATCAGGTTACTTGCAGAATGACTATTAGTACTTTATCTACTCTAGGGACTGTATTATTGACTTCTATTATAGCTTTACGGATATTATTGGCCGTAATGGAGAGGAAGTCTATATAACGGGTGATAATTGTAAGTATATCAGGTAATATATTACTCGCTTTTACTTTACTAGTAAGTAACTCTGTGACTAGTAATTCTCTTTTCTCTTCCATGAACTTCGCGGGTAGATTATTTGGGTATAACGGGTCCTTAAATAAAGGATTCCGGTAAATACCAGTCGATTAGTACTATTTAGTTATCCGGAAGATATCTGTAGGGTCCGTAACTGAATCTAACTTTATTGTCCAATACTCATTTTTGGCTTTACGGACTATATTTCGTAACTTATAGACTGATTCTGGTGTGAGGTCCTTACGGTTCTCGTTTACGGTTACCTTATAGTCTAAGTTCCACTATAACTAGCCCGTGTTATACCCTATTATCCGTTTTACTACTTTCGAGTAAGTGTCCTGGAGTGACTAGATAATTTATAAGACTTTACTATCTAGATCGGTTATACCCGGGATATCTATAAGGACAGGGTAGTGGACTAAACTAGACTGAAGTGTATTTTTGAAGATATCTATATCTAAGATATTAAGTCTGAGATATCTTATTGGCTCGTTTATATGTGAGTTCCAGTAGACTGTTATAAGAAGAGAGTAGTAATCGGAGGTTGAGTTTAAGTGACTAGTCAGGGTAGTATAAACTGGAAGGGGGCCAGTGAAGAAGGCTAGATCGAGTATATTGTCTTGATTATATATAAGAGTATTTACAGGGCCTATATAAATAAAGTTATAAGAGTCTAGTCAGTCTAGTAGCACTTCTGCTTATCCAGACGGGGTATAGTGGACTGGGTTCCAGTTAGAGTAATGGAGATTAAAGTCGCTTACTATAAGGCCGGATTGCCAGAGGTGCTATAGGGAGGCCGTGAGAGTTCTCACAGTAGTCCCTGTGTTTATAGTGCTTGTAGGGATATTGTAAATATTCGTAATTATAAAGGGGAGTGTATTACGGGTCTGGATTTGTAGGAATACTAAGTCCCTAGATTTGCAAGATTATAACTGGGTAATTTGTAATCCGGCTTCTTTGCGGATATAAGAAATGACTCACGGGTATATTATCCAATTATTTACGGGTATAAATGACTTATAAAGGGGATAGGATTTAGTAATCCTTTATAAAAGGTCTGTAAAGATATATAACTCTTATATAAGAATAATATTAATTAGCGAATCGACTATAAATAAGAGAGTAATCTCGTGTAAGGTGACTGCTTTGCCTATATTTACTTATAAGATTGTGAGAGGTTTTATAGATAAGGGCTTAATCCTTATTTTCAAGAGGGAAGAAAGTATTTAGGGACCTCGGATTAAAAAATCGGAGAGCCGGGAAGGTGGAAGGGACTGTGGCCATTACAATTACGGGGGGCCGTATAGGTATTACGGGTCCGGAAGAGATTATAGATATATCCGTAACGGGAATGTGGATATAATTGGCAATTATAATTATTCTTTTACGGGCTATCTTATTAGCTTTGAGAATTACTATTATCTCTGGCTTTGTTTTCGGGTGAAGAGGAACAGGCCGTAAAGGACAAGATAGTTTATCTACCGGGTAAGGCCCTTTGTAATATAGGCACTTTGGAGAGTACTAATACGGGACTACGGTATTACAGTTCGAGGTATGGGAGTCCGCGTTATGGTCATAAGAACTATATATATTATAGTATTACGGGCAGGCATATATGCGGGTATTATATCACTAGTAGCAGCGGGTGTATTGGATCGTTTTCAGTTTAGTTTTGACCTCGTGAATCTATACTACTATATCTAGGATCTGTAAGCACCTTGGTAATACTTTGTGGATATTCGCGAGAAAGTATACTGTCCAGCTAGTATTAAAGAGACTTTCCTCTTTACTAGAAAGGATCTTAGTGGAATGGACAGGCTATTGGCCAATAATATCTTGAATAGTAAGATATAGTATCTCACCTGTAATTGTATAGTTTTGGACCTGGAGGAGGGGATTAAATAATCTGACAGACCGTGGGACATTCGTTAACTGGTATGAAATCTATAGTTACAGGCATTCTATACGGTAATCGGAAATCTTATTATCTATTAAGGCTATATATTGTATTAAGGTAACTAAGTCTTTAAGAGAGCTAGTATAGAGAGTATAGCCGGAGGGGATTACAAGGACCTCTTTAAATAAGGGGATGTCTGTTTCAAGGGCTTGTTTAAGAGTAGTGAGGAGTGTGAAGGAGCCTACTGCCCTTACTGGGTGGGAGGGGCCTATATGAACGAATAGTCGAGTATCCGGGCGAGTAATGGCTGTTTTAACTGTGGGCTTTTGCTGGACTAACTTAGTCAAGGGGACAGGTATAGTACTAGTAGTAATACTAGTATAGGTGGCGGGAGGGGTTATAGTTTGGGGACTAGAACAAGGGGCAAGTATAGGTATAGGTATAGGCGATTAGACCGCTTGGGGAGGGATGGCGCTAGGGTTACTATAGATTCCTTTAATATAGAACTCGAAATATTTATTTATAATAGCCGTAATTTCAGTACAGAGCTTTGTAAGTGGCTTGCGGAGATGAGTAGGGAGTTTGCGGATCTCGTCTGACTGTATGTAAGAGTCCTAGAGGTTTATGATCGGGTAGAAGACCCATTGGGTGTTTGTAGAGCGGACTTTAACTGCCTTTACCAGGTAGGTAAGGTCTTGGGCGAGGGAGTGGGTGGAACGCCCAGGGTTAGGGGATATGGGGGGGGGCTATTCTAGAAGCGTGGCGTGTCTAGAAATGGCCTATAGGGGCTTGTAGGCCAGGGAGAGGGTTTAGAATATGAGTATTCAGGTCGAATAAGCCAGATTACGTATTTAAAATACACGTTTTCCGAGAAAAGTCGATGAGGTGTATAGCGCACCCTTTTAGTAATAACAACAATTGGGTCACGCGTAGCATTTCACGTGATCTAGCAAAATGAGGGAAGTGATGCGTGTAGCCTTAACTGTATATTTGAGGTTTAGAGTCGTGATTTCTTCGTTGGATTCTTGCGAATAAGTTATATCTCTCGCTCGAGTTAAACTTTTTCGTCTTCAGATTCCCAGCAAATATGCCTTGCATGCACATATGGCATTGTTGTCGACCTGGAAATAGCGTGATCATTTGTAGGCGCACTTCTTAGGCACAGATTGCCCTTTGAGTCTTGGTAAGTATGTGGCCAAATTTATCTGCAGGCTGAGGTTGGTTGGCAAGACCTATTGGACTCGCTGCCGGGGTGCATGCATTGATCAAGGCTGACTTCTTTGGTAGTTGAACAATATTTCCTTCGTTCTAGAGTCGGTTAGTAAGCTCGCCGGTTCTACTCGGGTTTCAATACACTGACTACTCATTGTCAGTTTAGAGTTGACTAAGCCCCACGCACCACTAAGGGTTTCAATACGTTTACTACCCATGGTAGGTTTATAATTTGCCTTAGTCAGCCTTGCAAAACCTACCACTTATCACTTCACCAAAAATGATCACGCGTCGCGTTTAGTATTCACCTATACTATAATTTTGCCTGTAATTGATATACTGTGTGATATAAGTTTATTATAATAATATATTCTATAGTATATATCACTCAAAATCTCTAGTAATCTCTTTCTCAATTCTAGTCTATATCTCCTGATATATATTCTTAATATATCTATTACTATTTCTTATAAACTCCGATTCAAGTCTATTATACTCCTTCTCCTCTTTCCTCTTCTTATTATCTAATTATACTATAATCTCTTTATTTATCCAATTAGTTTTCTTTGTGATAATAGTACCTATAAGGTCACGTCACTTTTTAGATATATAAAATACTTACTCTTTCAAGACCTTTGGCCGTGGTATTTTCCATTTCCGGATCTTATAATATTCTGTCGGTTATATAGTAGAGTATTGAACTAGTTAGGTTACTTTTTCAATTAGGTAAACCTGTATTAGGACCTCTAGTCTGTCTAGTGAAAGTTATTTAAGTGTAGTGAATGCTATAGGCACTGTAAATATAGGGGATATTATAGGTGTAGTGAATGCTATAGGTACTATAAATACAGGAGATACTATAAGTATAGTGAATGCTATAGGCCCTGTAAGTATAAGGGATATTATACACTAAATACTATAAGTATTATAAATACTAGTGATTGCCTTATTATTACTTTTATATTAAAGAGTAGTTTGACTTTGAATAATAATTAATATTTATAATTTTAATAAATAATTATAATTACTCCTTATATAATCCTGTTTATAGTAAATTGAATAGATAAGAGATTACTTTACGAATAGTTCTTCACTTGTAAAGAGAATATAATCTATATAGACTATTTGTAAGTTGATTATATATTATTTACTAGTTTATAATAGATTAAGAAGTAATTATAAAATACTTTTATAGTTCTAATACTAGTGTTTATAAAAGTCTAATAGAGTAAGACTATTCGTAATCTTCTTTATATTATATATATATATATATAAGACAAGTTTATTAATCTGATAAAACTCCTTATATAAGATTATAAAGATAAAGAAATAAACTTTAAATAATATTATATTAATTGGAATATATATTATATAATAATTCCAAAATAATTCTAATATAATTTCTTATTTATATTAAATAGTATTTAGTTTTATTATAAACTTGTATAATTTAATATAATTGTAATTTGATTAATTATAATTACTTTAATAAATAATTATAATAAATAGAAGTCTCTTTTAGTCTTTTTACTCTTTAAATAATATTTAATATAAGTATAAATACTTTTAATTTAAAAGATAACTCGTATTCCAAAGTATAAATATTAATTTATTTAAGTTTTAATTAGACATTCTTTTTAGTTAGGCTTTAATTATTCATTTTATAAGTATATTATATATTATTAAATTCTAGAAATTAAATATTAAATTTGAAAATCAAGTTAATATTTATTAAATTATTCAATTGTATAGACTTGAATAATTATATATTAAATAGTTTCAAATATTAATCAATTCTTGTTTTTAAATATACTTTTATATTTAATAAGAATATATTAATTAATTATTATATATTAAATATTCATTACACTCATATATTAAATTCATGTAAATAGTCACTAAATTCTATTTTTATATCCTTAATACTTGTTTCTCCTTTTTCTATTCTTTGAACTAGTTAAGTTAATATAATTTAATATTCACTAAAATATCTCTATATTCTATTCTTATAATATATAATAGTTATAAGTTTAATTTATAATTATTAAATTTCTATTAAGTATAAAATAGAATATAATAGATTTTATATTAAAATTCTTTAATTTCTTTATTCTTATTTTAATCCTTTATTAATAATTCTATTAATAACTTTAATAAACTTATAAGTATTCTATTTACTATAATAGAATTTAAGAATATATAATTAAAAGAATATATTTTATATATTAAATAGTGATTTTAAATTAAATGGAAAACTCGAGATAATAGAATATAGAATATTATTAATTTTAATAATTTAGATATTCCTGTATTTAATATATTTTTATTAGTATTTTCATTAATGATTATCGAGTTCATAAAATGAATAATTGAAGTTTAAATAATTGTTTATAAAAAGATAATAAATATATAAGAATCCGAAAATCAAATGAATATAAGAGATATTATTATTAAATTAAAGTCTTTATAATTAATAATATTCGAGAATATAAAAGTAGAATATATTATTCTCTTTTAAAACTATATTATTATAAATAATATTTATAAAATATATTTGGAATTATAGAATAGATTCTTTTTCTAGTTTATTAAAACCGTTAATTCAAATATATAAATTATTATAATTACTATTCTATAGACTCGAATGAGTATTCTAGTAAGGAGATTATTTATACTATTCTCTTCCGGAACTCTTATTCTAATTCAAATTCACAGATCTATTTAAGAGATTTTATATTTATTTAAATATTAATATATTCTATTAAATATAATAATTAAGACAATTATATATAAAATTTATAAGAAGATATTAGTTAATAGTATTAAAGGAATAATAAATCAGGAATATTAGTATTCCGAGTGATATTTAATATACGAGAATATTAAATTCTATACTATCTCTAAAATTTATAAATCCTCTATTATTAAGGACTTTCTCGAATATATTAGTTTTAAAATATAATTATATTAAAGAGTAAATAAACTCTTAATCTTTTTCAGGAATAATAAACTTGAATTCCCTATATTTATATTCGATTAATATAGAATACTATTCTCGTATATAGTTTATAAATACTTAAGAATAAAGTTAGGATCCGGTCTTTTAGTATTTATTATATTCGAAGAATATTAAGATATCTCTCTTGAATACTAGTTTGAAAAGGGAAAAGGAAAGAAGTTTAAAAGTAAGTCACGGGATAAGTATTGAATATATATATATAATCTATATAGAAAGGACTATTATATCTAATCACTTATTAATTATATTGAGATAAAATTTACTATTACTAAATTAAGTATTTATTTTATATTTAAGTTTAAGTTCTTGAAAGAATACTATTTCGAAATTAGAAAATAATTATTCTTATTAAAATTCGAAGAGTTCTATAATAAACTCGAATAGAAGTATAGAATTAAGATTAAAAATAAATTTATAATTAATAGTATTATAAACTCGAATAAAATAGTAAAGTTATTAGAAAGGAAATTTATATATATAATATTAAATTCTGAGTTCTTTTTGGGAATATTTATTATTTCTATATTAGAATTCTTAAAGTATTTATTATTAGAAAGTATAATATTTAATAATTATAATATTATTTATTTAATAAATAATATTTGAAAATTTAATAAAGGAATATATATTCCTTTATTATTGAAATTAATAATTAAATTGAGAATTTAGAATATTCTAATAATTAATTATAATATTTATATAATTAAAGGAATTTTAAATAATAAAAATAATAAAAGAGATTTTATTTTAAGGAATATAATAGTAATTAAAGAATTTATTATTAATATTATTTCTAAAATTCTTTTAAAAAAAATAAGAATATAATATTATAAATATAATAGAATTTTGAGATTAGATATTAAATATAATAATATTATATTATTAAAGATAATATAAATTCTTAATATTATATTCCTTGAATATAAGTCTTTATTAATCTATTCAAATACTTTCTTTATAATTCTCACTAGTATAAGTATATTTATATATTTAATACTCGAATGAAAAATTAAAATTTTTTTTAGAAAAAATAGATATTATTTTTAATTATAAAGTAATATAAAAAAGAAATAATATATATAAATAAAATATTTAGATTTTCAAATACTCTAAAAGCTCGTGTATTATATAAAGAATATTATTATTATTAATTTAAGTAAAATAATATATAAATATTATATTTTAATATATATTAAATAAATGATTTTATAATAAGTAATTAAAAGAAGATTTTTAAAATCCTTTTAAAGGATTATTTGGAATTTATTCGATTATTTAATTATATATAATAATTCAAATTAGATATTTGTAATTAAAGATAAATTTAATAAAAAGTTTTTTATATTTTTATTTTTAAATAAAGAGAGAATATAAGTTTTTAAAATTATATAAATTTTCGAATATTAGATAAAGTAATAATATAATCTTTTTATATATAAAATAAAATATAATTAAGAAAAAGTAATTATTATTATATAAAGGAATATTATTTATAAACTCTAGTATATAAAGGAGAATATTAAATTTAAATTTTTCCTATTTTATATTCACGAATCTAATAATAGATTCGAATAAATAGAATAGAAAATAGTTAATAAAATACTTATAATAAGACTTTTAATAAAGTTTCCTGAAAATCTATAATCGGAAATAATATTTATAATAGTTTATTTATATAATATAAGTTTATTATATTTATATAAATGGAATTTATTAAATAAAATACTCGATTTGTAATTTTATAATTATTTTAAATAGTATAATCTGATATTTATTATACGGATTATAATTAATTTTAGATCTAATTGAAATGGGATTTATATATATAATATTCGAGTATATTTAATAATTAAAGAATAAAAAATAAATCAGATATAGAGAATATTTAAAGTTAAAGTATATAAATATATTAGTTATTTAATTAAATATTATATATTTAATATTTATTATATATAGGTATTTATATTCAATAAGATTATTATTATTAGAAATATAATTTTTAATAAAAATATTTTATATTCTTTAAATATTTAAGAGTAATTAACTAGTTAATTAATTATAGATATCCGGAATAATATAATTGAGCTTTTAGTTAATTTAAGAGTCTTTAAATTAAGGTTATATTATTTATAAGAGTTTAAATTTAATTATCACGAGTATAGTATTTCAGGTCTAGAAAGTATTATAATAGTAAAAAGTATTATAAAGGTTAAAATATAATATTTAATAAGATCTAGTTATATTAAGAATATTAAATTAAAGAAAAGAGAAAAGAAGAGAAGTCAAGGAGAGAGAAGTGTTTTATACCCTTCTAATACTTATTTATATTTTTAATCTAAAATATTAGTATTATAGATATCGGTTCCCTTAGTCTAAAATTAATATAATTATAATTAAATTAATTATATAATAGGTATTTTAATTATTATAATATTTATTTTATATTTTTTTTTTTTATATTCATTTTTTAAAAAATTAAACTATTACGAATAATAGTCTAAATTACATATAAACTTTTTTCTTAATAATCTATTAATTAGGACTAAATTATTAATTAAGTAAAATTCCTATAAAGCACTTAATTAAGGTAATATTTTAAGTATTAAATAAATAGTAAAAATCGATAAGACTCTTAAATTTAAGACTATTACACTTATATAACTTTTATATATTTATTTTATATTCATTTTCCGTATTCATTTTTTAAAAAATTAAATTATTACGAATAATAGTCCAAATCACGTATAAACTTTTTTTTTAATAATCTATTAATTAACCTTAAATTACTAATTAAACGAAATTTATATAAGATATTTAATTAAAGCGGAATTCTAAATATTAAATAAGTGATAGAAATTAATAAAACTTTTAAATTTAAAACTATTATATTAATATAACTCTTATATATTCATTTCATATTCATTTTCCGTATTCATTTTTTAAAAAATTAAATTATTACGAATAATAGTCTAAATCACGTGTAATTTTTTTCTCTAATAGTCTATTAATTAGTTCCAAATTACTAGTTAAATGGAATCCTTATAATGTGATTAATTAAAATAATATTTTAAGTTTTAAATAAATAATAGAAATTATGATTTTGGTATTCCTATTATATATAATAATATTATTATAATTATACTTTAAAACTTTAATATTAGTTTTAATTTTTTTTAAAAATTATAACTTCTTTAATAATAAGACTAAGCACGTGATTTTAATTTCCTGAAATAGGTCTAGTTCAGGTCTATAATTTAAATTAGATATAAATTATATAATTTATTAAATACTAGTGTATTAAATAAGAACGTGATTTTAAACTCGAGAGATTATTCCCTTGGATTTAAGGGCTTTTATTGGCTTAAGGGCCTACACTAGACCCAAACAGGAGATTTATATCACTAATCTTATAGAAACCTTATTTTTTTTTATTAAGACTTTAATATCCCTTATTAGTAAAAACCCCTGTTTTAGTATAAGTGAATTAAGCGAAAATCTAATCTTTAAATCTATTATTTATATAACGGAACGTCACGTGGCGAGGCCACGTGGGCGTGTCTGGACACCTTTTCCTTATATAATAGAATAGTGAATTGATCTCCGATTAATTCTTATACCTTTTTGACTAGTTAGTATAATGGTTAAAACTATTTATATTATTTCCCGTTATAATTTAAAGGTATATAATAGAATTAATAAAGGAAAAGGAAGTTTAGAATATTGGATTAATACTTGAAAATATAAATTTATAGAATATTAAACTATTAGAATAAAATAATCAAAAGTCTAAAATTCTAGAAAATATTAATATACTAGATATTTAAAATAAATAAAATAAGTTTTTAAATATTTTAAAGAAATATAATTTGAGAATAAAATAAGAGTTTATATCTAGAATAGAAGGATTTATAATTCTTGAAAATATTCCGGAATTTGAAATATTAATTAAATAGAATATAGAAAATAAAAACGAAAATATTAAATAATTTAATATTATTAATAAAAGTATAATAAAATACTTATTAGAAAAGGATTAAATATAAAATCCCCTAATTAGGAATATTTTAGAATAGACTTTAATAAATACTAATTAAAGTAATTGAGAATTAATAAATAGGGAATTAGAAATTCGAATTTGAATAAATAAGGAATTAATTATAAAACTGAAAAAGAAATATATTAAAAAATTATTATTAAAAATTTATAATAAGTATTTCGGAATATATAATTAAAATAAGAAATTTAATAAAAATTCTAATAAAATAGAAAATAATAATATAGAAATTATATTAATCTCTTTATTAAAAATAATAAGTGATTTAGATAATATTAATTATTTTCAAATTCTTATAAATAGTTTCTAGTCTAATTATTTAAAAGAGTTTAAAGAAGTAAATAATTATATAATAATATATATTATTATAATTATATTAGTTTTATAAAAGACTCACTCGAAACTCTTTATTAATAAGAATAAAATAATTTAATATATTTATTAAAATGAGTTTTTATTAAAATTTAATTAATAAAAGGAATTTGAAAATTATATATTTGAAATAGAATTTAAAATAGATTATATACTCGAATTGAATAATCTAGAAATAAGAAAGTATTAATAAATAATATTGAGTATTCTAATTAAATAGGAAATGATTCTATTATTCCTAAAATAGATATTTATTTATAAAATTAATATTAATAATTATTTAATAAAATATTAATTATATATTATAATATATAATAATTTATAAAAAGAGTTTATAATTCTATTAATATATATAATTATATTTATAGTATATTTATTTTATATTAATTATATTATAATAATATATTTTAATCTTAAAATAAAATAATTTAATATAATAAATATATTTATTAATATTATTAAAAACTCGAAGAAACTATTAATTCTATATAAACTATTATTAGAATTCGAAAAACCTAAATATATAATAGTATAATCGAGCCTTCGGTCGATTCAAGAGCCTTTAAATCAAGGTTTGCTTTTTTTATAAAGGTTTAAATTTAATAAAAAGTAAAAAATTAAAAAATTCGAGTATATCTTTAAAAATAAAAAATAAATATTAAAAATTCGTCTAATTCATATTAAAGACACGTTAATTTAATACATTTATATACGCAAAATCACGTGAGCTTTAATAATAAGTTTTAATAATTTAACTTTTTAAAAAAGATTAATATTTTTAAAATAAATAATAATTATTTATATTAAATATTAAAATTAAAATTAAAACACGTGATTAACTTTACGGTTTAAGGATTAAAAGCTTATATTAATAATTACGTGATTTTTTATTAATTTATTAATTAAAAGAAAATTTTAACTTTTTTTATTTATTTTTATTTATTTTTTTAATTTTAATATTTATATAAAGAATTATTTTAATTATATTTAATATTATATTAAATTGAAGTATTTTAATTTATTAAATCACGTGATATTAATTAATTAATTTTAAATTTTAAATTTTTTAAAAGATTTTAAAATAAA